>WPIO01000032.1:657500-1037500 GCA_009760855.2 Cristatella mucedo | reverse complement strand
AGACTAGTCTCGATATCTAGTTTAAACGTTGGTTGAACTCTAAATAACAAAACAGAGATTACCGGATCATTCCAAGCTTGATGACAGATGTATGCAGTTGGTCCCACGTCAAACAGCTGTTGGTTCGTTGTACTAATTGGTAACTAATTAGAAACTTTTTAGCCTGAAGAGCGAGCCTCAGTGCGCAAGAATGGCGGATTGCTTCTTCCTGACTTCGATTGCTTGCATTGCCGAGATTACTCAGTGAAGGCAAGCGTGTGAAATCCGTCACGAGAAACTTGCCGATTGGGGGGCAGGCGATCATCTCCAGGTCAGTCACCGGTGGAAAACATCTTTTGTGGCTCCCTTTTGAAGAATGCTTCTCGGTACCGTCAATATTATGCAAGCTGTCCGCTACTAAGCCAGAGTGACATTGCCGTCCTGCGAATATTTTATTTATCAAGCGATGCGAGAGTGAGAGAGCTGATTCCATAAAACCCCAAAGTAGCGACCAGTTGTGAAAGTAGAACCCATCAAAAGTCACTGTCGAATGAGCTGGTCGTTACGCACTCGTTAATCTGAAGCATTCGGTCGGCCATCAGTGAGACATCAACCAGAAAGTTTGTCAGGATACCAGCTAATCCAATGCCTTGCCTGGTGGCGATCAGCTCAAAGACTAGAAGATCTTCTCTGGCGGTCCATTCCTTCCAGCCTGCCCAGTGTAGACACATCCAGCGGATGGTGTAGGTGCTGGCAGCGAATAAGACTGGTTTTTAACAAGACTGGCAACCCGCTCAAAGAATAGCGTAGTTGTGGATAACGAGCAAATGCAATAGGTCAAATGGATAGGTCGCTAGAAAATCGCGAGACGTTAAGAGAACAACTAGAATTCTCCGCAAGTTATCTAGCATTCAATTGGGTGGTGTTCATGATGTTCTCGTGTTCATTGTCATTGGAATAAAAGTACAAGCTGTCATAATGATCGGTCACATACGGTCAAACCAAGCCAAAGACGAATTCCCTAATGGAAGCAGGCATTTTTAGCCCAAGAGAACCTCTGAGTGGCAGGAAAAATCAACTCGTTTGAATGAATAATGCATGCACCAATTGCTATATCGTGTCCTCGCCGTCTAAATTGAAAGCGCGGGAAATTCTTCTCGTAAGGAGCAATCCGATTGCGACACGACGGAGCAGAACTGGAGAGCGACGGTACCGGCACGTACCCGCGAGATTGGTTAACCTTAGTGGGCGTAAGCATTAGAGCTTTGGGTCAGCGTGCGGTGCGGTGTGCGAACCGCACGTGCGGTAGGCGACATACAACTGAGCGTGAAGCGTGGTTGGCACGAAGCCTCTCAGATCGCTACGTTTCTATTATTGGTGAGTGAACACCGAAATGTGGAGGCTAAACACAGCTTGCGACGATACGGACGGGAACTCTGAGAAGTCGGCAGGTCTTTAACTCGCTAGCCTCAAACGTAGCCGAGTGAGTGGATGCCGTGACGTCAGTAGCATGAAAGGTCTGAGCTGCTGGCGCATAGGGTACCAAAAACGTGAGGGTGGTTAGAGGCGTAGCTTAAGAGAGCGGAAGCCAGTTGAGCGAGCGGTAAGAGGTAAAGCATGAGATACGAGTGTTAAAAATTCGCTGTTACATGGGTAGCCACTGGTGATAGTAAGGTAGTAGTGCATTTTAAACATTTTAAAATTGACGATCGGTATGCCAAGCTCCTGAGTTAGTCGCTCTCTGCAAGAAGGCTAATTGGCAGGCAGGAAAATCTGAACGAAGAAAGTTACAGAAGGCCAGCTGGAATGTCTGCAAATGCGCACGACAGTACTAAGGCGGTAAAATACAGGTAGGCGTGCGAGGCGGGCTACGAGCGACGCACGCGAGTCGTCGCGCACTGCAGCACCAATCAGAGCAGTGCAAACGCACAACACCGATCGACGTGCCGCAAAATCGATTCGGGCCGCGGCGAGCGGTGGCTTGAAGTGTGATGGCGTAAATTGCCATCGATGGCTCAGTCGCCGCGCCGGCCGAATGCGGAGCGGAGCCTCTCTCCGCCGCTCTCGCCGTCGCGCTCGGCAGAGCACCGCCCACCGACCGCCGCGAGTCGCGGTGTGCGCGCGCTCGCCCGAGGCGAGGCTGATCGCGCGAGACTGCCCAGCCTCGATCGGCTCGCGCTGGCGACGCGGCCGGCCGGCCGGTGCGGCGGCGGCGGCAGCGGCGTGCTCGAGGCGCTCGCGGGGACCACTGGGCGCTTCGCACCAGTCGCCTGGCCTGCGAGGCGCGGCGGCAGCGTAATCTCTGAAGGAGCTGCGCTACGCGCACTGGCCGTGCGCGGCTGAGATTGAGAGAGAGAGAGAGAGAGAGAGAGAGAGAGAGAGAGAGAGAGAGAGAGAGAGAGAGAGAGAGAGAGAGAGAGAGAGAGAGAGAGAGAGAGAGAGTCGCCCGACAAGTGTTCGCCAGCGCAAGGGCTCCCGACGCAGCTGCAGACGAGGTTTCGGTCACGTCCGAGCGGACGCGCGAGCGCTAGTCGCCGGCCGCAACAACTCTTGGGCGTGCCCCGCGCCTGGCAGCGTACGCGGCGGTCGTCTCGAACGACCGCCGCGTACGCTTGCTGCAGGCGGCAGCCGCCCCTCTAACTCAGGTTTTACCGCTCGGCATTGAATCAGATATCTAAGCGGAAGGTGCTCCTCATCTGAAGCACCCTGTGCTTGGGCATCTGATTGGTTGTATGATCTCTAAGCCGTCGAGGTCTCTAAAGAGGTTATTGTCATCGGGTCATTAAGTTGCTTGCCGGGCCTGTCAATCTCGGGGCTAACAAATACCGTTGCCGGCCGCACCGGCCATCTTTCGCCCGGCAGCCCCAGTAGAGTGAGCTTGCTCCGCCGCCGGTCCGACTTCCAGCGCTCCGCCGCCTCTCGCTCATATCCACTACGAGATGACCGCATTCCGAATCGCGTGCTACTTGGTGGCCCTTTGCTTGCTGTCAGGTAAGGCGCGGCGTCGCTGCTCTTGCATCTGTCGTTTGCTTGCTTTCACCGCCGGGCCTTATTCATAGAGAACTAGCTCGCGTAAAAGAAACACAGTGAGAGTGAGCGGGATCGGACGAGAAAGAGAGCGAGAGTGTGAGAGAGAGAGAGAGAGAGAGAGAGAGAGAGAGAGAGAGAGAGAGAGAGAGGGCGAGCGAGAGAGCGGGAAACGTAGAGTGGTAAACAATGAGACAATGTACACGATGAATAGGAGAGCATCAGTAAGTAGGCCGCGCTCGAAACCGGCAAGTCGTGGGCATTCCCTAGCGCATCGGCTTACGAATGTTTCGCCGCTGGCTGGGTAGCGCGTTGCGCAGGACGCACGCCGCCGCCGGGCGGCTTGAATCTGGCTGCACTAGGTGGCGCCGTGGTCAGCTCCAAGTAGGTCACGGTTTCGCGGTCACCGTCAGTCTGGTGCGAACGAGCCGCGGCGATTTGGCACGGAGCCACCGCGAAGCGTACAGCCGCCGGTGCAGTAAAAAACGCACGAGACAAATGTCGCGATTGCATCTGAAAGGGAGCGAGATTGAGTAGGGGCGCGGCACCCACGGGATCCGCAATTGCTGCCCGGCGGCGGCGGCGGCGCCAGTTCTGGTGGAAGTGGCTGGGGCCGCACTGCTGCTCGTCAGAGCGAGCTCGCAGTCCGCTAGGCAACAGCCACGTGACTGAGGCAGCAAGCCCGGCTGGCTTTTGCGGTGTCGCCGCCGCCGGCTCACCGCTGCTGCTGCGATCGCTGGCGCGCGGGCGGTGACGGGGGAGCGTGCCTCCGCCCCACCTGCGGAGGTCGCCTGAGAGCGCCCTCGCGCAGCGCCAGCCGGTCGGCCGAGCTGGCGCAGCGAGCGCGTCGCATCGCGACGAGAGGGCCGCTCGTCGCGATATCCCGGCTGTCGGGTCTACACGATTTTTCCATTTCGAGAAATGTCAGCTCTGATGACGGAGCGCGATAGCGCGCCGCCTTTACGAGCGCCCGCGACTCGGCGCGACGGCGCCGTCGTCGCTCGCTCGCGCCGCTGCTGCGCTGTGCCGTCAGGCCAGCGGGCCAGCTCAGCGACTCTTATCGATCTGCTCGACGCCGCCGCAGCCGGCGTCGAGCGCGACCCAAACTGTGGCCCTTACGCGGCCGTCAGCTCAGAGGTCAAAACGGGCGTCGTTCACAAGGCGCTCCGTGGCGTCAAGGCGAAAGTGTGTGTGCGGCGCTCGAAGTGGTCGTCGGCGTCGTGCGGTCGTCGGCGTCAGACTCTTAACGCTGCAGCTCGCTGTTCTTCCGCGGGCGTCAATCGATTCCGCTCGCGCGCACTCGCTCTCTATAATTTATTGACCAACGCGACTACTCGACAGGACGAGGGTAGCCGTCGTGCAGACGCGCCTGGGCACGAGCTGCGAGCAGCAGCCCAGCCCGCTCGATCAGCGGCTCAGCTCGATCAGCGGCTCAGCGCGGCGCGCTGTAGTGAGTCGAGCCCGCGGGCTGGGCCGTGCGAAGCGCCACGTCGCAGGCAGCGCACTCATTGCTCTCACGCTCAGCGCCCGCGTCCACGCGACTGCGGTCCGCCAGGCGGAGCGCAGCCGGAAACCGCAGGCTTCGTTAAAATCGCTGCGGCAGCCTAGCGGCGGCGGCGGCACGTCCGAGCGACGCGCGGTTCGCGCAGGGCGGAACGCGGGGCGTCTGCTCGAGTCGGCTTCGGCCGGCGTTGCACTCGACTTGCTGAATGGAAATCTGCCTAGCTGGCCTCCTTTCGCGTTGAATGTTCACGGACCGAGGGCTGGGCGTGGATAACGAGTTGATAACATATTTCTGAGTTTGTGCTTCGCTTGCTCGAGATTTCGCAAGGTTATGTTAGTGATTGCAAATGCTCAGCAGTTCCCGCCTCCGCAATCCCAGAATCCAGCGGTGGTCTCTCTCTCTCTCTCTCTCTCCCTTATTCTGCTGACCACTCTCTCTCTCTCTCTCTCTCTCTCTCTCTCTCTCGTCTTGTCTGTCGCGAGCGTCGAAGTTGCCATATTACACCACTTCTCGCCGACCTGCACTGGCTACCAGTCAAGCAACGGATCGACTTCAAGGTTTTGTCGCTCACTTTTAGGTCACTTCATTCTTTGGCTCCAGCCTATCTCTCAGATATACTCCCATATCAGGCCAAGCATCGTACCACGCGCTTTTTGGAATCCAACAGTCTAGAAATACCTCGTACAAACCTCAAATCCTTTGGAGACTGTGCATTTAGTTCGTATGCTCCCAAAGCCTGGAACTCCCTCCCGACATGCGTCAGAACATCCCCTGACCTGACCACATTTAAAAAGAACTTAAAAACACACCTTTTTAAGACAGCATTTAGTGGGTCCCTGTGATTCGCTCTTGATGTGCTTATGCGTGCTGACACTGTGCATGCTGTCCACTAACCACATTTGCATGCTGACCCCGTGCATGTCACCCCTAACCGTGTTATTCATTTTGTTTGTTTATTAAGCGTGATATTACTCACCATTCAATTGCATTTCCCTTGGTAGCAAATGTAAAGCGCCTAGAGAGAGATTGGGTTCTCTGAGGGTGCTTTATCAAGTGCATTATTATTATGTTATCATCTCTCTCTCTCTACTCTCTCTCTCTACTCTAATAATAGTAATAATAATAGTAATACACTTGATAAAGCGTCCCCCAGAGAACTTAATCTCTTTCTAGGCGCTTTACATTTGCTGCAAAGGGAAATGCAATTGAATGGTAAGTAAAATCATGCTTGAAAAACAAACACAATGAATAATATGGTTAGGGGTGACATGCACTGGGTCAGCACTCATAAGCACATGAAGGACGAATCACAGGGACTCACTATATGCTGTCCTAAATAGGTGTGTTTTTAAGTCCTCCCATATGGAATCTTGCAGCCTGGGCATGTGAGTGGGCGATATGGCGATGCTGCTTCAGCACTAGCACAGCGTGTTTTTTTTCTAGTTCTCGTCGACCTTTCTGCTGGCCAGACCACCAACGTGTCATCCACAGCGAACGCCACCGTGTCATCCGCAGCCAACGCCACCACGGTGGCGGCGACGACAGCAAAATCGGAAGGCCCCGCGGCAGCTGTCGTTTCTGGAGTAGCGTACGCCGTGCCTCTTTTTCTGGCCGCACTGACGTCATGGATGTAATGCATGGTGAAGACGGCGCTGTCGAAACGATTTCTCTTAAACAATTACAGTGCTCCGGATACAAGGCACGGCAGCCTAACGGAGGACTGTTGATATTAAAACGCCACGCTTTTGCAGGGCCTTTTGCAGCAGGCTCAAAGCATTGAGCAGCTTGTTACCACCACCCGCCGCGACTTCGATTCTGATGGCATAGCAGTAACAATAAAACGAAATCGCTCACAGCAGCATCAGATGCTCAGAGTTGGCATCCCGTCGCTCTCTGACCTCCCTCCATCAAAGGCGCGATTCAATGTCGACGCTTGCATAGTGGGCCAGGTGCACCTTCCTTCATTGTTCAGCTGGTGGAAGGCTACACCTTCCCAGAAGTCCCTCAGCATTACGTGCGACTATTGCGATTAAGTAATGAAACTAAGCAGCTGAAGATCGCTCATCGGAGTGTGTATCTCCGCCCCTAACGCCAAAAATCCACAAAGACCGCGTAGGTGTTACTCAGGAGAGGTTTCTATAGCCCACAAAGCTAAGGCTGTTGCTTTCCACGACCTCGTTCCTGAGGTCATATGTTCGAATCCTGCGGTGGGCGATATTTTATTGCCGCTGAAAGGGGTAGTGGTAGCCATAAAGGCTGCTTTGCTTCTATACAAAAGAGGCTGTGAAATGAGCCAGTAAGCGGCCTTCGCAAAGCATTCAGCAGCTAACAGACTTCATCTCACGGAGCAAGGGTACAATTAGAAGCACATCTGAGTCAGGAGAGCAGTCGAGGTTTCGAGTGGCACGGAAGTAGCAGCTAATGGTGGCTGCAAAGGATATGCCATAGTCGGCAGCATGCTGGTAGATTTCATTGCCTAAGAATTGTGGAAATGAGTTTATGACCTGCAGAGGAAAAGCTTCTAGGGCAAGGGTCCTGACGTTCGGGAATGGAACATCTAATTTATTGTCCATACAGGAACTGAAGACCTTGGCGGGACTTGTGGATGAGCTCAACTACATTACTCTGCATCCGTTGATCAACCGGCAGCCATCCAAGGTCTTGCAGCAAAGGAGACACATTGTCAAACCTCTAAGATTTTTAAACTAGCCTTGCAGCCATATTCATCGATAGCTGTAGTGACCCGGAGGCTTTTTTTTGGTAGCTCACCCAAAGTGGAACTGCAACAATCGAATCGAAACAGAACCAGGGATCTAGTTCAATTATTTGTGAGCCGCCGTGGAAGAAAGTTACAGATATTAGACAAGTTCGGACTTGATGGCCAGCCGTGGAAGCTGTCTTCTTAATGAAAGTTTCAAACTCTAAGCACGATGTCTACGATTGAGAACAGCGATCGCGATTGGTCTGGAAGACGAGGCACTAGCGTGGTTTAAATCGTAATAGTCTGATCTTGTTCAATCTGTGCCGTGTGGAGGTCAGGTCTCATCCACCAGACCTGTCACCTGTGGAGTCCCTCAAGCGTCCGTCCTCGGTCGCTTGCTGTTCTCCATTTATACTAAACCTCTGGGAAAAGAGATTCGGGCCCACGGAAAAGGATATATCTTTTATGCTGACGATTTGCTGCTCTATTTGTCATTTAAACCGTCGGATTCGGCTGCAGCAACTGATAAACTGAATGCTTACCTTGCAGAAATTTGATCCTGAATGTCGGCAAATTTCTTGAAAATAAACGACGATAAAACTGGCAGCTTCTCATAGGACACCCTAACTGCGTGTCAGGACCAGAAGGCTTTGCCCATCTAATAGGTGATGCTGTTGTGCGACCGTCGCCATGTGTTTGGAATTTAGGTGTCATTGAAAACAGCCTACATTTTGAAAGCGTCGTTAGGAAGACTGTTTTCACAGCTAACCATCACGTCCAATCCTTATCTAAGATATGGAGCTGCATTCCACGGTGGCTTACAATAAAAATAACTACATCCTTAGTTCCGTCTCGGCTAGATTCTTGTCCTCTCGTTAGACGACCACATCAGCTCCACAGTCAAATCTGCCTATTTTCAGCTTCACAACATTGCTAAAATTCGGGCTTGTTTAGATAAGGAAACCACGTCCAAGTTGGTCCATGCATTCGTGACATCCCGTCTCGACTTCTGCAACTCACTGCTTGTTGGCCTACCAGCATGAGCCATCAGGCAATTGCAGCTATTGCAAAACTCTGCAGCTAGGCTTGTCTGTCGTCAGCGTTCCAGTTGCTACATTACTCCACTTCTAGCCAACCTGCACTGGCTACAAGTAAAGCAACGGATTGACTTCAAAGTTTTGTCGTTCACTTTTAGGTCACTTCATTCTTTGGCTCCAGCCTATCTCTCAGATATACTCCCCCATCAGGCCAAGCATCGTACCACCCGCTTTTCGGAATCCAACAGTCTAGAAATACCTCGTACAAACCTCAAATCCTTTGGAGACTGTGCATTTAGTTCGTATACTCCCAAAGCCTGGAAATCCCTCCCGACCTGCGTCAGAACATCCCCTGACTTGACCACATTTAAAAAGAACTTAAAAAAACACCTATTTAGGACAGCATTTATTGGGTCCCTGTGATTTGTCCTTGATGAGCTTATGCGTGCTGACACTGTGCATGCTGCCACTAACCACATTTGCATGCTGACCCTGTGTATGTAACCCTAACCACGTTATTCATTTTGTTTGTTTATCAAGCATGATATTACTCACCATTCAATTGCATTTCTCTTTGCAGCAAATGTAAAGTGACTAGAAAGAGATTGAGTTCACCAAGGGCGCTTTATCAAGTGCATCATTATTATTGTCATTCTTATCAGCTAGGCTGCCTCAAAAAGCCACTAGGTCACTGCAGCTGGCTACGAATTTGGCTGCAAAGGTAGTTTGCGAATCCCAGAGGTTTGACCGTGTGTCTCCTTTGCTAAAAGAGCTAGGATGGCTGATGGCTGACCACAGAATACAGAGCAAAGTTATTACGCTGACTCACAAGCACCGCCACGGGTTGGCTCCTCCATATCTAGCTGAACTGTTGCTGCACCAGTTTCAGCCTCCTAGTGCCCTCAGGTCCTGTATGGAAAATATATTGGCTATACTATGACTCAGCTTAGAGACCGTTTGCTGCAGAAGCTTTTGCTTTGCGGGTCCTAGACTGTGGAACTTACTTCAACAATTCTTACGCAAAGAACTACTCTCCTGCTGCCGACTATGGCATATCCTTTCCAGCCGTCCTGAGCTGCTACTTACAAGTTACTCAGTACCTCAACTTCTCTCCTGACTCTGCTATGCTTCCCACTTTCTCTTTGTTGCCTGAGGTGAAGTCCGTTGGCTACCGAATGCTACCGAAAGCCGCTTAGACTGTGGTAGGGCTATGCAAAACTCAACTGCGCAACACAACATAGTCTCTGCGGCTTTGTGGATTTACAGACGGATTTACTTACAATACATAAAGCTATCGAAGACGATGCCTGAATTCCGATTATACTGCAACGGTCGCACAACAGCATCACCTATTAGAAGAGGAGAGCCTTCTAGTCCTGACACAAACTTGGTGTCTGGGATGAGTAGCTGTTCAGTTTTGTTGTCGTTAAGTTGAAGGAGATTTGCCAACATCCAGTATTTAATGTAGGCAAGGCAGGCGTTCAGCTTATAGGTCGCTGCAGTAGTTTCGGACTGTTTAAAAGACAAACACAGATAGTGTATAAAACCACAAAATTTAGCATACATTTGATTGTCTATTCCATGGGCCCGAATCACATCTCTTAGAGATTAAATATGCGTGGAGAACAGTAAAGGGCCAAAGACGGATCCTTAATAATAATAATACAAATAATAATAATAATGATACTTTTGATATATTGCCCTCAGAGAACTCAATCTCTTCTAGGCACTTCATATTTGCTGAAAAGGAAGCATGATCGAATGGTCAGTGGTAGCATGCTCAATGACGACGAGCATAACATGGTTAAGGGTGACATGCATAGGGTCAGCATGCAAATATGGTTAGTGGCAGCTTGCACAGTGTTAGCACGCGTAAGTGCGTAAAGAACGAATTACGTGGACCCAATAAATGCTGTGATGAATAGATGCGCTTACAGTTTCTTTTAAATGTGATCAAGTGACAAGGATGTCGTGGCACGAGACGGAACGTTGTGGGACTCGACAGGTGACTGGTCCAGTGTGTGAGACCTGAGCCCCACACGACACATTTTGAAGAGAATGTGACGAGTACGAGTTGAACCAAGCCAATGCCTCGTCTGCCAGACCAATGGTTTCTCCCAATCTTTCACATAGGATATCGTAATCAATAATGTCGGATGCAGCTGATAAATCTAGAAGTGCTAGGATAGTGACGTTCCCCTTACCACTATTGAATAGGATGTCATTGGTTACGCGGAGGGGAGCAGTTTTAGTGGAGTGCTGCCGTTTGAACAGAGAGTGCTCGCGCGGATTGCAGAATGAGTAGCTCACTGTAGTGCATTCTAACTGCAAAACCAGTGGCGGAGCCAAGGGGGCAGCTGCCCACTTCCTGCATAGAAGCTGCACTCACTGATTACGCGATGTCGTGCCTTTGGACTCAGGTTAGTTTAAAATAGGACGCCTGTAGCGCCGCCGGGTGCGAATCTAGCCAGGAAGATCAACAGGGACCTATTTGTTAGTTCAAAGCGAGCGATCATGGGGATCTGAACACGTGACCTACTTAGTGGCGAGAGTAATCCTGGAGAGACGACACTAAGTGGCTAGTAGGCTGACTAATAGGCTACATTAAGCTGGATGCTTGGTTGGTAGGCGAGCGAAAGAATGCTATCAGCCAAGGGCTTTAAGCGATTTAACGAGCTGGATGAACCTAAAAATAGCCATCGAGAGGCGGTGGCTTAGTCGAGAGAGACTTCAGATTTAAGCAGGAGTGAGGATAGAAATTAGACCCCCCCTGAAAGAGTTCGGAGCTTTTGCTTCAGCTTTAGCGTGAGCGAGAGACGACACCTCGAGAGAACAAGAGACCGAACAACCTAAGATGGTGACGCCGAACGGCCAAGTGCAACTTCGACTGAGCAGTTTCGTTCCGGTGGTTACTCTGCTGACCGCCTGTACCTTTGTGTGCGGGAGCGGCTTCACTTTTGGAGTCCGAATCGTAGCCAGTGATCGCAGAAATACAAAATGTTCCGTTATATTTGGATCAGGGAGTTTTCCTAATATAAAAACCAATCGGACTGGTTAGCACCATGCGAGACACTTTTTGAATCCATTGCTAACCGGCCTTCCATAAAGTGCTGATTTCTGCACCCAGTTTTGGCCGGGTGTATTACGCAAATCCGGTGCAATCACTAAGCCTCATTAGGATCGAACTGGTGCCTGCCGCAGTCTGACGGTTTGAATATCATTCGTCATATCATCTACTGTCAGCCATGAAGCAGTCATCGTCAGTGCTAACACGATCACTAATTAGATCTTTTTCTTGAAGCGAGATTCTACTGTTTCCCCCCAAACTTCCTCGACTAAAGACGATGCCCCTGCTACGAATGTCTCGCTGGCAAAACCTCAGCGGCAACCGGATGGTACAGCATCAGCACCGTACAGTGTTGAACTGTTTTCAGCTTCATTGCCTATGTCGGCACATCCAGGTCAATGTGATCCACTGCCTCCAGCTCCGTTAGCCGCTGGTGCACTTGAAACTGATCGAGATCCTGGGTCATGACCTGCCATTGTAACTACGGCCTCAACTCAGTCAACGAGGTCCATCGTTCATACTTGCTTCACGGTCGGCTCCTTCCGCTACCACGTGCATTCGTCGGATGGTGCTGTTTTCCCAAGCCATTAACTTGAAAAAATCCCTGATGGCCATGCGCCGTCCTGGTTTCAGACGCACAAATGGCTGAAGTATAACTCAATCGCAGAGAAAGCTTTCCGTTTCCCATGCTTCCTTTTCACTTCCTCGCGCGGCTCGGACCGTGCACAACGGGCGAGTTCGGCGACTGGAAGAAGATCGGCAGCACCGATTGCTAACTTCTCGTGCCTTAAGGTAGACAAGGTTCACAACGCGGATGATGCAAAGGGCAAACGATCTTATTAACAAGGAGGCGCAGATCATAACAATAAAGTACGAAATCGAGAAACTGATGGCCGTGGTAGTCGCTGAAAGTCGAACTCAGTTGGAAAGATGCTGGAAGGGCTTGGCCCAGCGGTTAACGCCTTCGCTCTAACCAAGGTCAAGGTGAATATATTTGATGGCTGCAGTCGTGGGCTCGAGCCCGTGGAATAAGCTAAGCACCTGAATAGATATTGAGTTCTCTTAGGGTGCCATACAAATGAATTATATTTGTCTGTAATATTTAATCGCCAGTTGATGCAATTAGATTACTAATGAGCCAGGATGTGCCCATCCAGCCGGGGCCGATACGAGTCCATTGATTCGCTCAACAGAGGCGACCTCATCGAGCTGATCGAGTTCTCGTGCAAACCGGACTTCTAGCTTGCCGCCCCCAAAAGGCCCAGTGGAATGCGGTGATGACCTGCCTTGACATTCAGAATGACATCTTCTATACACATGCTCACTTCTTTTGAAAACCTCCCGATGAGTGACCGGTGGCAGAAGTAAGCCATCAAAAATCTTTGGCGTGTGAGCTGCTCATTTGGCATGAATTAATATGAAGCTTTTGATCAGCCATTAGTGAGAAATCGCTGAGAAATTTTAACAGAGTACATACTAGTCCAGTGGATTACATGGTGGCGAACAGCTCAAAGACTAAGATCTTCTCTGGTGGTCCGGTCCTGCCAGCCTGCCCCAGTGCAGGCACACCCAGCGGATGAGTAGAGCTAGCAGCTAATAAGACTGATTTGTAACGTACTGGCAACTATGTGGGAATTTCTTCCTTCAGCGCCCGCCTTACAAAAGCGACACCCTACTTTTGTCAATTCTGCTTCAATCTAACAGGCACAATGACATCAAACTCTCTACATGCAAGTTCGTGGACCTTGAGACAGCCACACCATTTTCAGCAGTATGCCGAGTAATATTTAGCACCGCTGTGCTTCTGTGCTTAATTGATGTAGGGACGGAATATTTAGCGTTACCTAGTGAAAGGAGGCACATTGAAGCCAAATACTTACAATGGTGGAACTCGCACTTAGCAAGTAGTCAGCTGTGAAAACAGTGGGTATAGAGCTTGTCTATTGCAAATATCAGAAGTCTAGCTTTTCGTCAAAAAAGAAGCATCTATGGCATTGAACGCTAGTACGTATGGCTTTAGGCAGGGTCTCTTTATTTGAATAGAAAGCAGCCAATGCTTGCCTAGGTGGTAAATGCCACTAAGAAGAGACCATAGAAACCTCACCCATGGAAGCAAGTAGAGGCGAGGCGATGGGCCTCGTGACGATATGGTTCGGCTGCGTTATACCTGGTTTAGAATGCGTAATATTCGTAATGCTCGGTTAAAAAATAAACTGGTAAAAAAACAAAAACCATTCCCTCCATATATACCTAAGAGATACAACGTATACACTGTAGGCCAAAGCAGTCGTCGTCCAGATTTATTTCCGGAAATTGGTTACCGTACGCCTCTCTAGCGCTGACATCTTATGACGCCAGCAGTCAAATGCTCGCTAGTTCTAAGATCTTTGTTAAGAAACCAAGTAAAGAAATCCGAAGTGCAATAGATCTCTCGGACCTCCGAATTCCGCTCAAGCCCACATATAAGTGAGCAGCGCTAGAACAAACGCAAACGTCGTTGTTTTTTACAGTTGTCTACTAGTCGGCAGTGGCGGGGCCGGGATTTTAATCTGGGTGGACAAAATGGTCAGCATTTTTATGGTGGGGCCTGATTTGTAAAATTTTTATTTAGGCGGGGCTAAACTCAAAATTAATGATTGGTTTCTGATTGTGTGGAGTTGAGACATAGTTTTGTCATTGGAAACGGTGGAGCGCAGCCCAGGTCGCCGCCCAACTGCAATGGGGGGGGGGACAAATGCTCCCCTGCCCTCCCTGGCTCCGTCACAGTCTTTCGGGACACATCGCGACAACTGGGCATTGGGCATTCAACGAGGTTAACTATCCGCTGGGATGCCCTCTCAATCCGTTATACGATCAGCTGCTATGGAACTAAAAGCTTTAAATTTTGATCAAAAATCGGACCGAAAGTATTTAGATGTCGATTACGTCAGCAGTCGAGACTAGCTGGGTGCCTTTCATTGGGTGTGTGAAGCACCGAGGAATAATCGGATAAGACAGGTGCTAAAGGACGAAAGTGGGAGAAAGCAGATAGGGGTCCTCGAACTCAGGATCAAGGCACTTTGCTACGGAGTCCATATAAAAATTAACCCTTTGCAAATGAGCGACGTCGAGAACCTCATAAAGGCCTTGCATTCACGGCATCGAGCGCTCAGACAACACGGAGCGAGTTCATGTCTATCTTTGGTAGCCGAGGGGGCAGTAAAAGGCCAGTCAGTACTGAACATTTCAAGGCGAAGCTGTACTGAAGTATCTTAGTGCCCGGCATGCAATGTCCTCAGCTATGGTTACCGCTCCACCTCGCGACATGTCAGCTGGCCATCCAAGCTTGCCGCCGGAAATCCTTGAAGGCATCACCTAGGAACGCCTTGTTTAAAAAAACCACGTTTGTGTGATTAAACACTACCAGATACCGGTGCCTTCACCATGCTGGCAGCTATTACTTACTCCCATACGTCAGCGGATTATTTGCAGGGTTATGTTCTATCCTTGTTGGATGGTAAGTGCACATGGTCCTAGTTTTCCGGAAGCTACAGGCTGCCTATGTCTATTCTGCATAGCTGCTTACAGCAGCCGCTTGTTGCCCGTAGCTGAGCCTACATATGTCCAGTGCTGCCAATTCCAAGTAGCTTGCAAACGAGAAGTTCGAAGTCCCTCGGGACGTCACCGATAATATCCTAAATATAAGCTACTGTCCTGGAAAGGTTTTCTAGACGTTGCGGTGACATCTGCAGATTACATGCCATTACCCGAAGCTCGACGATGCCGTCGCGGCCAAGTGACAGTGGATTGGCTCGTGGATTTTCGATGAGGTGACCGCGGAATGAATAATGTTGGTGCTAAGCAGGCAGCTAATAGATGACCCAACGCAAGCGGCACTGTAAAAAAGTGCAGTAAGACACTGAAGAGTTTGAAGTAGAAATGAATCTACAGGAAAAGCCTAATGAAAAGGCACTGCTAAAAGTAGGCAAGTAGGGAACCCTACGGCAGTACTCTTGCCCACGGTTTGAACCACCAATCATTTGGTAATGCTTTCTATAGAGAATGTGTAAAGTGCCCAGAAGGAGATTCAGTTCTTTGAGGGCGCTGTACAAATGTGGTATTATTATTAATACAAGATAGTCCTAGTGGAGGACCCGCTTACCAAAACGTCTTCGGCCGACGGACTTTTAAGTATAACAACAAGTACTACGTTTAGTATTCAAACGAGACCATTAGTATGGTTCCCTACAGAAAATGGGCCCATAGATGCTGCTGCTGTGGCAGATCAGCATTTTTCAGGTATAAAGGCCCCAGGGACAAAACTGCAGTTTTGATGGTCAGATTCAAAGCTTTCAAAGCTTTCAGTAACTAAAGTTTCGTCGAAGGAACGATGTCGCATGAGGTTGCGAGTCAACACTGCGGATACTACGATTCTCGAAGCTCTCATACGGAATACATCAGCTGCATAGGTACGACGAATTTCTTTAGCAGCTCCGTTAGAATTAAATTAAACCCTTAAGGCTAATTACAATGTTTTGGCTAGCAAGATACTTCATCAAATACAACTCCAAGTACGGCATGGTTGCGGATAGCGAGCAAATACGCTAGGTCACTTCGATGGGTCACCAAAAGTCACGAGACATTAAAAGGGCAACAAGAGTTCTCTACAAGTTACCTTGGAAGCAACTGGGTTGTGTTCACGATGTTCTCGTGTTCAGTGTCATTGGAGTACAAGTAAAAGCCGACATAATGGACATGCATTATGTGCCCATGAAAAGTTGCTGTATGTTTGGAGAACAAAAACGGACCCAGCAAAACGCTTGTGCAATTATGCAAGTCACACGACACCAACGGGGTCCTGTTAACTAAATACGATTCACACTGCATTGGGAGAATTTGCGGTTAGACTGACCAAGCGAATGTCTTTGCCTGAAGTTATGAATTCATGTTGACCGATTGCTACTCACGTGAGCGGAACCCGAAAGCGGTGCTACTGGGGCAGGCGTCTGTGATAGGCCAACCCGATTGGCATAAGCATCGAGCTGCAGGTCAGCGCATGGTGGGGGTGAGAGAACCGCATCTGTGACCCCGACAGAAAAGTAATCGAAGCGTAGTTGGCGCGCGCAGCCTACCGGATCACCACGTTTCTACTCTTGGTGAGAGAACACAAAAGTGTGCAGGACAACGCTTTCGACGATATGGACGGAGACTCTGAGAAGCAGTGAATTTGTTAGCCTCCAATTTCAAGTCAGGGGATGCTGTGACATCAGTCGCCTGAAAGGTCCATGGTGCTGGCCCACCAGGTTTAAAAAAAACTTGAGGTTGGTTAGAGGCGTAACTAAAGAGCAGAAGCCAATTTAGCGAGTTGCAGAAGGAAAGCATGAAATGTAAGTGTTGGCGTTGTTTGATCGTGATGGTTAACACATGGTTAGGTTATGAATATTCCGCTGACGTACGAGAGAGAGAGAGAGAGAGAGAGAGAGAGAGAGAGAGAGAGAGAGAGAGAGAGAGAGAGAGAGAGAGAGAGAGAGAGAGAGAGATCCGATCAGGCCGAACTGCAGGCACAGAAGATTTGCACCCACTTAGCCCAAGTAGAGGTGAGAAGTGTCCTTTGTCTGCCACAACAAGACGGATGTGGATTCGGTATGACCGACCTCATGAAGGATTGGCCTCACACAACTGGTAAGCAATTAGCTGGCCAGGGGTTGCTACACCCCTGCCGACCTAGCGGGTAAGTTCAGAGGCAGTAAGAACATAGTGGCGATACGAAAATAGCAGTCCCAAACAGGCGTTGGCATACAGCGATGCTCTCCACACTAAGTTCAAGCGAAGCGCCGGTCAGCTGCTCACCAGGGCTGTGGCATAAAGACCTAAGCAATGCCGGCGCCTTGAGCAGTGAGACTGTTTGACTGTCCAGAGCTTGCAGGACGTCGTCATCAGCGTGCCTCGTGGATCGTCCCGAAGTCGAATGTAATTCGTCAGGCAGACATCAGTGGTAGCCGTGGCAGCAGGGCGGCTTAGCTTCTGTCGCGCCTGAGGTGGGAGGACAGGCTGCTGGCCGGGATTAATGGTCGTTGCAGATGGCCGGTCAGGTCAGCTTGCTAGGGAAACGAAGACTCATGGCTGGCATTTATAAGGAATTGGTCGGTGCACTGCGACGTTTGGTGGTCGTAGTGTGTCGCAGTGTATCGTAGTATGTCCAGCTGAAAACGGTTTCCTCAGTGGAAGATGAAGGCACTCGAAGGAGTCGTGGTGTCCAGTGTGAACAAGTACCTTGTAGTCAAGGGAGATTTTGCCGAATAACAAATGGGTGAACGCTCGCCCATGAGTAGGAATTGTCTGCAAAATGTTTCCGGCTGACAATCGACGTTAGGCAACTGGGCCGCCGCGAGTCGGGGAAATGCTGCAAACGCGAAGCAGAGGGTCTTGACAAACAAAGGAAAACTTCTTCCCTACGGAAACCAGCGTGAGCGCAAATAGCCTTCAGCCGGAAATTTGACGGTCGCGAGGTCCACGAAATGTAGCTGGCACCGTCACGTGTCGACGTCGGTAGACTTGTGTTAGATTGACGTAGCGTAGTTGGAGGCTTCCGTTTTAGTTTCGTTGTTCGTATCATCAATCGCGGGTCACCCGTGTTGGTGTTGAGTGGTCGTGATGGTTAACACACGGTTAGGTTATAACTTTATTACACCAACGTGCGAGAGAGACAGAGAGAAGGCGAGAAAGAGAGAGATCCGATCAGGCCGAACGGCAGGCAGAGACGACGTGCTTTCTCTTAGCCCAAGCGGCAGGAGGGAAGTGGCGTGTGTCTGCCACGATAGGACGAGTGTGGGTTCGGCGTGACCGATCTTGAGAGGGGCTGGCCTCACAGCTGGCAAGCGATTGGCTAGCCAGCGGTTGCTACGTGAGTACTGTAAATGCGCTGCTATGTGGGTAATGTCACGTATCTCCGTCTGTGACTCCACAGAGCCATAAAGACTAAGTAGGTGGTACGCAGGAGAGTTTTGTATAGCTCACCCTTAGCCTAAGCGGCGTTCGGTACGCATTCGGTAGCCAACAGACTTAATCTCACTCAACAAAGAGAAAGTGGGAAGCATAGCAGAGTCAGGAGAGCAGTTGAAGGTGGTGAGTAGCATGAACATAGCAGCTCAGGACCGCTGAAAAGGATGAGCCACAGTCGGCAGTAGGAGAGTAGTTGTCGTCGCGTAAGAATTGTGGAAGCGAGCTCCACAGTCTGGGACAGGCAGTGGTAAAGCTTCTAGCCCCTGGCAGTAGTAAAGTAGCGGCGGCACATTTTGAACATTTCAAAAATTGATGACCGGCGAGAACCGGCACCCGAGTTAGTCGATCTCTGCACGAGCGCTAATTAGCAGGTCGGAATCTAGGAAAAAGTCTCATAATTTCAGCTAGAATATCTGCAAGTGCAAGGCAGCGGTTAAGGTGCTCGCCCCGACCAAGGTGTGGCTGAGGTCACGGGCTCGAGCCCCGAGGTACATGTGAAGCACCTGAATAGTGATTAAGTTCTCTTAGGGCTCTATACAAATGAATTATATATAAGGCGGTAGTAAGGCGGGAAAATACAGATAGCCCCGCGGCGGGCTTCGAGCGAGACGCGCGAGTCGTCGGGCAATGCAGCACCAATCAGAGCTGTGCAAACGCAGAAAATCGATCGACGTGTCGCAAAATCGATTCGAGCAGCGGCGAGCGGTGGCTTGAAGTGGGGGGGGGGGGGGTAACCGCCATCGACGGCGAAGTCGCTGCACCGGCGTGCCGGATACGGATGAGCGCCTTCCGCCGCCCCTGCCGTCACGCTCGGCAGAGCACCGCCGCATACCGCCTCGAGCCCATCCTGCGTGCTCGCCTGCGGCGAGGGCGTGGGTGGCTGATCGCGCGAGACGGCCCGGCCTCAATCGGCTCGCGCCGGCGACGCGGCCGGTCCGTGCGGCGAAGCGCTCTTGACTGGCGCGCTCGCTCCGAGAGCGCCAGTCGAGCTGGCAAGGCGCGGCGGCAGCGGAAGAGCTCGGAGGAAGGGATTCGCCCAACTCGCGCAGAGTTCGGAGCGGAGCCGCTGCGCTTTGGCTCCGCGCGCTTCCGCCCGCCGGCGCGCAACGACCGGCTCGTGCGAAGCGCGCGGGCTCCCTCGGAGTGTCGCTCCCCCCCCCCGCGAAGCTCGGCCCCGCCGCCCCGGAGCGCTACCCTAAGCAGGGGACTGCGGGGTGGGCTGCGCTCGCACTGCCGTGCGCCGTCTGACTAGTAGACCAGTATGCGGGCGCCGAGGCAGCCGCAGACGGGATCGAGGTCGTGCGGGCGCAGGAACGCTAATCGCTGACCAGGTGGTCGAAACTCTAGGTCGTGCCCCGCCGGGCAGCGGTGGCGGTGGCCATCGCGTACAAGCGGGGCCTGGTGCGCTCGCGATGTGTAATTCGTCACGATTCCGTCGATCGGCATCCATAATCGGAGCTCCTCCTGCTTCGGCATCTGATTGGCTGCAAGCTCTCGAAATCGTCTCTAAAGAAGGTATTGTCGGCGGGTCATTCAATTGCTTGCCGGGCCTGTCAATCTCGCGGCGTACAATAACCGTCGCCAGCCGCACCGGCCAACTTTCGCTCAGTAGCTCCAGTAGAGTGAGCTTGCTCCGCCGCCGGTCCGACTTCCAGCGCTCCGCCGCCTCTCGCTCATATCCACTTCGAAATGACCGCATTCCACATTGCGTGCTACTTGGTGGCCCTTTGCACGCTGTCAGGTAAGGCGCGGCGTCGCTGCTCTTGCACCTGTCGTTTGCTTGCTTTCACCGCCGGGCCTTATTCATAGAGAACTAGCGTACGTGAAAAAACGTAGGGGTGAGTGAGCGGGATCGGACGCTGGAGAAAGAAACTCAAGAGAGGAGAGAGAGAGATAGAGAGAAGAAGGGGAGAAAGTGAGAGAGAGCGAGAGAGTGAGAGAGCGAGTGAGTGAGAGAGAGAGAGAGAGAGAGAGAGAGAGAGAGAGAGAGAGAGAGAGAGAGAGAGAGAGAGAGAGAGAGAGAGAGAGAGAGTGTGTGTGTGTGTGTATCTGTGTGTGTTTGTGTGTGTGAGAGAGAAAGAAATCTAGGGGGGTAACCACGAGACATTGCTCCGATAAATAAGAGTGCATCAGCAAGTAGGACGTGCTCCACTTCGGGTAGTCCTGGGCATTCGCTCACGCATCGGCGTCGCGAATGTGGCGCCGCTGGCTGGGTAGCGCGTTGCACTGGACGCACGCCGCCACCCGGTGGCTTGAATCTGCTGCAGTAGGTTGTGCGCTGGCCAGCGAAAGTAGGTCACCGGCTCGTTCGTGGTCGCAGTGCCAGGTGTGAGCCAGAGGTGGTGATTAGCATGAAGCCACCGCGAGGCCTTTAACTGCCAGTACAAATCATGCACGAGAAACATGTCGTGATTGCAAGTCGCGGGGAACGAGATTGAGTGGGGACGCGGCAACCACGAGGTTCGCTATTTCGGGGCGCTGACATTTGCCATAGCGGACAATTGCCAGTTTCCGGAAGTAACATATCTCCGTTTCTGGAAAGCTTTTCTCTGCGCAGTGAATGTCAATGCTTCCAGTGTGCATAAAAACGAGTTTACCGAAAGCACGATGCCATGCGAAAATATTTGCAATAATTATGCGATAAGAACCGCGTTTGGCCAGCGATGGCCCCTCAATAAACGCTAACTTGTCGATAACCACGTTGCTCGTCTTTATTGTAATTCGATAGCAAGTTAATGCATGCATGTGCATGCGTAATGCGTGCGGCTCATGGGATATCCCAGCTGTCGAGTGTGCGAGATTTTTGCTTCAATAAATGTGAGCACCGATGAAGTTAAGCACGGAGCGCGATAGGGCGCCTTCCAGAGCGCACGCGACTTGGCGCGACCGCGGCGACTGCAGCGGCATCGGCAGCAGCAGCCGACGCCCTTGCTCTCCGCGGCTCTGAAGTCCCACCTGGCGGGCCAGCTCAGCGACTGCAATCGATACGATCTGACGGCGCCGCTACCGCCGCGGGACGACCTGCGTAGTCTCTCTGGCGGACGGGCACCGCCGAGCCACAAATGTTATGATCGGGCGGCCGTCACCAGTTTAGGTAATGGCATAACGTGCGCAACGCAATAAAACCTGAAGCTCGCAATTTTCCAACGATACCGACACAGCACTCGATATACCGCAAGCAGTTTTAGCAAAAACAACGTATTAAAAAATGCATAACAATAGCCAGTATTTTAGAGCTGCTGCAGCGAGTGCCTTTCAGCTGACTCGCTAACAGGCTTACAGCAAGCAGCTCACACTCAGAGCTAGGAATCAAGGACCGGCAGAACATTGCTCTAAAAGAGCGACCCCAGTCCGGCCCGACTCTTAAACAATGGCCATTTCACAAGTCTTACAATAATGGCACATCCTTTCCAGCTGTCTTGAGCTAATTCTACTAATAGTTACTGATTACCTCAACTGCTCTCCGGTCTCTGCTATTCTTCTTACTTTCTGCTTGTTGTGTGAGATCAAGTCTGTTGGCTACCGAATGCATACCGAGAGCCGCTTAGACTGTGAATGCGCTATGCCCTACTCTCCTGCGTAACAAACACCCAAATAGTCTTTGTGGCTTTGTGGGGTTACAGACCGAGATATATTACATTACCTTGTGGGGCTGAGCGCTGCTGGAGACCGTTAAGCTTGGTTTAGACAGTAAGTCTTGCTTCCCACCAATTCGAGCCTTCGGTGTATACGTCAACAATACCGTGAGGGCGGTTCAGATTTAGGGTAAGACTTGGGAAAGTCTCAGCAGCCAGACCCGGTTCTACTTTTCACCCAAGACTTAGCAAGTGTCCAATCCGAGACGCCGTTCAGGCCACGCCTACTGGATTGCTTGGCCCGGAATGGCGAACGACTTGACCCACGAATCGTCGATACGTTCCTGGCTAGTCCCTGTTTATGGGACACACTGAGTTCGTAGTTTAAGAATAATATTTTGAGGCTGCGAGCGATAAAGGTTATATCGGACAGGTATAATTCTATCGGTAATTACGTTAGCGAAGCCTGGCCAAATGCTCTCGCTATCTCATGAACGCTCTGTAGGCTGAGGGAGTAGGAAGCCAGACTTGGAGCGTGACTCGACTGCCGTCTAAACCTCATACAAATCGGAAGACTCAAATAATACTCAAGTTAGTAGGATGCAGGTAGGTAGCGAGACTCGTTCGTCTAAATCAGGTTTCAGAATCGCAGAGCCCGACTAGCGATCGCGGATCGCATGCCCCGTGCGATTTTCGCGTCGGGGCGCAGCAGGGCTACGTCGGCTTCGGCTTCGCGTATTCGGATAGCGTGCTGTAGGTCAGCATCAGCGAACTCTTTTACCACATCGCGCCGGTAGCAATCGTGGAGCAATCGGCTTAGGAATGCGATTGCCTAGCCCGCCCAGACGGTTCTGCTCGACCGCGGAAAGCCGCCGCGGGCGAATACGTGGCCACTATTCCTGCGTCGTCGCGGCGCTCGACCGCTATTTCGACGGCGTCCGGCTCAAGCTCTGTCAGATCAGCACAGCTCCACAATCCCAGCATCTGCGTCAGCAATTCCAGCATCCGCGTCAGCAATCTCACCATCCGCGTCAGCAATCCCAGCATCCGCCTTAGCAATCCCAGCATCCCATCCGCCTTAGCAATCCCAGCATCCGCTCGCGTTTCTGTCCGTGTGGGCCTCGAAGTACGGACGCGTAGGTGATGTGGCGATGTTGCGTCAGCGGAAGTAAGGCGTGCTTCTTTTCCAGTTCTCATCGACCTTTCTGCTGGCCAGAACACCACCGTGTCATTCGCAACGAACGCCACCACCGTCAATGCCACCACGGTGGCAGCGACGACTGCAAAATCGGAAGGCCCTGCCACAGCTGTGGCGTTTCGAGCAGCCTACGCCGTGCCTCTTTTGCTGGCCGTGCTGACGTCATGGCTCTAATGCTTGGCGAAGACGGTGCTGCTGAAACGATTTCCTTTTACAATTTCCGAGCGCCGGACGGGGCACGGCGGCCTAGCGAAGGAGAACAGTTGATATTGAAACGCTGCGTTTTGATGACTGTTGATATTGAAACGCCATGCTTTTGCAGCGCCTTTTGCAGCAGGCCTATAACATTGAGCAGCGCGACACCACCAGCTGCGACTTCTATTCCACTGGTATAGCACTAACAATAAAGCGAAATTGCGCATCACTGCAACGCGCTCAGTGTTGTATCGCGCTCAGTGTTGGCATCCCGTCGCACGCCGACCTCTCACCTAGGGCGCGATTCGACGGCAATGCTTGCATAGTGTGCCAGGTGCACTTTTGCCCATTGTCCGTCCTGCGGAACTGTATACGGTCCCAAGGAGTCACTCGTCATTAGGGGCGACAATCTCGACGTGCTGTAACTAATGCTATATCTCCTTCTGCGACTCCACAAAGACTGTGTGGAGGTTAGGCAAGAGTGATTGATGTAGCACATGACTCACAGTCTTAGCAGTCTTAGCTTAGTCACGTGTTTGATGTAGCACATGATTCACAGCCTTAGCGGCTTTCGATGCGCATTCAGTGGTCACAAGACTTCATCTCAGGCAACAAAGAGAAAGTGGGAAGCAGATCAGAGTCAGGAGAGCAGTTGAGGTCGTCACTATTTATGGAAGTAGCAGCTCAGGACCCCTGAAAAGGATGCGCCACAGTCGGCAGCAGGAGAGTAGTTGTAGTTGCATAAGAATTGTGGAAGTGGGTCCCACAGTCTCGGAACAGCAGAGCAAAAGCTTCTGCCGCCAATGGTCTTTAAGTGGAGTAATAGTATAACCAATTTGTTTTCCATACAGGACCTGAGAGCACGTGGAGGCTGAAACTCGCACAGCAGTTCAGCTGGGTATGGAGAAACCAAGCCATGGCGAGACTTGCGGGCTAGCGTAAAAACTTTGCTCCGTCTCCTTTGATCAATCGGCAGCCACCCTAGTTCTCTTAGCAAAGGAGATAAATGGTCAAACCTCTCGATTTTGCAAACTAGCCATGCAGCCACATTCGTAGGCAGCTGCAGTGGCCTGCTAGCTTTTTCTGTAGCCAAGCCAAAAGGGATGTGCAATAATTTAGCTGAGACAGAACTAAGGAGCTAGTATAATTTTTTGCTAGCCTCAGTGTAAGGCAGGTTCTAATCTTAGAAAGGGATCGGACGTGACGGCTAGCTGTGGAAGCAGTCTTCTTCACGAAGCTTTCCAGATTAAGGCAGCTGTTGAAGACGACAACTAAATTCCGAGCACATGCTGATGGTCGCACAGCAGCATCGCATATTACAAGAGTAGAGCTTTCTTGTCCTGACATACGCTATTCCTGTGAGCAGCCTCTCACTTTTATCGTAGTTTAGTTTAAGGAAATTTGCTGACTTCCAGGATCGAATTTCGGCAAGGCACGCATTCAGTTTACCAGTTGCTTCAGCAGATTCCGACGGTTTAAATGACAAATACAGCTGAGTATCCTCAGCATAAATGAGATATCCTGCTCCATGGGCCTCAATCACTTTTTTCCAGATGTTGAGTATAATTGGAAGACGGAAACGGACCGAGGATGGACCCTTGAGGGACTCCACAGGTGACTGACTGGTCTGGTGGATGAGACCTGACTCCAACACGAAATGTATTGAACGTGATCAGACAAGTACGATTTAAACCGCACCATAGCTTTGTCTGCCAGACCGATCACCGTTCTTAATCTTTCAAGTAGGACATTGTGGCCGATGGTGTCAAAGTCAGCTGCTAGATCTAGCAGTGCTAATGCTGTGACATTCCCGCCATCGTCGCTGCACAGGATGTCGTTGGTTACACGGAGGAGAGCAGTCTCAGTGGAGTGCAGCCACTTAAACCCGATTGAAATTTTTGTAACATTTCATTATTTTCAATTTGTAGTGCCAGCGGCTTAGCGACTATATATTCAAGGATCTTTGACAAAAAGGAAGAGGAGAAACTAGATGATAGCTTGCAAGGACCCGCGTATCTAAAACAGGCTTTTTAAGTATCGGTTTAACGAGTGCTGCCCCTTCAATCCAGAGTGTTCGTGGATTGCAGAGTAACTGAGGTTGTACATTGTAGCTGCAAAACCAGTGGCGGAGCCAAGGGGGCAGCTGCCCCCTGCCTGCAAAAATCAGCTCATACTAATTTACGTGACACCCTGCATGTGACCTCATTTGGTTTAAACTAGGGTGCCTGTAGTAACGCCGAGTGCAGAATCAAGCCAGGAAGATCTACTGGGACCTATTGGTTAGTTCGAAGTGAGCGATGCTGTTGATCCGAAAGTGAGACTTACGTAGGTGCGAAACTAATCCCGGTGAGATGACACTAAGTGGCTAGTAGGCTGACTAATAGGCTACATTAGGCATGATACTAGGATGGTCTGGAAGTGCAAGAATGCCATCAGCTTAGGGTTTCAAACAATTTCACAAGCCGGATGAGCCTAGGAATGGCCACGCCGAGTTGGCGGCCATGTCAGAGTTCAGACTTATTCGGGTTGGGAATGCACGTAACACCCCCTGGAGAGTTCGGAGCGTCAGCTCCACTGAGGTAATGTAATGTACTGTATCTCCGTCTGTAACTCCAAAAAGTCATAAAGACCATGTGGGTGTTACTCGGGAGAGTTTTGTATAGCGCACTCACAGCCTAAGCGGCTTTCGGTACCCATTCGGTAGCCAACAGACTTCGTCTCATGCGACAAAGAGAAAGTGGGAAGCATAGCAGAGTCAGGAAAGCAGTTGAGATAGTGAGTAGCATAGGAGTAGCAGCTCAAGACCACTGAAAAGGATGTTCCATAGTCGGCAGTAGGAGGGTAGTTTTCGTTGCCTAAGAATTGTGGAAGCGAGTTCCACAGTCTGGGACCTGCAGGGCTAAGCTTCTGTCGCCAACTGTCTTTAAGCTGTGGAATGGGAAAGCTAATTTATTGTCCACACAGGACCTGAGGGCGCGAACAGGCTGAAACAGATGCCGCAGTTCAGCTAGGTACGAAGGAGCCAAGCCATGGCGGGCCTTGTGGGTCAGCGTAAGAACTTTGCTCTGTATTCTTTGCTCAACCGGCAACCATCCTAGCTCATTCAGCAAAGGAGACACGTGCTCAAACCGCTGGGACTTGAAGACTAGCCTTGCAGCCATTTTTATTGTTGGCTGTAGTGGCATAATGGCTTTCTTTGGCAGCCCAGCCAAAGGGAATTACAATAGTCAAGCTGAGACAGAACTACTTAAATTTTTTACAAGCCACTGTGGGAGACAGCTCGTAATCTTGGACATGGATCGGATGTGATAGCTAGCTGTAGAGGAAGTCTTCTGAATGAAGCTTTTGAAATTGAGGCAGCTGTCGAACACGACACCTAAATTTCGAGCAAGTGGTGATGGCCGAAAAATAGCATAACCTATTAGAACGGCAAAGCATTTTAATCCAGCCACACGCTTAGGGTGTCCTATGAGCAGCAGTTCGGTTTTATCATTATTTAATTTCACGAAGTTTTCCGACATTCAGGATCGAATATCGGCAAGGCAAGCATTCAGTTTCTCAGTTGCTGCAGCAGATTCCGACGGTTTTAATGACAAATACAAATGAGTATCGTCAGCATAGAAGTTATATCCTGTTCCATGTGCCTTAATCACTTTTCCCAGAGGTTGTGTATAAATGGAGAACAGCAAGAGACCAAGTACAGACCCTTGAGGAACTCCACAGGTGAACCTTCTCGTGTGTGAGACCTGTAGCCAGTAGACAGATCTAGCAGAGCTAGGGCAGTGACATTCCCGTCGTCGTTGCCACGTAGAATGTCATTGTTAACACGGAGGAGAGCAGTTTCAGTGGAGTGCTGCCTCTTGAACCCTGATTGAAATGTTTCTGAAATTCTGTTATTTTCAATATGTTCAACCAGCTGCTTAGCAACAATTTTTTCAAGACTCTTTGATAAGAACGGGAAAGAAGGAAAACTGGGCGATAGTTTGTCAGGACCTCTGTGTCTAATCCAGACTTTTTAAGAATAGGTCTAACGATTGCCGATTTGAAGGACTTGGGGACGACCCCTCTTCCCAAAGAAGCAATGAAAATCTTGGTTATGGCAGGGCTAAGTTGGTCTGCTAGTGAAGACCACAGAGATGAAGATATAGGGTCTTCAGAAGACGAGCTCTTTTTGCTGGACCTTATTAAGACAGCCTTGCAGAAACGTCGGAGAACCTTTAAAGGAAGGTCACAGGTTGAGGAACGGCGATTGCTTTGGTCGGAGGGGCTTAATAGAGGCACGAATGTGCACAACATTTTCAGTAAAGAAGGCTGAAAACTTTTCGGCTGAGCCTTTAATATGTGGGGAGTCAGACCTCACAGCATTGGCCAGTAAATGGTTTACTGTCTTACAAATCTGTTTAGGGTCCGACTGGCAGGAATTCAGCTTTCTAATGAAAAAAGAAGCCCTGGTTTTTCTAAGTTTTCCGGTGTAAACTCGAAGGAAGTCTTTAAAATTGACTCGATCTGCCTCAGAAACCATTTTCTTGAAACGACGTTCTAGCCTGTGTTTAATCCGGCACATCTTAAGGAGTTTTTATAAATTGAAAGGAATCTCCACGACTTTGAACACGGATAGAGCGAACGGGAGCGTGCTTGTCAAGAGCACTCCTGAGTGTCATGTTCATCGCATCAGTGAGGGTATCGAGGCTGCCGGTCGAGTCTGAATGCAGTTCAAGAAGACCTGCATCGCAAACAGATTTCAAAAACTTTCCATGTCAATGCTTTGTAAGTTACGTCATTTGGCAAATTCGACATTGCCCTGTACGTACGAGGGAGCAGGAACAGTAAACGAGACCGAACAATGATCTGAGAGGGTCAGTGGCACACCACAATGTCAGTGGGGAGGACGTCCTTAGTGATCGCGAAATCTAGAATATGGCCACCGACGTGGGTGCTAAGATTAGCGGGTTGGGCCAAACCAAAATTCTCCAGACAGTCAAGAAATGAGCGGACCTGACTGTTGCTAGGGTTGTCAACGTGAACATTGAAGTCTCCTACAGTCAGTAACGACCTGTCACACACAAATATTTTAGCGAGGAACTCTGAAAACTCCTCTATAAACAAGTTTAGACAGCTAGAAGGAGGCCGGTATATCGCACCAGTGAGAGGCATTGTCTTTGATGAAGACCTGATAGCAACGGATTTAAACGATGACCCATGCGAGAAACTGCACATTTTATAGCCAAACGATTCGCGAACAGCAATTGCAACCCAGCCACCAACCTTATCAGAACGCATGGACTGATAGAATGAGAACCCGGGTGGAGCGGTCTCGGAAATGCAGCTACTGGAACAAGGCGTCATCCAGGTTTCGGTAAGCAGAAATGCATCTAGCTTCTCATGGACCACCTGATCGCGGATAAGTAACCCCTTGGTTTTTAGCGAGCGGACATTTAGTAGGCGAAATTTAAGAGGCTGTCAAAAAACTGGGCGACGGTGATGAAGTGGCTTGTATTCTCTACCGTTTTCCTCCGGCCCGGCGGACGCTGGCTCTTCGAATTTGAATTGGACCTTGGTAACGGCCGTCGGACGACGTTTTATAACGTGCTGGTCTACGGCAGGTGGGCTACAACCGCAACAAGTACTATTCAGCGCCTTAAACTTACGAGTCTTAGGTTTGATAGCCGAGCTGTTGATATGGCGAACGCAGGATGCAGGAAGGTTCTCACTGACCCGCCGGAGAAGGCCCACCGGTAGGTATCGACTAATGGCGACATCGCACCTTATGCTAAGCAGGTCCTGTTTTGTGTAGCATATCCGAGGACAGCTCATAAATAGTCACAGCGAAGATGGCAGCGGAATACCCGAAGATATTACAGAGAAATCAAGTAAAGGTTCACACCACGCTAGGAGTAGCCCCAGGCCGCTCTTTAGCGAGGGGAGGAATGAGGTAAGCGACAGACCACATGTAGAGAGAACCAGAGACTGAACCTATGGCGGCGAACAGCTAAGAGTAACTTAGACTGATCAGTTGCGTGCCAGTGATCACTCTGCTAGCAGCTCGCACCTTATTGTGCTATATCGCTTCACCTTCGGGGTTAGGATTGTAGCTAGCAGAAATACAAAAGGGTGTGTTATATCAGGATCAGGGCCTATACAAATATCTTAGACGATTTGACAGCCTCATTCGTAGCGGCCGGAGAGCCTGATGAGCGATTACCACCGCCTGCAGTTGGCAATAAAGGGTTGCCAAACTGCAAAATTCGAACCTACATGGTCATGGAGAGCGAGCATTTTATCCTCACGGTCTATCACGGCCCCTGTAAGACTGGTTTGCACCGTGTAAAGCACTTGCCTGTAAATCAAAAACGCCATGTGTCATTAGGATTGTCCTGGTTGTCGCAATCAAACGGTTTTGACACATGGCCTCACATCATCTACTGCCAGCCCCGAAGCAGTCATCGCCAGTGCTAACGAAATCACTGACGAGATCTTTGCTCGAAGCGGGATTTCGTCTTTTCCCCTAAGATTCCTGGACTGAAGACGATACTCCTGCTACAAATATCTGACCGACACGAACTCAGCGGCAACCTGAAGGAGCAGCTTAAGCACCACTTGTTAAACCGCATTAAAGTGTTCAACTGCATTCAGCTTCATTTCTTTGTCGGCATAGCCAGGTCGAGGTGATCATCCACCTCTAGTTCTGTTATTCTTTGGGGAAAATCGAAATTTCGTGATCCTGGTTCGTGACCTGCCTTTTTTTATCTACGACCTCAACTTATTCGACGAGATTCGCTGTTCTTACTTCCTTCAGGGCTGGTTCCTTCCTCTACCACGTGCATGCGTCGGATGGGACTGCATTTTCAAAGCCATAAATTTGAAAAAGTCTCTCGCAGCTCTCAGCCGTCCTGGTTTCATATGCACAAATGGCTGGAGTACAACTCTATCACAGAGAAGGTTTGCTGCTTCCCATGCTTCCTTTTTATTTACTCGTGGGGCTCGGACCGTGCACAACGGGCGAGTTCGGCGACCGGAAGAAGATCGACTTCATCGATCGCTAACTTTTAGTTCGTTACGGCAGCCAAGATTCACAAGGGAGGCAAATGCAGATGGACGTGCATGGAGATGAAAAGCGCAATTGACCTTATGAGCCCTGTGAATGGAGAGGCGCTAATATTTACAGAAAAGTCCAAAATCGAGAAAGTGAGGCAGTGGCAATCGCTGAAAATCGAACTCAGTTGCAAGGATGCGGCTCTGGTTTGGCCCAGTGGTTGATGCCCTCAACTCGAACAAAGGTCAAGGTGAATGTATCTGATGGCCGTGGTCATGGAATCGTGCCCGTGGCATATGTGAGGCACAAAAATAGAGATTAAGTTCTCTTAAGGCTCTATACAAATGAATTATGTGTGTTTTAATATCTAATCGTAAGTCGGTGTAATTCGATTACTACTGAGCCAGGGCCTGCCCAGCCGGGACACTACGAGTCGATTGATACGCTCAAACGAGGGAATTTCGTCAAGCTGCTCAAGTTTTTGTGCAAACAGGACTCCGAGCTTGACGTAATCAACGTCGTGAAAGCCCGGCAAAACTCCATGATCACCTGCCTCGACATTCAGAATTCTCGTACCCACCTTTTTCCTAAACATTGAGTGACCAGTAATAGAAGTAAGCCGTCAAAAATCCTTGGCCTGTGAGCTGCTCATTAGTCCCCAATTAATCTGAAGCCTTCGGTCGGCCATAGTGAGAAATCAATCGGAAAGTCTTACAGGGTACCTACTAGTCCCATGAATCGCCTCGGAGCAAACAGCTCGAAGACCGGAGAATCTTCTTAGGCGGTTCGGTCCTTTCAACTTGCCCAGTGCAGGCACACCCAGCGGATGTGTAGAGCTGGCAGCTAATAAGACTGGTTTGTAAGGAGACTGGCAATTGTGTGGGAATTTCTTCCTTCAGCACCCGCGTTACACAAGCGGCACCCTACTTTTGTCAATGCTGCTTCAATCTCACGGGTACAATGACATCGAACCCTACACATGTGCAAGTGCATGAACGTTGAGACAGCCACACTATTTTCAGCAGTATGCCGAGAAATATTTAGCACTGCCGTACTTCTGTCCTTGATTGATATAGGGATGCAATGTTCTGTATCTCCGTCTGCAACTCCACAAAGTCATAAAGACCATGTGGGTGTTACGCAGGAGAGTTTTGTATAGCCCACTCACAGCCTAAGCGGCTTTCGGTGCGCATTCGGTAGCCAACAGACTTCGTCTCACATAACAAAGAGAAAGTGGGAAACATAGCAGAGTCAGGAGAGATGCAATACTTAGGGTTACCTTATTAAGAGAGGCACATCTCAGCCACAGACGCAATGGTGGAACTCGAACTTAACAAGCAGCCAGCTGTGGCCATTCTGGGTATAGAGCATGTCCATTGCAAATATCAGAAAAGTAGTTTTTCATAAAAAATAACGTCTAGTATTAAAGGCTAGTAGGTAAGGCTTTCGGCTGGGTCTCTGTGTTTGAACAGAAAACAGCCAATGCTCGCCGACGTGGTTGATGTCACCAAGGAGAGGCCACCACATAGAAAACTCAACGACGAAGGTGAGTAGAAGCGAGGCTGGCTTCATGCCAATATGCTTTCGGCTGCATAATGACCTTACATGCTTTATGATCTGCCATCTGACGTCTGACGTGAGACGAAGCAAGAGACTGAACTGGCAGGGGCAGGAGAGCTATGTCCCCCTCAGGTGAAGGAGCTGCATACGTAGAAGATCCACGTCACCTGAAGTGACATTTTCTCTGTGCCTGCACTAGATAGTTTACATGGCCGCATTCGTCAGCACTGAAGAATCACACCGAACCTTTGGCATGGTGCCGGAATTTGTGTAGCACGTTCTAGGATGTAGTTTTATCTCAACGGCAGCTTGAGTATTCTGGACCTCTCAGCAATGGCTCACGTCAATGCTTTACTGACGAAAACTATCGCTGTCAGCAGGATTCGTACCAGAGCAAAGATAATAAATACAGGGAATAGATGATCGCTTGACTAATTTATTCTTTGGTCAATCACCATGTGATATTTTGCACCAGTTCGCGATGAGGCCTCCCGTCACTTAAAAATGAATCTTAAAAATACTTTGAATGTCGTACGCACTAGGGATGCTTGAAACCGTGCCAAATATATACAAAGAGTTCGTGGCAAATGACAAAAATATGAACAGCAGAAACCGGATGCAGTCGCTATTTCAACTCTGGGGTCCCCAATAATACCTGATTTAGAAATGTTTAGGCAAACGTATACTATTCCTTCCTAATATATCCGGTAGATAAAACATATTTAAATTGTCGGCCAAAATTAAGATTTATTGCCGGAGGTTGGTTACCGTACGCCTCTAGCACTGACATCTTATAATGCCGGCAGTAGAATGCTCGCTAGTCCTAAGGTCATAGTTGAGAAGCCGAGTCAAGGAATCCAAGCTCCTATTGAGCTCTTGGATCGCCGGATGCCACTCAGACGTACATAGAATCGAGCAGTTCTGGAAAATAAAAGCAGAAGAAACGCCGCTCGTTACTTGTCGGCAGTGGTGGGGGTCAGGGTTTTTTTGGGATACGAAACCATCACTATTTTCATGAAGGGGAGAATCTGTAAAATCTTAATGTAGGCAGGGGTAGACTCGAAATTACGGAAAGATTATGGCGCGAAATCCCAGCGTATTTTCGACACGAACTCGGTGGTTGCTGACTGTGTGGAGCTGAGGCATAGTCTCGTCATTGGAAAGGGGGCCCCGTGGCCCGCGTCGCTGCCCCACTGTCGGGATCCAGAGGGGACGGGGACGCGGGACGTTTGCCCTCCCCCGTCCCCTCTGGCTCTGCCATTGTCTTTCGGGACACGTCTCAACAACAAGGCATTGGGGACTGGGCTTTCATCAAGATTACGGTATCTGCTGCGATGCCCTCTCAATCTGTGAGACACTTAATAATAATAAAAATAATAGTAATGCACTTGATTAAGCGCCCTCAGAACTCAATCTCTTTCTAGGCGCTTTACATTGGCTACAAAAGGGAATGCAATTAAATGGTGAGTAATATCATGCTCGATACAAAAACAACATGGATAACATGGTTAGGGGTGACATGCACAGGGTCAGCATACAAATGTGGTTAGTGGCAGCATGCACAGTGTCAGCACGCATAAGCTCATGAAGAACGAATCACATGGACCCCCTAAATGCTGTCCTAAATAGATGTTTTTAAGTTCTTTTTAAATGTGGTCAAGTCAGGGGATGCTCTGACGCAAGTCGGGAGGGAGTTCCAGGCTTTGGGAGCATACAAACTAAATGCACGGTCTCCAAAGGATTTGAGGTTTGTACGAGGTAGCGGCAAACTGTTGGATTCCGAAAAGCGGGTGGTACGATGCTTGGCCTGGTGGGGGAGTAGATCAGAGAGATAGGCTGGAGCCAAAGAATGAAGTGATCTAAAAGTGAGCGACAAAATCTTAAAGTCAATCCATTGCTTGACTGGTAGCCAGTGCAGGTCGGCGAGAAGTTTCCGTGGAACTAAAAGCTAAAACACTTTGCTCGAAAATGGGATCGGAAGCATTTAATTTTCGATTATGTCAGCAGTTGAGACTAACTGGGTGTCTTCCATGAGGCGAGATAAGCACCGGGGGCTTATCGGAGGAAATAGGTGCTTAATGGCTCGTGGGAGAAAGCAGCTGTGGGCTCCTCCAACTCAGGATTTAGGCACTATGCTCTGGAGTCCAACTAAATGTCGATACTTGGCAAATGAGCGACCGCGAGAACGTTCTAAAGGCCTCGTGTTCACGGCACCGAACGCTCGCTCGCACAACATGGAGCGAGTTCGCCTCTATTTTCGGCATCCGAGGGTGGGGGGGGGGAAACATTAAAGGCTATTCAGTGGCGAAGCTGTACTGAAAGGTCAAAGTGCTCGACATGCATTGTCCGCAGCTACGGTGACCGCTCCTCCTAGCGACAAGTCAGCTGGCCGTCAAAGCTTGCCACCGGAAAAGCCATGGCGGTATTGCCTAGGAACGCCTTGAGTGAAGACATGTCCGAGCGAGTAAACCGGACCAAGTACCGGTGTCGTCGACATGAGGGCAGCTACTACCCACGTTTGCTCCCACACCTTAGCAGGAGCATTGGCAGGGTTATGGTCTATCTATCTTTTTTGGAGGGTAGGCATAGACTGTCCACGTTTCCCGCAGCATCAGGTTTCAGGCAGTTTCAAGCGGCTACGTAGGCTGCTACGTAGGTCCACGCTCCATAGCTGCCTCACAGCAGCCGCTTGTAGCCCGTAGCCGAGCAGACACGCAAGCAGCTGCCGATTCCGATTAGCTTGAAAATAAGAAGCCCGAAGATCTTTGGGACGTCACCGACTATAGCCTAAATAGAAGCCACTGCCCAGCAATAGTTTTCTAGACGTCGCAGTGCCCTCTGACAGCTTCTGATAACATTGCGTAGCCAGAAGCTTGGCAAAGCCGTCGTGGCCAAGTGCCGGTTAGGCTCGTGGATTTGCGATGAGGCGACTACAGAATTGGTAATGTATGTTGGTGCCAAGCGGGCAGCCAATCGACGACCCGACGCAAGCGGAACTAAAAAAAACGAGCAGTAAGACATTGGAGAACTTGAAGTAGCAGTGAATCGACAGGTAAAGCCTAATGAAAAGGCACTGCTCAAAGTAGGCAACTAGAGAGCCTACGGCAGTACTCTTGGCGCAAGGGTTGAATAAACGATTGCCGGAGGATCCACTCACAGACGATAACGTCTTTGGCCGACGGCTTATATGTACACCAACAGGTATTAAGTTTATCGCTAAAAAAGACCAGGGGTATGGTTCCCAACAGCTGGTGGGCCCAAAGATGCTGCTTCTGTGGCAGACCAGCACTTTCAGGTATGAAAGCTCTAAGGACACGAAGGTTTTGATGGTAAAATCCAAAGGTTTCGCCTGCAGCCAAAATGGCATCGAAGACCACTGCATACAATTTGGCGTCAGCGCCTGGGATGTAAAAATTCTTGAAGCTCTCATATAAAATACTAGCTGCTTAGGCTCGATGAATTTTCTTAGCAGCCCAAATAGAGTTAAATTAAAGGCGTCTAGCTAATTAAACTACTTTAGCTAGCAAGATACTTTGTGAACTACTAACTTAAGTAAGCTAAGTAAGTAGTAAGTAGTAAGTAGTAAGGCATAGCTGTGGATGACGAGCCACGACGATTTGGGTAAAATAGACAAGTCGATGAAAATAGCGAGATGTTAAGAAGACAAAAAACATTTCTCTGCTAGTCAGTTTGGGTCGTGGAACATGTTAACGAGTCGTGTTCGTGAACTTGCAATGTTCAGTGGCATTGAAATATAAATAAAAAGTGACATAATGGGCATGTACTATAAGCCCACGAAGAGTTGCTATGTATTTGGAGAGCGGAAACAGACTCAACATAATCCTCGTGCAAATACGCAAGTCACGCGACATCAACTGCTAACAATTAAAATCCAGACCGCATTTGAGAATATTCGCCTGGACCGACCAAGTGAGTATCTTTGCCTGAAATTAAGGAAGCGAGGTCAGACGACCTTAAAATTGCGAAGTTAAAATAAAAAACACTCGGGAAATACGCATCCTATCAAACAGCCCCGACAATGAATGCCAAGAAACATTGCATTTTTTCCCCAAGAGAACCCCTGGGCGGTGGAAACAAATCAACTTGGTTGTTGTGAAAATAAAACACGAACTAATTGTTATGATGGGCTTGATATCTACACGGAGATCACAGGGAATTCTTCTCATAAAAAGAATCCAGTTGGTACTATAGTGAGCAGAACCCGAATTAATGCTACTGGGGCACATGTCCGTTAGGTTGGTCAACCCAGTTGGCATGAGCGTTGACTGGCACCGTCAGCACATTGGAGCGCGAGAACCGCATCGACAGACAAGCCTAGAGGCGTAGTTTGCACGCAGCCTCTCAGATCGACATATTTCTATTCTTGGCCACGAACGCCTAAATTCGCAGGACAGCGCTTGCGACAATATGGACGGCGACTCTGAGAAGCAGGCAGGTCTATTTTTGTCAGCCTCAAACGTCATCAAGTCAGGGGATCCGGTGACGTCAGTCACCTGAAAGGTTTCGGCTGCTGGCGCACAGGGTGTCGAAAGCAAGAGGCTGGTTAGAGGCGTAGCTTAAGAGAGCGGAAGCCAGTTGAGCGAGTGGTAAGAGGTAAAGCATGAGATACGAGTGTTAAAAATGCGCTGTTACGTGGGTAGCCACTGGTGATAGTAAGGTAGTAGTGCATTTTAAACATTTTAAAATTGACGACCGGTATGCCAAGCTCCTGAGTTAGTCGCTCTCTGCAAGAACGCTAATTGGCAGGCAGGAAGATCTAGGAGAAGAAAGTTACAGAAGGCCAGCCGGAATGTCGGTCTGCAAATGCATGACGGAAGTGAAGTGGTAAAGTACAGGTAAGCAGCCGGCGACGAGCTTCGAGCGACGCACGCCAGTCGTCGCACAGTGCAGCACCAATCAGAGCTGTGCAAACGCGCAAAATCGATCGACGTGCCGCAAAAGCGATTCGTACCTCGGCGAGCGGTGGTTTGAAGTGTGAGGGCGTTAATTGCCATCGACGGCGAAGTCGCTGCACCGGCGTGCCGAATGCGGAACAGAGCCTTCCGCCGCTGTCGCCGTCACGCTCGGCAGAGCACCGCCGGCGGTCCGTGCGGTGGCGAAGCGCTCGGGGGCTCGCGGAGAGCGCTCACTAGTCGGGCCTGCAAGGCGCGAATGCCGCAGAAACTCAGAAGGGATTCGCCGAATTTGTGCAGGGCCGCTCCGCTTCGGTCCGACGCGATGAGGTTCGGCGCGCCAGCGCAACGACCGGCGCTTGAGAAGCGCGCCGGCGCCTCCGTCAGACTCCCTCAAACCCGCCGCCGCCGCTCTAGAACACTACCCGAATCAGGGGACCGAAGGGTGGGCTGCGCTCCCACTACCGTTCGTCGTCCGATCGGCCAGCGAAGGGGGTTTCGATGCAACCGCAGACGGGGTCGAGGTCGGGCGAGCGCAGGAGCGCTAATCGCTGACCTGGCGGTCGAAACTCACGGCCGCGGCACCTGCTGGCGGCTGCTGTGGCCATCGCGTACGATCACCACACACGTTCGCGATCTGTACGTCGTCATGGTTTCGTCAGTAGGCAGCGATTGCTTGAGCGCCTTCAGTTTCTGCGTCTGATTGGCTGTGTCATTTCCTAATGGTCGCGGTATCTTAACAAGGTATTGTCAATGAGCCATAGAAATGGGCGACAACATCATGACCCCGAGTCTGTCAATCTCGCGGCTAACAAATACCATCGCTGGCCACTCTGGGCACCATTCGCTCGGCAGCCACAGTAGAGTGAGCTTGCTCTGCCGCCGGTCCGACTTCCAGCGCTCCGCCGCCTCTCGCTCATATCCACTACGAGATGACCGCATTCCGCATTGCGTGCTACTTGGTGGCACTCTGCACGCTGTCAGGTAAGGTGCGGCGTCGCTGCTCTATGTCTGTCGTTTGTTTGCTTTCACCGCCGGGCGTTATTCCTAGAGAACTAGACTAGCGTACTTGAAAGAAAATTAGGGAGACAGAGAGTCGGAGGGGGAGAGAGACACGAGAGAGAAAGAGAGGGAGAGAGAGATGGAGAGAGAGAGAGAGAGAGAGAGAGAGAGAGAGAGAGAGAGAGAGAGAGAGAGAGAGAGAGAGAGAGAGAGAGAGAGAGAGAGAGAGAGAGACATTGGCTACGATGGGGAGAACGTAGCATTAGTAAAGTAGGTCACGCTCAAAAACCGGGTGTCGCGAGCAGTTGCTAACGCATTGGCATCGCGAATTTTTTTTATACTGGCTGGGCAGCGCGTTGCTCTGGACGTAGGCCTCCGCTGGGCGCCTTGAATCTGTTGCCGTCGGAGGCTCGCTGGCTAGCCCCAAGTTGGGTCACCGGTTCGCGGCCACCGAGCCAGGTGCGAACGAGCCGTGACGATTGGGCACGAGGCCGTTGTAAAGCCTCTGACCGCCAGTGAATATAAAATGCACGAGATGAATACCGCGATTGCCTATCAAGCTGAGCTAGATCGAGTGCGGGCGCGGCAACCTTGAGGTCCGCTATTTCAAGGATCGGACATTTGTCACAGTGGATGATTGCTACAGATTGCGGAATTAAAATATCTCCGATTTTGAAAAGCCTTAGTCTTCACAGTTAATGTCAATTATCTCAGAGTGCATAAAAACGAGTTTACCAAAACCACGATGTCCTGCGAAAATATTTGCCATAATTATGCGAACGGAACCCCGTTTGGCCAGCGATAGCCCAGCAGAAAACGTTACCAACTCAATAGCAAGTTGCGTCTTTATTGTAATTCGATAGGAGACTAACGCACACGGAGTCATTGTGAAAAACACCAATCGTAACATTCTAATTGCTGGATGAACTGCTCTAAAAGCGCCGTACAGCCGACGGTGGCGGCGTAGGCGGGCCAGTCGCCATGCCGGACCAAACCGATCAATTTCACTCGGAAATGCAAAATTTGTGAATGCGGATAAACAATCGTTATTATCGTGCGTTACGGACTTCTCGAGCTCACGAACAAGTTAAGATACGCTCTCTGATGAACTGAAACCGTGTGTATCGACAGAAACTTCCATCTGACCTTCGCCTTGTTCTTGGCAACCGGGCTGGCAGACAACGCTTGTCGAGGATTGAATTGAACGTACGGACGCCCGCAGAAATTTGCATTTCTCGCATTTTATTTTCTATCATCGAACAATGCAAGGTTTTAAAAAACCTCAATTAAATACCTCAAATATGTCAATTAAATACTTCAGCCGAGCGTTGGCTCGCTGCTGCTACGGCTATTGCTGGCTCAAGGGCCGCGACCGGAGAGCCAGCCACCACCTGCGGTTGGCTCGCGGGTGTGAATGCCGCCGTGCTTCTCGCGAGCCGGTCGGCCGAGCTGGCCGCCAGCACGTCGCGATACGCTTCAATAAATATCAGCTCCGATCGGAGCTGAGCGCGATAGCGGGCCGCCTTCATGAGCGCTCGCGACTTGAGCACGACCTGCAGCGTCGACGTCTGCGGCAGCGGCTCTCGAAGCTGCTGCCGCGGCCGCTGCCGCTGCTAGCCGCGTCTCTGCAGTTCAGCCTGCGCGCGCGCCAGCTCAGCGACTCGCGATTGATCCGCTGACGCCGCGTGCGCCCGCGCCTTCGTGGAGCGTCCGGCAGGGGCCTCCGTGACTGCCGCGGCGTCGCGCGCGCCGCCAATCGTGGTCCTTCGTGGGCGGTCGTCAGCTCGTCTGTAGAAGTGTGCTGCGCTCGCAAAGCGCTCCGCGGCGTCGAGGCGCAAGTTTTCGTAGTGCTCCAAGTGGTCGTCGGCGCGCGCGCGCTCATCGCTGCCGGCCGTTGTCCTTCCGCCCGCGGACGTCGAATGATTCTGCTCGCGCCGCGCCCTCGCGATTCTCCCATTCGTCCTGCTTGCTGACAAACGCGACGGCTTTCCATGACGAGGGTAGCAGCGTAGACGCGCCTGACCGCGAGCGGCGAGCAGCAGGCCAGCCCCGCTGCCAACCGAGTCGAGCCAGCGGACAAACTGGGCTGGGCAGCGCCGCGAAGTGCCAGCCTAGGAGCGGCCCACAGCGACGCGCGTTTCTCGCAGGGCGGAGCGCCGGGCGTCCGCTCCGGAGTCGGCTTCGACCGGCGTTGCACTCGACTGCTGGCCGACAGGTCGGAAGAGTGAGCGAGTCACAGTCGGACGACGCTCGATGCTAAGCGATGCGCTCTCGATGCGGCTGCACAGCTGGCCTACTCGCGGGTCAGCAGACCGTCCACGGATTGGGGGAGGGGGCGGGGCGGGGCGGGGCGGGGCGCGGGATGACCGACTGAATAGCAGAGTTTCGAGATAGTGATTGCTCGCACAAGGTTTTGCGGGTGACTGCTCTGGCGGCTCAGCACTGCTCCACAATCCCAGAATCCGCTTCCGCGATTCCAGCATCCGCTTGCTTCTCTGTCCGTGCGGGCCTCGCAGTCAGTCCGGACGCGTAGGCGATATTGCGATGCTGCATCAGCGAAAGCACGGCGTGCTTCTTCTCCAGTTCTCGTCGACCTTTCTGCTGGCCAGAGTAACACCATGTCATTGGACACGAGCGCCACTGCGGCTGCGGTGGTTACGACGGGCGCTGGCCAGAGCAGCACCGCGTCATCCACTACGAACGCCACTACGGCGAAGACGACAAAGACAAGTGACAGCCCCACCACGGCGGCAGCGACGACTGCAAAATCGGAAGGCCCTGCCACAGCTGTGGCGTTTCGAGCAGCCTATGCAGTGCCTTTTTTTCTGGCCGTGCTGACGTCATGGCTCTAATGCTTGACGAAGACGATGCTGTCGACACGATTTCCCTTTACAATTTCCGAGCGCCGAGCGGGGGCACGGCACGGGCACGGCAGCCTAACGAAGGAGGATTGTCGATTTTGAAACGCTACGTTTTTGCCGCCGGCCAAACATCGTGCAGCATTTTGCCACCCACCACGACTTCGATTCCATTATGTTGTGTAATGTAATGTAATGTATCTCCGTCTGTAACTCCACAAAGTCATACAGACCACGTGGGTGTTACGAAGGAGATCTTTGTACAGCGAACTCACAGCCTAAGCGGCTTTCGGAACGCATTCGGTAGCCAACAGACTTCGTCTCACGCAGCAAAGAGAAAGTGGGAAGCATAGCAGAGTCAGGAGAGCAGTTGAGGTAGTGAGTAGCATAGAAGTAGCAGCTCAGGACCGCTGAAAAGGATGTGCCATAGCCGGCTGTAGGAGAGTAGTTGTCGTCGCATTGTAGCAATAATAAAGCGACATAGCGAAGTACTGCAGTGGGCTGCGTGTTGGCACCACGTCACTCGCCGATCTCTCATCCAGCACGCGATTCGACGGCGACGCTTGCACAGTTTGCCAGGTGCTATTTCGCTCATAGTCCAGCTGGCGGTCGGCTAGGCAGCCGTCCCCAGGAGTAACTCGCATTACAATCGTGGTGACGTACTGAAACTAAGCAACTGAAGATAGCTCGTCAGAGTGAGTGCATGCATCTTAATCTGTAACCCCACAAAGTCACAAAGACTAAGTAGGTGTTACGCAGGAGAATTTTCCTTTCGTAAATTCCGCTCTAAGCCTCAGCGTTTTACTTTAGGCATTCGGCAGCTAACATACTTTATCTATCGAAACAATGAGAAAGTGAGACGAATAGCTGAGTTAGGCAAAGAGTCGTGGTAGTGAGTAGCATGGAAGTAGCAGCTCAGGACGACTAGAAGGATGTGCTATAGTCGAGATTAGTGTGCAGGAGAGTAGATGTCGTTGTGTAGGAATTGTGGAAATGAGTTCTGTTGAATACCGCCGGCATACAAGTGATAGCGTGTTCCATGGACCCGAATAACTTTTTGCCAGAAGTTTAGTATAAAAGAAAAACGAAATAGGGTCGAGGATGGATCCACGTGGGTCTCCAAAGGTTACTAGTCTGGTGAGTGAGACCCCTTCAAGGCACTGATTGATTACGATCGGACAAGTAAGATTCAAACCACGCCAGTGCCTCGCCTGCTAGACCAATCGTTCTTCTCAATCGGTCAAGTAGGACATCGTGCTCAATAGGGTTGAAAGCTACGTATATATATATACATATATATATATATATATATATATATATATATACATATATACATATATACATATATATATATATATATATATATATATATATATATATATATATATAGCAGCGTCAGGGCAGTGACATTCCTGTCTTCGTTGCTGCATAGCATATCGTTGGTTACACGGATGAAGGCCATTAGAGTGGAGGGCTGTCTCTTGAAACCTGTGTGCTCGCGTATTGCAGAGTGACTTGCTCACGATTGTGCTTTCTAACTACAAGGTTGGTAGTGGAGCCAAGGGAGAGTGAGGCAGCTGCCCCGGTGGGCAAACAAGCAGTCAGCTCTCGCTGACTTACATGATAGCGGGCATTAGGCCTCAGTTAGTTTAAACGAGGGCACCGGCTGTCTCGCCGGGCACGAATCTAGCCAGGAGGATTCACTAGGATCTATTCTCAGTCCGAAGTGAGCGATGCTGTTGATCCGAAAGCGAGACTTACTTTGGTGCGAAATCAAAATGATCGAGAAGATATAAAGTGGCTATTACGCTGACTACTAGGCTAGAATAAGCGGAGTACAGACTTCATCCCCGTGCTAAAGAGCGGCCTCGGGCGTCTCCTAGTGTGGTGTGGACCTTTACCTAATTTCTCCGTGAAACCTTCAGGTATTCCGCTGCTATAGTTGCTGTGACTATAAGCTGTCCTCGGATATGCTACACAAAACAGGACCTGCTTAGCATCAGGCACGATGTCGCCATTAGTCGATATCTACCGGCGGGCCCTCTTCGGCGGGTCAGTTAGAACCTTCCTGCATCCTGCGTTCGCCCTATCAACAGCTCGGCTATCAAACCTACGTAGGTTTAAAGCCCTGAATAGTACTCGTTGCAGTAATAGCTCCCCTGCCGTGGCCCAGCACGTTGTGAAACGTCAACCGGCGGCTGTTATAAAGTCTATAAAGGTCCAATTCAAATTCGAAGGGCCTGCGTCCGCCAGGTCGGATAAACGCCGACGTGAATACAAGCCGCTTCATCGCCGTCGCCAAGTTGTTAGACAGCCTTTAAAGTCCGCCTACTAAATGTCCGCTCGCTAAAAACTAAGGCGTTACTTATCCGCGATCATGTGGTCTACGAGAAGCTCCATGCATTTCTGCTTACTGGAACTTAGATGACGCCTTGTTCTAGTAGCTGTCTATCTGAGAATACCTCACCCGGGTTCTCATTCTATCAGTCCATGCGTTCTGACAAGGTTAATGGCTGGGTTGCAATCGTCGTTCGCGAATCGTTTGGCTGTAAGATGTGCAGTTTTTCGCATGGGCCATCGTTTGAATCAGTTGCAATCAAGTCTTCGTCGAAGACAATGCCTATCACTGTTATGATATACCGACCTCATTCTGACAGTCTACACTAGTTTATAGAGGAGTTTTCAGAGTTCCTCGCTAAAATATTTGTGCGACAGGCCGTTACTGATTGCTGGAGACTTCAATATTCACGTTGACAACCTGAGCAACAGCCAGTTTAGCTTATTTCTTGACTGTCTGGAGAACTTTGGTTTGGTCCAACACTTTAATTAAACCACCCACGTCGGTGGCCATATTCTAGATCTTGTGATCACCAAGGATGTCCTCCACACTGACCTTGCAGTGTGCCCACTGACCCTCTCAGATCATTATTCGGTCTCGCTTACTGTTCCTGCTTCCTTGTACATATAGGGTAATGTCGAACTTGTCAAGCGATGCAACTTGCAAAACATTGGCCTAGACAAATCTTTAAAATTTGTTTGTGGTGCAGGTCTTCTTGATCTGCATTCAGACTTGACCGGCAGTCTCGATACCCTCACTGGTGAAGTGAACATGACACTCAGGAGTGCTCTTGACAAGCATACTTCCATTCATTCTATTCGTGTACAGAGTCGCGGAGATTCCTTTCAATCTACAAAAAACCTCCTAAAGATGCTCCGGGTTAAGCTCAGGCTTGAACGTCGTTTCAAGAAATCCGGGTCTGATGCAAATCTAGTCAATTTCAAAGACTTCCTTCGAGTTTACACCGGAAGCTTAAAAAAGCCAGGGCTTCTTTTTCACTCGAAAGCTGAATTCCTGCCAGTCGGACCCTATACAGATTAATAAGACTGTAAACCATTTACTGGCCAATGCTTTCAGGTCTGACTCCCCAGATATTAAGGGCTCAGCCGAAGAGTTTTCAGCCTTCTTTACGGAAAAAACTGTGAGCATTCGTGCCTCCATAAAGCCCCTCCGACTAAAGCAATTGCAAAATTACAACCTGTGACCTTCATTGAAAGATTTTCCGAGGTTTCTGCATGCAATGTGGCTACCTTAATAAGGTCTAGCAAAAAGAGCCCGTCTCCTAAAGACCCTATACCATCATCTCTGTGTTCTTCACTGTCAGACCAACTTGGCCCTGTCATAACCGACATTTTTAATGCTTCTTTGGGAACTGGGGTCGTCCCCAAGTCCTTTAAATCGGCAATCGTTAGATTCATACTTAAAAAGCCTGGATTAGAGACAGAGGTCCTTGCAAACTATCGCCCAGTTTCCCTTCTTCCTTTCTTGTCAAATATTCTTGAAAAATTTGTTGCTAAGCAGCTGGTTGAACACATTGAAAATAATGAAATGTCAGAAGCATTTCAAACAGGGTTCCAGAGGCAGTGCTCTACTGAAACTGCTCTCCTCCGTGTAAGCAGTGACATTCTGCATGGCTTCGACGACAGGTATGTCACTGCCCTAGCTCTGCCAGATCTGTCAGCTGCCTTTGACACCATTGATGAAGATGTTCTGCTTGAATGATTGAGAATAACGATCGTCTAGCAGACGAGGCACTGGCGTGTTTTAAATCGTACTTGTCAGATCGTGTTCAATCCGTGTCGTGAGGGGGTCAGGTCTCACACACGAGACGGACCACCTGTAGAGTTCCTCATGGGTCTGTACATGGTCTCTTGCTGTTCTCCATTTACACAGAACCTCTGGGAAAACTGATTAAGGCACATGGAATAGGATATCACTATTATGCTAACGATACTAAGCTGTATCTGTCATTCAAACCATCGGAATCTGCTGCACCAACTTAGAAACTGAATGCTTGCCTTGCCAACATTCGATCATGGGTATCGGAAAACTTCTTGAAGCTAAATGACGATAAAAATCAAACTGCTGCTCATAAGACACCCTAAGCGAGTGGCTGGATCAAATGGCTTGAGCTTGTAATAGGTGATGCTATTATGCGACCATCACCACGTGCTCGAAATGTAGGTGTCTTTTTCGACAACGGCCTCAACTTTAAGCCTAATTCAAAAGAATGCTTTTACAGCTAGCCATCACGTCCGATCCCTATCCAAGATTAGGAGCTGCCTTCCACAGTGGCTTGCAAAAATTTAACTAGCTCCTTATATCTGTGTCGGCTTGATTATTGTAATTCCCTTTGGGCTGGGCTACCAAAGAATGCAACTAGACCACTGCAGTTGGCTATGACTATGGCTGCAAGGCTAGTCTTCAAGTCTCAGAGGTTTGTGTACGTGTCTTCTTTGGTAAAAGAGCTAGGACTGATGCCGGTTGAGCAGCGGATAAAGAGCAAAGTTCTTACGCTGACCCACAAGGCCCGCCACGGCTTAGCTCCTTCGTACCTAGCTGAACTGCTGCACCAGTTTCAGCCTCTTCGCGCCCTCAGGTCCTGTATGGTCAATAAATTAGCTGTTTCATTCCTCTGCTTGAAGACCGTTGGCGACAGAAGCTTTAGCTCAGCAGGTCCTAGACTGTGGAACTCGCTTCCACAATTCTTAGGCAACTACAACTACCCTCCTGCTGCCGACTGTGGCTCATCCTTTTCAGCGGTCCTGAGCTGCTATTTCCATGCTACTCACTACCTCAACTGCTCTCCTGACTCAGCTATGCTTTCCACTTTCTCATTGTGGCATGAGACGAAGTCTGTTGGCTACCGCGTGCGGACTGAAAGCCGCTTAGGCTGCGTGTGGGCTATACAGAACTCTCCCGAGTAACACCCACATAGTCTTTATGACTTTGTGGAGTTAGAGACGGAGATACATTACATTACATTAGGATGGTTGGCTGGCCGTCAAGCACAAGAAAGCCATCAGCCGAGGGTTTCAAACTATTTAAAGTGCTGAAGTATCAGTTGCTTGAGTAGTTATTAGGTTCCCGCCAAATTCTTAAATGAGAAACTTAACCTCTCGCTTTTCTCCCCTGTACTATCCCCTAAATATATCGGAATTATAGAAATTTGTTAATAATTTTATTATGACTACGTATTATTTTTCAAAAACTGTCATATAGTAGCACCATTTACGTAACTCACCATCAAGATGTCTCTTGCAGTGCTCCCTAGGGAACTGAGGTTCGAAGGCCTCGTATTTATCCCCGGCAGGCACACTGTAAGGTGGCTTAGCGTAGCCTCACATTTTATCAGACATTTTCGCAGAATTATATTTTGCCCTTTTCTTGAAAAATGTACGACTTGAGAAGCAAAATGCACCCGCGGGGTACAAGCAACCTGTTGATTTAATGCTAATCAAGGCTTGCTGCTTGGCTGGCCTACCGGCATGTGCAATCGGGCTCTCACAGCTGGTGCAAAACTCTGCAGCTAGGTTTGTCTGTTGTGAGCGTCGCAGCTGCCACATCACACTGCTTCTGGCTGACCTGCACTAGCTACCAGTCAAGCAACGGATTGAATTCAAGATTTTGTCGCTCACTCTTAGGTCCCTTCATTCTTTGGTTCCAGCCTATCTATCAGATCTACTCCCCTACCAGGCCAATCATCGTACCACCCACTTTTCGGAAACTAACTATTTACCAATACCTCGTAAAAACCTCAAATACTTTGGAGACCGTGTATTTTGTTCGTAGGCTCCCAAAGCCCCAAGCTCACTCCCAACTTGCGTCCGAACATCCCGTGACTTGATCACATTTAAAAAGAACTTAAAAAACACCTATTTAGGACAGCATTTAGTGGGTCCCTGTGATTCGTCGTTCATGTGCTTATGCGTGCTGACACTGTGCATGCTGCCAGTAACTACATTTGCATGCTGACCCTGTGCATGTCACCTCTAACCATGTTATTCATGTTGTTTATCGAGCATGATATTACTCACCATTCAGTCGCGTTTCTCTTTGCAGTAAATGTAAAACGCCTAGAAAGAGATTGAGCTCTCTAAGGGCGCTTCATCAAGTGCATTATTAATATTATTGTTGTTACTCACTAGGGCACGAGCCAGTACAGCTCAACATATGCTATATTCTAAGTTCGCTCGAAGAGGAAAAATAATTTCGCTGTTAGATATTTCATTAATGACTTACCAAACATGGAGGTAGTGTGAGATTTCACACACTATCTAAGCCGAAAATTAAGCCCGCTGGGAAAAAGACCTAATGTCGATTTTGAGAACAAAGAGTCACGGGCTTCGGTACAGGCTCTCAAGCTAAAGAAAGATCTTTTGCAATGGTGAGATGCTGTCATCCTATTTGAGTAGTCATTAATCCATGATAATCTCTCATGCATCATGGTGCGACAGCCTATTGTCTTTGCCCCGGGTTCTAACTCGTCCGAGCACTCCAAATATGTCCAATTTTGAGAACTGGCTATGTCTCCACCTTATATCTGCCACTAAAGAAGAAAAAAGAAGGTCCTTCGGTCAGACTCCTTGAAGTATTGCACAATTTCCGACACCCTCGGGAACTGCTAGTCCATGTTGTCAACTACTGGCTGTATCATCGGACAGATCCGTAATAAAGTAAGACACCTCAATTAGATTTATGCAGTACGTCCTGCTTCGGTACAGCCCATTTCCTTCAAGCTGCCTAATGGCTTCACCCATGACGAGCTCACTGACAATTGCGTTCGTTAGTTTATTATGGACCTAGAAAGGGCCTCGGCTATGCACTCTCCGATGAATCTAACCCTTTTATGCCTTCTTCACTCGTTGCCTCATTCCCACGTGAAGAGCTTTCAGCGTCCCACAAACAGGGGTTTCCAGGCACGCATCGATGCCTTCATTAGTCTAATCATCCACCCTGCCTTTCAAAGAAAGAATGGTTGCATTTGCAGCGTTCACGATAGGGCTTTTTTGTGGCCTTCGTGACAGACTTGGCAGGCAGCGGCTCGTTCGCCTGCGTGCGACAGTCAAGCAGTGGTAGCCTGAGCAGCTGCAGCAACGGCAGCTGCAGCAGCATCAACGCCGCCGTCGCTGCAGCCAGTGCCGCAGGTAAGTCCTGCGAGTGACCTTCGTCATAGTCAAGAAGAGAAAACCTGCTCAGGGCACCAATCTTTCTTTGGTTTACCACTGATGTCGGACCACCTCCCCAGTCTAAGTGAGGTATTCACCGGAAAGACACTGAAGCACGACCCTGAAGCTGAACCCTACCAAGACCGACCTCGTTGTCGCAGGGTAAGAAAGTGCTCTGCGAAGCATGCCAGGCTCATGAGGGCTTGATGATGGTGCCTTTGCCAACGGATTTTTCACGTCAGCTCTTGACGGCATGTTCCGTAAGCGAGCCTCGCTTTATAAATTTTACGTGCCTCGAAGAGACTATCTCGCTGCTTCTGCCTGGCCCCCAGCACGGACACTTTCGGCAGAATACTGTTAACAGAAGCAAACAATTCGGTGTCCAGTCTAATTGCAGGACAATATTTTGACCGCATCTCACTTGAGCACTGACATTTTTCTAAAGGCAATCGTCGGATCTACTTGAAATAGTTGGGTCCTTGGGTGACGTAGGACTTGAAAATGTATTGACAGGGTGTGATATCTCTGCTAGTGTGCACTCTCTTCATTGAAACTGAATGAACATTGCATCTTCAATTAAGTTACGAAATGATGATCAGCAAGCTTGTGATCCTCACGTTATTTAATTAAGTGTTTAAACTTTGGGTATAGTCGCCCAGTCGAACGGGTAAAAACCAAGAGCATGACGGAGATTGTCAGTCTTTGCAAGGTTCTTCAAGTCGTTGAGTCATTGCTGATGAACCTCTGCGAATGTATACGCTTAAAAAAATCCCCAATGGTAAAAGTGGATGCTCAGGCCAAGTTTCAGAGTGAAGTGATTTATCTTGAGTAGACTGTGTTGGTTAATCCGGCTAGGAAGGTCTGGCCGAAGTCATTCAGCTGGCCAAAGCTTTGCAGCGAAACTATTACCCGGGCCTTTTGCTAGCATCGGTGTTGGAAGTCGGAACAAGTAAGATATTTACTCAGTCCTATCACTTTGCTTATAAATAGTTGCTCGTTACTGTCTGCCGTTCGGCAAGTATTCACACCTGAGCCTTTTCATAGTTATGCTCTGATGTACACGGTCTTGTATTTTCAAATCGAATATCCTAAAAACGGCGTTTTTTGTAAGTGTATGCTAGGTTATTATTGACTATCATAAGCTCACGGTACTTACAATTTTCTCAGCCAGTTTTTTTCAAATTGTGTGCCAAAGTGCAAATGCAAATTTCGTAGCTTTATGTTGACAAAAAGACTGCTTGTTGGTTTTTCTGGCGTCGTAGACAACTTCTTGCATTTTTCTGCCTGCAGATACTCCTTCTTTTACATGTCATAACGCCTACTAATTTCGGTTTGAGGTACTAACATTTATATTTTTAAATTACAGACGCAATAAAATCATCTTTGCACTTCTCAATTTAAAAGTATGTGTGAGATGACTACCATCAAACCATCTATAATTTTTAAGTAATCGTATCATATAAGCAAGCAGATTTTTTTCCGATTCGTATAAACTTCATTTTTACTGCTTTTCAAAACTGTCTCTGAGTATAAAAATCAGTCAAAAACCGTCTTCAGTCAAACGGGGACCGTTAGTTAATTCCAAGTAAGAATTTGAGGAAAATCAGAATTTTATACAGCAGTTCTTCTGCAAAGGTTCATCTGCAGCTACTGAAAGGAGTTTGCTGATCGGCCGACCTTTGTCAGGGCGCAAAACCGTGAGGGTTCTCTTTGAAAACCTTGGGCTTGGAATCGCGTAGTGCAGCAGGGAAAATTATATCGCCTGCTTTGAGGGCACGGCTGAAAACTATTAGGGCTGTTTTCAGCTAGTTCAATAAGGCTGCTAATGCAGCTGGTCTTAAAATTTCATTTTCCCTTCCTCATTATTGAAAAAAATGCTGCAAGGTCCAGGTTAAGTTAGGCATCTTAAAAGTCAAGGTTATAAGACTGAGCATCTACATGCAAAATATGAATACGTCAATATGCTGCCATCTGAAAATATTAGCATCGCTATCAGTCTCATTTCGCTAGCGGGACAGCAGCCAAGTTTTCTCAAAATGGTATGTATGTTAATCTTTCAGATCTGGCATTAAGGCAATTTTCTTTTGTCTGCAGAGCGTCATGGAGTTTGGATTTTAAAATATAAATAGCTTGTATGATCTTAGCAGCGTGTAGAAATAGAAAGCTCCAAGCCACGGACTAAACAAGCAATTTTGCAGCTGAATACTATCCAAGTTAAGCTATGAACAAAGAGCTACTGCACGACGCATATATGGCTGTACCTCTACCCACCATATACTGCTTCCCACCTCAAATTCCTAAAACTCTGCATTTTTTTCGTCTGTTCGTTTGCGAGTGGTGTCATTTCATCATCGGACTTGCTGTCATTATTTAAAAGAATGCTGAAAATGCTCATGTTCCTTTAAAGCATTCGCTGAGTTTGTTAGGATGGTTCTGTGTGCACTTGTTGGTGTTGACACTGTGCGTGTGATAACCAATTAAACCAATTCAATCTTTCCTTTCCAGATATTTAAGCTGCCTCGAACAATATATTTGTCCTAGTTGTTATCACTATTACCATTAGGATACCCCCGAATCTATCATTACAACTTTATGTGTCACAAGCTAAGGTGTAGACCCTCACGAAATAAAGCCAAAACTATCATAAGTTAAGCTTATTCAGTTGCAATTAATGCTTTACATTAGTCTGAATTTGAATCCTTTGGCTAGAAAACACATATTTCAGTAACAACGGGAAATTGCTGCACAAGCTACTATCGTTTTGGATGTCACTGTGCTCATTCATAACACCAAATCTGTGTGCGTCCGTGAGAATTTTGCAGTGCTGTGCTAAGAGGTGCTAAGTTCGCTACCATCTTTCACGAGTCAGGAAGAGCAAGCACCTGTTTAATATGCTGTGTTTGTTTCTAAAGACCTGCATTAAGGAGCCAGTTATGCGCATATACGATGCAATAAACTACACGAAAGGATATCTCTTATGAAGCAAGAGATCTGCTTAATGATTCAGATTAGCACTGTACGTACATGCCTCACACAGCGAACCCAGGTAAGAAGCACTGTACAACAGCATCCAAGGAGCTCAAATCCAGCTGAAGCCGAAGAAGTCGAAGAAGCAAAGCACCCAAAGCAGCTGCAAAAAATAGCTCAGTCACTGTGATCAGCCGAGCGATCAAGTTGGCTAGCAAACCCCTATTCAGTTTTGCTATTGATTATCGGCTGTTGCTAGCAGCAGCTGAATTTTTAAGAAGACCTCATGCTTTGCTTGAGGGTAGCAACCGAAAGAATGACGGCATGGCTTCATTCAATGGTGACATGAATTTATTCATGCTTCGATCGACAGCCCTTCCAGTTTTAGGCTGGTGGGGCGGTAGAGCTGAGAAGGAACCAGAGCAAATGCCTTAGTTTGAGCTTGGATTTCGCAATCTTTGAGCTCGCCAAGTGGTCCACAGCTTTAACCAGATATAGTGCTTCTTGGATTGCCAAGGAAAAACGCTTAGGTCAGTAATTGAAGAATTCCAATAACTTGGACACATCTATACTCATGTCACGTGCTAAGAAATACAGAGTTCATTGTTTGTACACCTTTAATCCTGTACTTGTAGCATAGCCGACACCCACAAGAATATTCTATGGGCTCGCCGATGACTTACCAGCATTTGCCAGTGACGAAAAAAATCTGGTGCGATGGGCTTCATGCCTATTATTCAGTGTTTTACCTAAGATGAGCTTGTAGGAACATGATAACCCGATGATGAAGTAGTATACATAAAACTAGGTATCAGAAGTTCTGAGTGCAGACAGACCTCATGTCCTACCAATAAATGCGACGGTTTTGGTAAGGAGAGATATTTTGCAAGCTCAATTTGTATGAGGTGATGCCGACGTGTAAGCTTTTCTTATAACAGCCTCATTTCCATATCGGCCAAAGAGAATTACCGGAAATCACCTCCGCTTGCTCAGATGCCTATAATATTAATAGCTCATACATAGTGGTCATGTTTTCTTAATTGTACTAAGCATACTGTTAGAAGGCCACTAGCTAAGCATTTTCGTGCTAGGCGAACTAGCGAAGTTCAAAAATCATAGTTCAGGGAACAGAGAGACAATTACTCAATCTATTTTGTTAAGGATGCCTTCCAAAGAGCAAGAGTGTTAAAAATTAAATCTGAAGCTATTAAGGATTTCCAACTCAAAAGCAAGCGTTAGAGCTGATTATGGGAAGCAAATCTGGTCCAAAAATAAACCCGCAGAACGATATATAACACTAACAATAAAATAATTTATAATACATTAAAAAAGCGCCACTGGACAACAATCTGTTTCTTGGAAATTGCCATATTATATAAATTAAGTTGTAAAATACATAATGTCGACAGGCATATCATGGTTAGAAGGTGACATGCACAGTGTCAACATATTTAATATCGTTAGTGGCATCATGTAGGCATAAGCACACAAACGATGAATCACAAGGACCCACTAACAGCTGTAATAAACAAGTGCGTTTCTAGCTTTTTTAAATGCTTTCAAGACAGGGGATGTCGGGACGTCAGTCAGGAGTTAGTTCCAGGCCTTTGGCGCCTACGAACTGAAAGGATGGTCTTCAAAGGATTTGAGGTAGGCAAGAAACTGTAAACTACACAATTCGAGTCATAGGAACGGGTTGTTCAACGCCTGACCTGGCCGGTGAGTAGTTCTGATAGTTAATCTGAAGCTGGAGACTTAAAGAACCTACAAGTGAGTGACAGAACCTTGAAGACGATATGCTGGTTGATTGAAACCAGTGAAAGTCGGCGAGTGCTGAGATCTGGCAACAGTGACGCCCCTCACGACAGACAAGCATAGCTGCAGAGTTTTGCACCAAATCTAAGCGCCTGGTTGCAAAGCTGGTATATCAGCAAGCTTTGTCTTACAGAAGTTGAAGCGGAATGTTGAAAATGCATGGACCAACGTTGCTGTAATATCCCGTCCAAACAAGCCAAAATTTATAGAAATCTTATTTAGCTGAAAGTAGGCGGACTCAACTGTGGTGCTGATGTGATCGTCCAGTGAAGCCATTTTGGAACTTCACAGCTCGAATTCAAGCAGATGCAACTCGAGATGCACCGGCAGAGCCGATCTTAGCGTTAAGCATGAACATTTTTGAGTAATTGTTAGTTTTCCCATAACTAGTAAGTTGGTTTTATTGTCATTAAATTTGAGAAAATTGGCCGCCATCCATGTGCGGATGTCAGCAATACATACAGTAAGGAAGTAAGGAGAATTTTAGGCGTTGGAGGGCTGTATCTGTTTGTCATCTTCTTTGAAATGAAAGTGGCGATGGTTCTTGGCGATCCCAGAGGCAAGACAGCGAGTATTAACTATGAGAAGAAGCAGAAAAAGCACAGAGCTCCCAGGAACCTCGTACTTCAGTGGTTCCTCGAATGACCTTTGTATGTTCACATCAATACTTTGGAATCTTCCACTGAGATAAGGTCTAAACCATTGCAGTGCAGTGCCACTGATACCTAGTGGAATGAAAGGCGCTCCGGAAAAACGTGGTGATCAATAGTTCAAATGCTGCTGAAAGATAAAGTAAAACAAAGAAATATGCTTTGCCTAAGCTCATTCCTGAGAATAATACATTTACACGTCTATGCATTCTAAGCAACTTATGTCTTATCTTGTTAAACCACGGCACATCAAGGTGGCTTTTTGTAGTAAGTTGAGTTATGAGCTTAGGAATTTCAAACACCATTATCAACAGCATAGCTGTTCGCTGTGTAAATGTCCATAATTCGACCAAAACCATAAAAAGCAGCAGGAAGTTTTAAATTTCAAATGTGGTTTCAGCTCTGCTCTTACACAACTGTAATAGTTGATTCCCGATTTCGGTTAAATAGATATATCCTCAAGGGTCTTTGAAGTTTACAATCTGCTACTAGGCTAAAGAATAAAGTTTAATGTATTTTCTAACGTTTTGTTGGTGGGTGAAGTCGTAAGCAAAGTTTCCTGCATCTTTTGAGGGTTTTGAAACACATTTTAATTATGGGTAGTATTACAACTATTGATATATTGTTAGATTGCGTTTTTTATAAATCAGAAACAAATGTGACCTAGACTCTCCAATGATGTCAGAAGGTTGATATGAGAGCCACTGTTACTTGAAAAAGTTAGTCAATGTTAAGACTGGCACGGCAATCGTAGCTCGGGCTATCGTTACTTATATGATTATTAAATCAGGGAATACATTCCAAGCTGTAGCAGCCTCTCTGGTGACTGGTGTCTGGCGTCTCTGATGACTGCAGTATTGACTTGTGCAAACGCAGTGACTCTAAACAAGAGTATTTTCATAACACCATCAAACCCTGAATGGGTGGCCCAGGCGTAAGATGCTCTCATTTCACGACCCGTGTCATACTTCGAGTCCTGTATTAGGCAGTCCTTTAATGCCCATTTAATCTGGATGATAGCAGCTAAGGCTCTTCTGCTTCTATGTAAATGAAGCTTTTTGATCAACTAACCTTTACTTTCATATATGTAAAATCTTATATTTTTTGTGAATCATAGAGACATGACTATTCCACATTCATCCGATAATCTATGTTTGTTTGTAGGTCTTCGGCTCCTAGCAACGTAAATAGTGCAGCGAATAGCCTTTTCGTCGTACCTGCAGTGGCAAAATCAAGAGTCCTACCTGAGGTATTCATGGTTATCGCAAAGCGGACATACCTGCTAACAGCTAGCACTGCCCCTAGAACCTCAAAGGGTTTGCATTGTCCCCATAAGTGAGTCAGTTTATCAGCCACGCCAGGCGGCGCCGCTTGAATGTGAGCAGTGAGATGCCCCAGAGCCTATTACCTATTAGCCCAAGTTGGCTGCTGTTTGGGCGGCACGGTCAATCGCAGTGTCCGTATAAATAAAATATAACGAGATCGTACAGAGTTCAGGGACGGCCGGCGTCTCTCATTCTGTTGTAAAATTACTAGAGCCAGAAAAGTTGATAATAATAATAATAATAATTCACTTGATAAAGCGCCCTCAGAAACTCAATCTCTCTCCAGGCGCTTTACATTTGCTGTAAAGTGAAATGCAATTGAATGGTAAGTAAAATCATGCTTGAAAAACAAACGAGATGAATAATATGGTTAGGGGTGACATGCACAGGGTCAGCATGCAAATGTGGTTAGTGGCAGCATGCACAGTGTCAGCACGCATAAGCACATCAAAGACGAATCACAGGGACCAACTAAATTCTGTCCTAAATAGGTGTTTTTTTAGGTTCCTTTTAAATGTGGTCAGGTCAGGGGATGTTTTGACGCAGGTCGAGAGGGAGTTCCAGGCTTTGGGAGCATATGAACTAAATGCACGGTCTCCAAAGGATTTAAGGTTTGTATGAGGTATTTCTAGACTGTTGGATTCCGAGAAGCGGGCGGTACGATGCTTGGCCTGATGGGGTAGTATATCTGACAGATAGGCTGGAGCCATAGAATGAAGGGACCTAAAAGTGAGCGACAAAACCTTGAATTCAATCCGTTTCTTGACTGGTAGCCAGTGCAGGTCGGCGAGAAGTGGAGTAATGTGGCAACTACGACGATCACGACAGACAAGCCTAGCTGCAGAGTTTTGCACAAGCTGCAATCGCCTGATCGCATATGCTGGTAGGCCAGTAAGCAGTGAGTTGCAGAAGTTGAGATGGGATGTCATGAATGCATGAACTAACTTGGACGTGGTATCTTTATCTAAACAAGCCCGAATTTTAGCAATGTTATGAAGCTGAAAATAGGCGGATTTGACTGTGGAGCTGATATGGTCGTCTAACGAGAGGTCGCTTTGGAATATGACACCTAGATTCCGAGCTGATTCGACAGGAGATATGCTGGCAGAGCCAATTTTGAGAGTCAGCCTTTCCAATCTCTGAATCACACTGGGTTTGCCCATAACTAGTAAGTTAGTTTTATCATCGTTAAGTTTTAGAAAATTTGCTGCCATCCATGTGCGGATGTCATCAATGCATGCAGCAAGTTAGACCAATATGCTAACCCTTATCGTTAAGGCACGTTACATTTACCAATTGCGGATCTAGTTGAAACCGTTAATTGCTTGACCTCCCTTAAACAGCAGGCGTTGGGCATATGACTTGAGTCTGCATTCCACCTGCAGCAGCATATTACGGCCGCACATAGATTCTGCCATTCACTAATTGCCGGAAATTCGGCGTCGTTTGATCATTTTTGACGATTTCCTTACTTGGCGAAATTCAAGTTAGGCTAAAATCATCCCCTCTCCCGTAACCGGCCGCAGCAAGTGTAATGGATACAGCATAAAAGCAGATTTGCACTTATGAAAATGCGCATTTATTAACTCGAGGAACCAGTTTTTCTACTTCTGCATTTAGCTGTGGGTAAATGTTTTAAACGGATAGCTTTAAAGCTGAGTAAGGGATGACTAATGGAAGACGGCCTCGATGTCGCAATTTTTAGAGACCTGGAAAGGTACTGAACAAGTTGCAGGAACTTTATGCATTAAAGACTAGTCTTTTCAGAATTTAGTCGCTTGACAAACAGTCTTCGGTCACTCTGTAGCAACCGCCGGCTTCCCAATTACTTGCCAGCTGTAAGATCAATCTCCCCCAAGGTGAGACAAACCTGAGACCACATCCGTATTGTAGTGGCAGTCAAAGATAACTTCTCTCCCACCTCTTGGGCTAAGCGGACGTGCATTTCTCCGCCTGCCGGTCAGCTTGACCAGAAGGAGCCAACTTCTTCTTCTTCTTCTAATTCTTCTTCTTCTCCTCTCTCTTACGATGGCGAAACAAATTCGTTCCCTGGCAGTGCTTTATTAACATAAACCTACGAGTATACCGCCAACAACGGTGTGCTGTAATGATCGGCTGACCAAATCGGAATTCCGATTCTTCAAGGAATGAAATGACAGTAATTTTGTAATACTAGTGCATATATATAATTATATATATATCTATATATAATGCACATTCGCATATATACATATATATTATACTCATGATAATACATCCGCATACATATTTTCATAAATGTAAAAGCCACCAGAAAAAAGTATGCTCATTGGTTGCCGACAGGTTTCACCAGTCTTTCGAAAGCCAACACCTTAATATTTCAATAGCACAGTTTCAGCTGTAATTGCAGTATACTCACCATATCCGTGGAATAGAAATCTCTTTGCGTGCTCATCGTATGAACCGTAACAGAAGCGCGTCATACCATGAGCAATAATACCAATCCCAATGTTCGCAATTAAAAGCACGCACAAGATATGTTACGCGATTGGAGGAACTTCTGTAGGGAGCTGACAGATTTCTAGCTTTCTTAGAAACATCTTAAAGTCAGAGGATGTTGGACAATGTAATCAGTTTGAGCCTAGTTGACAGAATTCAGGGATGCTATGCATACATTTCAAACCCTTCAATATTTTAATCTTACTTTTAAGTTATTTCATTCTACTATTTTCTGTACGAATTCACTTTTGAAACATCTCTCAAACATGTGCTCCACTATTATATGCCTACTTCCGTCTCATGTGAGCATGTAGCCTTGCCATACTGCCATGCAGGTTGTTGACTGAATCCGCTTTATAGCCACTGTGCCTATACTGCAAATAGCTATCTCAACTGGACCTGCAGCTCAGCTCTGGACGATCCAAGTCCACGCGTCTATTTTTGGAATCGTAGACCACTGCTGATTGGCTGGACATCAGGTGACCACGGACCAATTAAATGCTGCCTATGCCACAACAGCTGTAGGTGATCTGGGCGTGTTCTTCGAGAGAAGCCGATTGCAAAAAGATTCTTATGCATTATTGCTCTCTCAGCACATAGCTATAATTTTCTACAAGTAAATATTGAGCAAATTTCTTGCTTATCTCTGCCCTTCGTTGCTGTGGTCCATGTTTTGCTGTTAGTTGAATCATTAAAGCCTGTAATTATTTTGATTAATGACTGGTGAATGGCTTCACGTCAGCACGGCATCTCACTAGTACGTTATTCAAAGAAAATATCATGCATATTATGCATTCGTCTTCACTGCTTGACTTTTGATGGAGTTTGAATAAGTTTTCCTTAGAGACATCATGCCACAATCTAAAAGCGATTGGCATTTCGTACGACTGCAATTTTGATGACTAAGAGCATACCATTATAAAATGCGTCTTCACGTTTAGCTATAAATCTCCCAGCTACATCTGGCAATTTTCAAATTGATAGAAACCCTAATGTACTGCAGCTTGACGCTTGAAGCCTAAAGTAGTCTGGCGGAGAGTCTCCGACCAAGTATCAAAGCTTGGAGCCGAAGGCTAATTCAGACTGTTCTGGCTTGTTTAGGAGCCCATTCAGCTCCGAGTAACCAGCTACTTTTCACTGCTTCAATCGATTATCTATACTGCTGACAGCAGTGCATGAATGGCAGCATGAAATAGCTTTGTGCCTTGTTTAATAGCAACTACTGTTGCGCAAGCCACAGCATCGCTCCAATCGAAGGCTGAATCGGAGGGCGTTTGAGTTGGTTGTCGACCTGTCCAGCAGTTGTATTGGCCGAAGAAGCTGCTGAAGCCAAACAGAAAAGCAGCGAGAAGAATTTGTTTAGCAACCATTTCAGAATCACTATTACTCATAATGTGGTTCGTGACCCTAACCTTACAATGGGGTTGCATCTTACTTACATGGATGGACCTTCTTAGAAAGCAGAAGTCGAGCAAGTACGAGTTATGTTGCCACTGTTTAGACCACACCTTTAGGATTGGTCAGCACACACATCCACCAACGATAAACGTTACGATGCGATGATACATTCGCCTTCAAAATGCCTTGTTATTAATAATGCACCACCTCATACTAGCATCTTGGCCCCAACTTAAGCTAATATTGAACACTTGCAGGGCTTATTCATCCGAACATTAGCCTACTCTCTAGAAAACGCTGCAGTTTCAAAGTAACTGCAATCAAAGACGGTCGAGAAGCTGTATTGAGGTTTTGGACTTTCCTGTGCTCATTCCAACCGTTTTGGTGGTGGCCTTTCAGCTGAGCAGTACTGATTCATCCAGTTGGTTTCCTGTGGATAACCGTATATAGTTTAATCGTAATATATATATATATATATATATATATATATAAATATACACACACACACATATATATATATATATATATATATATAAAGTAGCCGCTCGATGGTGAGGTTGTATAGCATAGAGCCAGTTTCCGCTGGTCCAGAGACACAGCATATTCCATAAGGGATTCGTCAGCCTGACAAGTCCTGTATTAGCCGGTGTGTACATTAGCACTAGTTGCCATCCCAGGAAGCTAAGGCTTAAAATCTAATCTACGGAAAACTTCTTTGCTGTGTAGACTGTGCTTTTAGTTCCAATACTCCCAAAGTCTGAAAGTCAAAAGCAACACACGTTAAAACATCGCCTTACATGACGAAATATAAAAAGAAGCTTAAAACTCACATTTTTCATTACAGCATTCGGCGGCTCTCCGTGATTTGTTCTTTGTGTGCATGTATCTGCTGACACTATGCCGGTTGCTTGTGGATGTTACACAAAAATTTTGGTAATGCTTTCTTCGCAGTATCTCCATCGTGTGTAGAGAGAGATTCAGTTCTCCGAGGGCGCTATACAAATATATTGTTATTATTAATACTAATATTATTAGTTATCATCAAGAACTACTTGACAAAGGTTCTCGAGAATTATAAAAAAAGCATGCAATGCAATGGTCTTAGCTGCGCAAAATGCATGTATAATTTCCCAATGGTTATCAAACCTTCAAAATTTAGATTATCTTACACAAATGTACCACAGTCAAGCAGAGTTAAGCATTTATGGTCTTCCGTTATGACCTCTGCAACTCATTAAATATGCGGTTTCCATTCTATGCAATAAAGTGTTTAAAGTCGGTGACAAACTCTGCAAGTAGGCCTGTCTGCCTTAAAAAGTCACCATTGCCACATCACACAACCTCTCACAGACGTTCCATTGCTACCCATCAAGCCGCATGTCGCTTCAAAGTTGACATCCTCTAGTATTATTATCAGATTAACTTGCTATCGCTTAATCAAACGAATAGCTGGCTCATACAATATACGATCAGGCTCTGTGCACTGGAAGGAAGACAAGTGCTTGACGGCCATGTGAGCACAAAATGCAGGGGCCTAAACATTCAATTTCTTTGCGCTTGCAACCTTTAACTACTGCCTAACCGATGTTGATTCACCAGAGGCGCTTCAGTTACATAGCTCTAGGAATGGCTTCTGGGGTAGCTGCTTTCGAATTGGTGCAGCAAGGGGGGCATATGGCTACAGCTGATACTTGGAGAAATTCAGAGTGGCGAGTGATATGTTGCAGCCGTTCTTGGTCTGAGCGAGAGGGTTTCGAACTGCCTGGACATGATATTAAAGGCCAAATTTACTGGCGTTGGACGTACTGCCACTCGGTCGGTTATGGTCTATGGCAATGTTGACTATCGCCGTCCCCAGCTGGGCGCATTTATTCTCGCCATAGAAAGGTCTCATCGACTGGTTGGATGTGCTTACAGCTATCATAATCGCTGCTTGCCGTATTGTTTTACCGTTGCTCAGAGCGCACGAATGCATTGCCACCACAATCTTATTGTTCTCAAGGAAAGGCATTAGCGACGAAGAACAAAGGAAACCAATCAATGACTACCAATTGAAGCGTCTTTTTAAAAAAAACTGGTCACTCCTTACCTGCACCTCACAAGAGAAACGTCTTCGTCATTCGAGCAGCTTCTCCGAGACCAATATGGAACGCAAAGCATCTCGATATGCTTGGAGGTTTTCCCTGCTATTGTACTGCCTCTCAGGTAATTAATGCATTGCATTTTAACTGCCACTCGCAAATTATCTTCGACCGAAACACGAAACTGTTCTGATCGGCTCCCAAACCCTATACTGTTGGCAGCATCCGAGTAGTTACTGTTGCGTAGATCTAGCTTGATTGGGGACGGAGAGTGTTCCATGTTTCCTTAAGTGACCATGTTACAAAAGGGTACGCTTTGACCCAGCCACCCTGATTTCGCACAGAGGTTAAGGTGCTCGTCATTGACAGCCGAGGTCAAGGTGAATGCATCTGATGACCTAGGTCATAGGTACATGCAGTGTGGCGTATGTGAAGCACATATATTAATATTTAGTTAGTTTAGGGCAGTTTTTAAATGAATTATATTTTTATATTTTATGCCCACCACCATAGAGTAAGAGAGCAGTTTAGAAAGCCACAGTGACAAGTTCGATAAATCGTCCTGCCCTGTTACAAGGTGGTACCAGTCTGCCACTGATCTCAAGCGCCAAGAAATAATTTACGATGCGGCCACGACCTACACCCGTTTATCAATGAGCTTAATGATAATGATAATATTGAGCTTGATAAAGCGCCCTCAGAGAACTCAATCTCTTTCTAGGCTCTTTACATTTGCTGCAAAGGGAAACGCAATTATATTTGTGAGTAATATGATGTTTAATAAACACCATGACTAACATGGTTAGGGGTGACATGCACAGGGTCAGTATGCAAATGTGGTTAGTGGCAGCTTGCACCGTGTCAGCACGCATAAGCACATGAAGGACGAATCACGAGGACCCACTAAATGCTGTCTTAAAAAGGTGTGTTTTTAAGTTCTTTTTAAATGTGGTCAGGTCAGGGGATGTTCTGACGCATGTCGGGAGGGAGTTCCAGGCTTTGGGAGCATGCGAACTAAATGCACGGTCTCCAAAGGATTTGAGGTTTGTACGAGGTAGTGATAACCTGCCGGATTCCGAAAAGCGGGTGGTACGATGCTTGGCCTTCTGGGGGAGTAGATCTGAGGGATAGGCTGGAGCCAAAGAATGAAATGACCTAAAAGTGAGCGACAAAACCTTGAAATCGATCCGTTCCTTGACTGGTAGCCAGGGCAGGTCAGCGAGAAGTGGTGTGATGTGAAAACTGCAACGCTCACGACAGAAAAGCCTACCTGTGGAGTTTTGCACCAGCTGTAATTGCCTGATTGCTCACGCCAGTAGGCCAGCAAGCAGTGAGTTACATAAAAGTCAAGACGGGATGTCACAAATGCATGGACCAACTCAGACGTGATATTCTTACCTAGACAAGCCCGAATTTTAGCAATGTTATGTCGATGAAAGTAGGCAGACTTGACTGAGGAGCTGATGCGGTCCTCTAGCGAGAGGTCACTTTGAAACATGACAACTAGATTTCGAGCTGATTCAACGGGAGATTTGCTGGCAGAGCCAATTTTGAGAGTCGGCCTTTCACATTTCTGAATCACACTAGGTTTGCCCATAACTAGTAAGTTAGTTTTATCATCGTTTAGGTTTAGAAGATTTGCTGCCATCCATGTGCGGATATCATCAATACATGCAGCTAGTGAGTTGAGAGAATTCGAGGTGCTCGAAGGCTGGGAGGGATCAAGGCAAAGGTACAACTGAGTGTCATCCGCATAGAAGTGAAAGCCTAGATTGTGCTTGGCAATCACATCAGCAAGAGGGAGATTATAAACCGTGAAAAGAACCGGACCTAGCACGGAGCCCTGAGGTACCCCATTCTTCAAAGGTACCTCGGATGATCTGTATCCATTCACGTCAATCCTCTTGAGTATCCCACTGTGATAGGACCTGAACCATTGCAGAGCAGTGCCAGTGATGTCCAGGCGAGATGAGAGGCGCTCTAGAAGAACTTTGTGGTCGATAGTATCAAAAGCTGCCGGAAGATCGAGCAAAACAAGTGGAGACACACTACCCATGTCTGCATTCCTAAGTAGGTCGTTGCATACCCTAAGCAATACTGGCTCTGTGGATTAATTAGCTCTAAAGCTTGACTGAAACTTACTAGCAAGGTTTGAAGTTTCGATATATGAGTTTAGCTGGTCCGCCACTACCCGTTCCAGTGTCTTGGATAGGAATGATAGAAGGGAGACTGGGCGGTAATCGCTCAAGTTCTCTTGGTCTAGTGTCGCTTTCTTAAGAAGTGGCCTGACTACAGCTTTTTAAAGGTTCTGGGATATGACCTGAGGCTAATGACATATTATAATGTTAGTTATCCATGGTAGCAGCAGATCATTGCAACGTAGGAGCAGGACAGTGAGAATTGGGTCCAGAGGACTTGTCTTTTTGATTAGGATATGAACTTCAGGACTAGATTACTAGTGACCTGCTTAAACGTAGACATTGAGGTGCAGCCAAGAAACGGGGAACAGCAATCTAGGGGGATTGTTGTCATCACAGGGATGGACTCCCTGATCTTGTCTTCCTTCTGCACAGAATCCATCGGCTAGATTAACACAAGGATCATCAGGTAAGGAGCTAATCTGGGAGTGGTTGAGGAGATGGTTGATCGCCATCAGCATCTTTGGATTGTGCGTCTGTGATTCAATAATGTTTATATAGAAGCTAGACTTGGCCTTTGCTAGGATCGCTTGGATATAAGAGTAAGAAAGCAGAGTAATAAACTGAGCTGAGTTGAAGAAATGGAAGTGGGTTATATGGCTGGTTAGAGAAGATGCAGTCAACAGTAAGAGCAGGTAGATAGAAAAGCCATTATACGAGATGCCTAGATGGCCAGTGGTTGGCAGAAAGCTAATGGGATGAGCACGATGCCTGAAACAGCAAGTTGAAATCATCTCAGGATTGATACATTGATCCATAATTCTGCAGGAGCAAATCCGGGATAAGAATTTTGCCGACTCAATTTGGCCTTTTATGCCTAGGCATGCACACGGCATGCGATTCGTATACAGGAAGCAGCTCTGGTTCGAAGTGCAGTTGGCATGTCTCGCCCGTATCCGATATGTTAGATACACAGGTGTCTCTCTACACAAATGAAATTTTATTTGGTTTTGGCAGGACTCGTCGGGCTTTCTAATCAAGTGCCGATCACGGCAGCTGCTTACTACTGGTGGTCAACTGACTATACATTCAGCACCGACTTCTACACCAGCGAAACAACTACCAAGGCTCCACTGAAAAACGCCAACAATGGCGGACAATTCGCCGCTGTCACAGCCACCACTGTCGTACCTCCAAGACCTTGGATAATGAAATCTGCGAGTCATCGCCACGGTACACCCAACATTTTCATAACCAGCACCATGCCTCTCGTTCTTCTGGCCATTGTTCGATATTTCGCCTAATGAGCCAACAACAATCCTACCCAACTGAACACGACATTCAAGAGCACACTGGACATGCTGATCTAGTTTACACACAGGCTGCATAGCTCACTCAATCGCTATTTAAGAAAAAGAAGTCTTCTCGCTACATGAAAAATAATTCATCAGTGCTGTTTCATTCCTTCGATATTTGCCTTCCTTGGCAGCCAATGCCGAAATGGACTTTTTCAAGAGATCTATATGTAGTGGAAGAATACGAAACCGTTTCAGCTTCACAAGTTGGTCTCCACTACCAGTTGCGGAAAGAAGGAGCGAGAAGATGAGGTAGTTCTGAGCAGCAGAAATGTCGGATACAGACGAGCTGGTTGCTAAATTTTAGGAACATCACTCATGGAGGAACTCATAGAGTTGCACCCAAGGCCATCAGCCGATGAGACCTTAAAGCTTAATAGGAAAATCCGCTCTTGAATCTTGCATTTCATGCCTAATTCAGCAGACAATCTCTCTAATAGCTCTAAGCTGAGGCTTTTTTGTTCTCCGTCACCAAACTGACCAGTGGAGATCTTTTGAAATTATGAGTCCTAAGTTAATTTTTTAAACTAGGAAATTATTCACAAATGCAGTGTCAACGAATACGCCCGGAGTCAAGCACTGCTAGTCTGGCTGATGGTTTTTCATTGCAGGAAAATGGCCAGAGAACCTCATACTTTATCCAGTAGTCAATCTTTAGGTTTCAGATACTGTTATTGCATAGAGGGGCTGCAACCACATTGATTTTCCACCACACAGATGATAATTTTGTGCAATAAACTGCATGAACATATTGTCGCATAATTTTGTCTTCTCTGGTTTGGTTGAAAGATTGAACTTCTTTAGAAGCAGAAGTAATTTAGTCTTACAAAAACCAACGGGCAAGTATTAGCGACCAGGTTTTCCAAGAAATTATGCTCAATGCATTTCTTCTGGCAATGACATGGATTACACCCGGTTCTGATTGCTGCATGTCTGTGACCAAGCAGTGGTTTTCTCAATTTTTTGTTCCTTGAGGTCAGATAAAGTGCGTGGCGATGGGGTTGTTGTCGTTATTTACGAATGACCTGGCTATAATAAATGCCTCTTTTCACAGGGGTCATCATCTGAATCAGCTGCCATTAGATTCTCATACAAAGCAATGCCTCTCACATTTGTGATCCACAGAACTCCGTTGGCAGCTTTATCTTGTCTATGGAAGACTTTTTTTTAAGTGCCTCACCAAAATCTTACTTTATGATAGCTCACTGTTAATTACTGGGGATTTCAGCTCTCCCACTACAGGACCACAACAACAGTTACGTGGCCCACCTTTTTATAGTCTATAGAGCGGCTCCCTTGCCGACACGCCAGTGAATTTTTAACATACCCGTTTACCACTTCGAATCATTGCTCAGTCTAATTTACAGTTCCTGCTCCAGCGTATTAGCACGGCAGCACCAATTTGACCCTCAAAGTACCTTGAAGAGTATTGATGGTGAGAAACTTTGAAATAAGTTTGTTAGGAAGGTTTGCCTCATCATCATCAAGTCTCTGCTTGCAGCCTTGATAACTTCATTGCCGCAGAAATTCAAACCTTGGGAAAGCAGTCTCACCTAGATACTGTCTCCATACAGGATTTAGTGCTGCAAACATGTCCTTTAATTTACTACAAGTCAAAGGCACAGGTGTAAATACTAGGGTTTAAAGGCACTTTGAGAAGTCCGGTAAGATGCCAATCTAGCCTCCGGGACTCAAGGCTCAAGGCTTGAGCTCAAGGGTCAAGGACTGCTTATGGTAAGTATTTGTGCCTCTGTAAGGCAACAGACTACGCAAGCGGCTAGTCACAATCTGCAGCATCCCTCAAGAACTTGTTCAAGGTCACTGTAGATAAATTCATTACCCATATAGCAAGTATGGTGAAAGAGCTCGTGATCCAGAGACCCTATTCACTCACTCTTAGGTCATCACAGATGCTATGCCACTCATTAGCGGACAAACTAAATCCAGTTCTAATTCAAAGTTTTTAAGGTTTAACTAGATTTAGCGATGTTTTCAAAGCTTTTCAAAACAGCCACCTATAAAGTATTACTTGAAAGGGCATATCTTGATTAGTTTTGAATAAATAACTACCGAAGCTCATTTTCGTATTTTTCCAAGACCACTGAAAAGATTGACGGTAGGCAGGGTACAGAATTCGTGGAAAAGAATACATTTTGAAGACAGATCTTAGCTAGGACTAAAGTGAACTGCTCACATAAAATCTATCTCCTCTGTGACCAATGACTTTCTACGAGGCAGATAGCGTGACTTCCCTGGTTGACCAGTTTACTTTTTTAGTATATGCTATTCTATCCCTCTTGAACGATTTAAAACGAGGGTCAGAGTGGTTAAAACCGTACTAGTCTGTTCGTGTTTGGGCGATAATTTATGCTGGTCAAACCTCATCCAGCTGACCCTTCAGATGAAGTTTCAAAAGGGTCCTTCCTTAAAAAGGGTCCAACCTTTGCTAGTTTTTACTTATACTTAGCCTCTTCGAAACGTGACACTTGCCCATAGGGTAGGCTATCACTTCAATGTTGATGATGCCTAGCTGCACTTGTAACTTCAATAATCAAAACCAGCAGTATCGACTGTTAAACTGAGTTTCTGCCTTGCAGGTATTTTCTTTTGAGTGGCCGCTAAGTTGCTTAAGCTAAGTTAGGAGAACACCTAACCACAATTTTAGAATACTCTGAGCCTACGACGGGCAATAAAGATTGCTCATCTAAGTAGTTTCATTGAACTGCAACCAAGTGCTTGTAAATTTAAAAGTCCTATGTGATAACGGTTAGATGCTTAGGGTTTCTTTCAGAAGACTGCTTTCACACATAGTTACTATTATAGAAGTTGCATAGCCGTTTCTCATCCGAACAGAACTCGGCACTAAACAGCTCTAGTACTGGTGCAAGTCTTAGCAGATGCCTGAGAAATCTAAGTGAAGCCCTGGTCATGATGTCATGGCTGGCAACTTTTAGGTGCACTACCAATGCCTCAGGTAGGCCGACAGCACATGAAAGAGGCAGCAAAAAGAGAGAATATATGCTAACATAAAAAGTAAATATCCGTAGCATTGAGTAGTCAATTTGACTGTGATCGAGTGTCCTCACTATTTAAAGTGGTGATGACGTATAAACACTCTCATAAGGCTAAAAGCCTAGAGCTAAAACAAGATAACAATAATAATAATAATACATTTGATGTAGGGCTATCAGAGAGCTCAATCTGTTTCTGTAAAATTTACATTCGTTGCAGGAAAAAAGGTTCGAATGTTTAGTGGCTGCATGCTCAATGACAACAAGCATAATATGGTTAGGGGTGAGACGCACATGATCGGAATGCAAATGTGGTTAGTGGCAGCATGTACAGTGTTGCCACGTATGAGCCCGTACAGGGAAAATCACAGGGATCCGCTAAATGCTGTGATAAATAGATGCTTTTTTAGTTTCGTTTCAAATGTGGTCAAGTCAGCAGATCGTGACGCACGTGGGGAGTGAGTTCCAGGCTTTGGGAGCATATGAACTAAAGGCACGGTCTCCAAAAGATTTGAGGTTTTTTATGGGATATAGATAGACGATTAGATTCTTAAAGGCTGGTGCTACGGTGCTTAGCCTGGTTGGGGAGTAGATCTGATAGTTAGGCTGGAGCAAATGAACGAGCTGGTTTGGTACAGTGGTTATGGTAATCCCCTTCCGACCAAGGTTTGGCTGAGGTCGTGGGCTCTAGCTCCGAGGGAAATATAAAGCGCCTGAGTAGAAAATTAAGTTTTCTTGGAGCTCTAAATAAACGAATTATACTTAATGATATGACCTAAATTTAAGTGAGAAAATTTTGAAGTTGATGCGTTGCTTATCTGGGAGCCAGTACAGGTCAGCAAGAATTGGTGTGACATAGCAACTGTGAAGCTCACGACAGACAAGCCTAGCTGCGTTTTGCACCTGTAGTAAGCCCCTGATTGCACAGGTCGGTCGGTAGACAAGCGAGCAGTGAGCTGCAGAAGTCAAGGTGGGACGTCACAAATGCATGAAACAATTTAGATGTGTTATCTCAGTCTAAACAAGATAGAGTTTTAGCAATGCTATGCAGCTGATATTAGGCAGACTTGAATGTGGAGCTGATGTGATCGTTTAATGAACGTTCAATTTGAAACAGAACTCTTAGATTTGTGCAGGTCAACATGAGAAATGATCACAGAGCGATTGTGAGCATTACACTTTTTCCATTTCCGAATCACACTTGGTTTGCCAATAACTAGTAAGTTGGTTATATCCACATTCAATATAAGAAAGTTGGCTTCGAATCCAAATGCTGATGTAATCAATGCATGCAGCCAGGGAGTTGAGAGAATTTGGTCTCCTGGAGGGCTGAGACAGGTAAAAATAAAAGTACTAAAGAGTGTCACCTGCGTAGATCTGAAAGCCCAAATTGAGCTTGGCTATCACATCGGCATGATCTGTGTCTATTCACAGCCGTACTCTGTATTCTCCCACTGAGATAGGACCCTAACCATTCCGTGAAGAACCATTGCTGAGCTGTGCCAGTGATGCCCAGGCGAGAAGAGAGGCGCTAAAGAAGGACTTGGTGATCGATAGCATCAAAAGCTGCCGAAAGATTGAGCATAACAAGCTGGACGGCTCTACCATAGTCTGCGTTCCTAAGTAGGTCGTTATACACCCGAAGCAATATCGAATCTGTGGGGCGATCAGCTGTGAAACCAGAGTGTAAAGTTTAATTAATTTATATATATATATATATATATATGTATATATATTTCATTTACATAGCGTTCAAGAGAAATTAATCTCTATTCAGGTACTTCACATAATCCTCGGAGCCTCGAGCCCACGACTTCAGCCAGACCTTAGTTGGGGCGAGCACCTTAACCACTGAACTTACTATAAGGTTTGGGGTTTAAACTATGTATGTGTTCAACTGGTCGGCCTCGACTCGTTCTAGTGTCTTTAACAGGAACGGTAGAAGGGAGACGGCGGAAGTAGCTCAACTTATGTTGGTCTAGTGTTGCTTTCTTGAGTAGTGGCCGGACTACAGCCTTTTGGAAAGGTGCTGGGACGTGACATGATCTGAAGTTAATGACATATTAATGATAATAGTTATGCATGGCAGCAGGAGATCAATGCATCATAGAAGCAGGACAATAATAATATGGTCCATGGGGCTAGTTATCTTTTGGGATATGAACTTAAGGGCGAGGTCCTTAGTGACATTGAATGTAGACATTAAGGGACTGCATGGAATTGATGGACATGAGTCCAGTGGGATGCCGCCATCTTAGGGAGGGACAACCTGATCTTGTCTATCTTGTTAACAAAGAAGCTAGAGAACCGATCAGCTAGATCATCACAGTAACCACTGGGAAAATAGCTTACCTAGTAGTGGTTAAATAGAAGGCTAATCACAGAAGTCAGCATGTTTTTGATTTTGAATTTGTGATTCAATAATTTCTTTTATGGAAGGTCAAAGATTCTTGAAGAAATTGTTGCTAAGCAGCAAGTTGAACATATTGAAAATAATGGAATGTCAGAAACATTTCGATCAGGGTTCAAGAGGCAGCACTCTACTGAAACTGCTCTCCTCCGTGTTAACAATGACATTCTAAGTGGCAACGACGACGGGAATGTCACTGCCCTAGCTCTGCTAGATCTGTCTGCTGCCTTCGACACCATTGATCACGAAGTTCTGCTGAACAATTGAGAACAACGATCGGTCTGGCAGACAAAGCACTGGCGTGGTTTGAATCATACTTGTCTGATCGTGTTTAATCCGTGTCGTGTGGGGGTCAGGTCTCAGACATGAGAAGGGTCACCTGTGGAGTCCCTCAAGGGTCTGTTCTTGGTCCCTTGCTGTTCTCCATTTATACACAACCTCTGGGAAAAGTGATTAAGGCCCATGGAATAGGATATCACTTCTATGCTGACGATACTCAGTTGTATTTGTGATTTAAACCGTCGGAATCTGCTGCAGCAACTGAGAAACTGAATGCTTGCCTTGCCGATATTCGATCCTGGATGTCGGAAAACTTCCTGAAATTAAATGACGATAAAACCAAACTGCTGCTCATTGGACACCCTAAGCGTGTAGCTGGATTAAAAGGCTTTGCTGTTCTAATAGGTGATGCCACTGTGCGACCTTCACCACGAGCTCGTAATCTAGGTGTCGTGTTCGACAGCTGCCTCAATTTCAAAAGCTTCATTCAGAAGACTGCCTCTACAGCTAGCCATCACATCCGATCCCTATCCAAGATTAGAAGCTGTCTCCCACAGTGGCTTGTAAACAATTTAACTATCTCTTTGGTTCTGTCTCGGCTTGATTATTGTAATTCCCTTTTGGCTGGGCTGCCAAAGAAAGCTATTATGCCACTACAGCTGACTATGAATATGGCTGCAAGGCTGGTCTTCAAGTCCTCGCGGTTTGAGCACGAGTCACCTCTGCTGAAAGAGCTAGGATGGTTGCCGGTTGAGCAAAGGATACAGAGCAAAGTTCTTAAGCTGACCCACAAGGCCCGCCACGGCTTGGCTCCTTTGTACCTAGCTGAACTGCTGCATCAGTTTCAGCCTGTTCGCGCCCTCAGGTGTGTCTCCTGTGTGGACAATAAATTAGCTGTCCCATTCCTCCGCTTAAAGAAAGTTGGCGATAGAAGCTTTAACTCTGCCGGTCCTAGACTGTGGAACTCGCTTCCACAGTTCTTACGCAACGACAACTACTCTCCAACTGCCGACTATGGCACATCTTTTTCAGCGGTCCTAAACTGCTACTTCTATGCTACTCACTACCTCAACTGCTCTCCTGACTCTGCTATGCTTTCCACTGTCTCTTTGTTGCGTGAGACGAAGTCTGTTGGCTTCCGAATTGGTGCCGAAAGCCGCGTAGGCTGTGAATGCGCTATACAAAACTCTCCTGCGTAACACCATATGGTCTTTATGACTTTGTGGAGTTACTGACGGAGATACATTACAAGGTAGACTTGGCCTTTGCTAGGTTTTATAGGCACGATTTACAGTAGTGATCGTACGCATGTCAATGGACAGCCAGAACTGATATTTTGTTGTTTTTTCAAGCTTTTGCTTAGTAGTCCTAGCTAGCCTAATGTCAGTGGTAAACCAAAGGCCATCTCACAGTGCTCAAAGTCAGAAGCGCAAACTCGTTGAAGATGTCAGGCAGTGTCGTGTCGTAGCAATCTACCAACCATGACAGGTCGGAAGGGGATCGACAGCAGATATTTTCCCACGGATAGCATGGATGTCAAGGGTCTTGAGGTTTCACGATTCGCAGGTGATGTTAGATAAGGAGGGGGAGGGAACACATTGTTGACTGCAAGACATGTGCATGTGGTCAGATAAACAAAGTTTTGTGATAGGTGGTGATGATAAAGTGCAGTTGCATGAGAAAATTTGGTGGAGCGTGTGACCTTTAATATGAGGAGAACCATGAACGCGAGCCTCAAAAGACAGTGAGTCAGTGAGTTCAAACAATTTAGTGCTGAAGACTTAAGATAATTTATGAAAATTAATGTTGAAATCATCCATAATGAGGAAAGATTGATTTCTTCACAAATAAATCTAAATTAGATTTGAGAAAGCTAAGATAAGGAGGACTTGGTACCTGGTGGGCGATAAACTACGGCCACCATCCGTAGCTTAATTTTGGGCTGAAATCAAGACAATAGATTCGAAAGGCTACTCCGAGTCTACTTACAAATCCTGAATATCAAAGTGCTGGGCATGGTAATAGCGACTCCGCCTCCAGTTTTGATTTATCTAGGGGTGGGAAAGAAAGAGAAACCAGTAGGAGTTTTTTCTTTAATCGTCGGGCAGTTTACCAATTTTAGCCAAGTTTAAGTCAAGGCGAGCAGGTCTCGAACTTTTGCAGAAATAAGGTTGCTTATTACAAGGGCCTATTAACAACAATAATGATAATACACTTTGATAAAGCACCCTCAGAGAACTTAATCTCTTTCTAGGCGTTTTACATTTGCTGCAAAGGAAACACAATAGAAAGGTGGTGGTATAATGCTTAATAAGCAACAAGAATAACAGGGTTAAGGGTAAAATGCACAGGATCAGCATGCAAGAGTGGCTACTGGCAGCATGCACAACGTCAGTACGAAAAGGACGAATCAAGGGGACAGACTAAATGCTATCGTAAATCGGTGCGTTTTTAATTTGTTTTCAAATGTGGTCAATTCAGAAGATGCCGCGACGCAACTCGAAAGTGAAATCCATGCTTTGGGAGCATACGATGTAAATGCACGGTCTCCAAAGGATTTGAGGTTTGTACGAGGTATAGGTAAACAGTTAGTTTCCGAAAAGTGGGTGGTACGATGCTTGGCCTTGTAGGGGGAGTAGATCTGATAGGTAGGCTAGAGCTAAAGAATGAAGGTACCTAAAAGTGAGTGACAAAACCTTGAAGTCGATTCGTTGCTTGACTGGTAGCCAGTGTAGATGGGCGAGAAGTGGTGTGATGTGGCAATTGCAACGCTCCTGACAGACTAGCCTAGCTGCAGAGTTTTGCACCAGCTGTAAGCTCCTAATTGCACAAGCCTGTAGTCCAGAAAGCAGTGAACCCATAGCAGTCAAGGCAAGATGTCACAAATGCACGGACCAACTTAGATGTCGTATCCCTATCTAAACAAGGCCGAATTTTAGAAACCTTATGTAACTGAAAGTAGGAAGGCTTGATTGTGGAGCTGATGAGACCGTCTAACAAAAGGACACTTTGAAACAGATTGAATGCCAATGCCAACTCCCGGAGCTGTAGCATCCTGCATGTCACGCGGGCTAGGATTTTATGCTACCTTGGCTGTTGATTACAATATAATATGCCTTTAATCAGTATAGCTAATTAACAAAAAATTAATAGGTTTCAATCGTTATTTGCTGATTTAGCTTGCCGCCACGTCATCACCAGTTGCGATCTTTGTTCAAGATAAAGGACTAACCCAATCGTATTCGCTATTTAAACCACCGGAGTCTGCTGCAGCCACTGATACACTGAATGACTGCATTGAAAACATTTGATCCTGGATTTTGGCCCAGTAGCCTAAAAACTAAGCTGCAATGAAACGAAACTGCCACTCACAGGAGACTATGAGCTTTCAGCTAGGATAGGAGACATTGCTCTTCTAATTGGTGGAATCTGTAATGCGACCCTCATCACGTGTTCGAAATATTCGCATCCTCATTGATAATTGCTTCAATTTTGAAAGTTTAAAAAACTGAATGATATCTACAGGGCTAGCCATCACATCCGATTCCTATCAAAAATATGAGAGTCCGCCATGTCGGCTGGCTTAAGAACTCACTAGCTCTCTGGTGTTGCTGTCTAAACTAGAATACGGCAATTTAGTTTTACCATAGCTAAAAAAATATCCAATAAGGTTCGGCTACCGGTAAGGAGTATTTCTGTGTGATTATTTAAACAAAATCCTGATAGTCAGCCGCGTGTCCCCTTTAGAGACGGAACTCTGATGGCATTCGGATAACCAATACAGAGCAAACTTCCTTATTCAACCTGTATGACCTGCCGCAGCTCGGCTTCTCCATGTTGAGCCTTCATTTCGATGCTTCATTCAAGTCGAACCTTCATTCATGTCGATGCTTCATCAGTTTCAGCTTTCTGGTGCTCTCAGATCATCAATGGAAAATAAACTAGCTTTTACATTCTGTGGCTTGCTGATTGCTTGTGACAGAAGCATTTTCTGTGCAACTCCTAGACTGTGGAACTGAAATATTTTTCAAAGACTTAGTCTCTCCATACGTAGACTCAAGCACAACATTTGCCGCCGTCATGTTTTGTAACTTCTATGCTATTCACTTCCTCGGCTGCCCTCGAGGGCCCCTCACTTTCTCTTTTTTCACAACTTGGAGTCTAATGGCTACTTTATAGGCACAGACAGTTGCTTTCATGTTGTGTGTGCTCACAAAAAACTACAGAATAACACCCACACATGGTCTATGCCTGTGAGAAGTTACCGAAAGAGATGCATAGAAAGTCACCTTGCAGCACTATTGAGCTAATATTGCATTATGGTAACGTAAGATGGCACGATTTCTGGGATGGCACAATGTAAAAGAGAGCAGAGCATCATCCTTGACACTTCAAAAAGCAGCAAGCAGCACACTATTATTTGTGCTTACAAAGAGAAGTTTTAGGCAACACATTAGAATAATAATAATAATCATAAAGCATTTGTATAGTGCCCTCGCAAAGTTTCATTTGGTTAGAGGTAAGATACCCAGAGCCAGCATACAAATACGGTTAGTGGCTGCCTGCACTTCTCAGCACGCATAAGCACACACACGAAGAAACACATGAGTCCACTAAATGCTTTGATAAATAGGTACGTTTTTAGCTCCCATGTAAATGTGGTCATGGTGAGCCGTGGTGGCACACTAGGTTAGGCGGTTGCTTTCACGACCTCGGTCCCGAGATCGTGGGATCGAATACTGCAGTGGGCGATTCTTTATCGCCACTGAAAGCGGTGGTGATAGCCGTAAAGGCTCTTCTGTCGCTATACAAAAAGAGGCTGTTTAATCAGCTAGGATTTATTTATTTATTTAAGTCAAGGGATGTCGTAACGCCAGTTGGAAGTGAGCTACGGGCTTTGGGAATACACGAACTAAATGCATGGTCTCCAAACCATTTGAGGTGCGTATGAGGTAGAGCTGAACGATTAGATTCAGAAAAGTGGGATGCACGATGCTGTCTGTTGAGGGAGTAGATCTGATAGGTAGGAATTAGCAAGATAATGCAGGGACCTAAAGAGATGGTGAAATAGCCTTGAAGTAGTTGACTTGGCGCCAATGCAGGTCATCGAGAAGTGGTGTCACGTGGCAAATGCCATGCTCATGACAGACAAGCCTAGCTGCAGAGCTTGGCATCAACTGTTCGCGAAAAATTGCACAGGCCGGAAGATCAGCGAGCTGTAAGATACAGAAAAGGTTAAGGCAAAATGTAAAAAATCCATGCACTAATTTAGATTTCATATCCCTGTCTAAGCAAGCTCAAATTTTTAGCAATGTTATGCAGCTGAAAGTAGGCAATCTTTGCTGTGGAGTTGACATGGTCATCTATTGAAATTTCACTTTGGAAAATGGCACCTAAAGTTCATGCAGATTCAACAGGAGATACGCTGGCAGAGCCAATTTTTGAGCATTAAATTTTCCAATATCTGAGTCACACTTGGTTGGCTCTTGGCTAATAAGTTTTTGTCGTCTTTGATTTGGATATGAACTTTAGGATGAGGTCACTCGTGGCCACCTTGAATGTAGACAACGAGGTGCAGAACAGAGTTGAGGAATATAACTCTAGGTGGAATACTGCCACCGTAGCGATGGACTATCGTATCTCGTCTATCTTGCTGACAAAGAAGCTAGAGAAGCTATTTGCAAGATCTTCACAAGGATAAGCTATATAGCTATTATAATAATGATAGTATATTCACAAGGATCACAGGATCATAGGAGCTAGCCTGGGAGTGGTTAAAAATATGGTTAAGAGTAGACATCAGCATTTTTGAATTTTGAAAACTGTGATAGTGTACAGAGTGAACGAAAGCACAGCAACAAATCAGCCAAATCCAGTGTATTTTCTCACCACTTTGCTCTTACAAATCCTCTTTCATATTCTCCGTGAGATGAACAAATCGGCCATAAGGGCCACTGTTTACTCATTGGCAACAAAAGAGAATGAGTCTTCATCCTATTCGGCATTTCCTGTGTCGCTGCCTAAGCAAATGGCTGCTGCAATATTTCTAAAATTTTAATAGAGCCCAAGTTCGTACAGCTATTAGGGAAGCTTTTGGAAATAGCAATATCGCTGCCTGACAAGAGCTGCCTAGGCAGCGAGCAAAGTTAAGAAATTTTGTTGACTCCTGAAATTCATTTCTGTCACTAGACATCGCTGGGTTCTAGGGAAGAACAGTGTGCGATCTATGTTACAGCTGGTGAGACAAAAAATAGGCGAGGCCGCCCCACTCAACCTCTCTGCCCTTACGATAGGAGACTGCAGCAGTGATGGGCAGGCCACCACCATCTAATAGTCTGCCTGCTTTTACTCAGTTTTTGAAGAGTATTAATGAGTCATAGTGATCCATGCTAAATTGGGTCTCCATATACCACTGTTTACCACGGCACTAGGTGAATTGTAATCGAGGCTCTACGAGCTGTAAAGGTCACGCTATTCAGCCACGGGAGAACCGCCATTTCTATTATGCAGACTGAGTTGATCCTTGAGGACCCTTGCCTTCCGGCGTTTACCTATGAACGAATGAAGCAACCTTAAATTGCTACAACGAGAACATTGGTCTGCAAATTAAAAGCTCCACAAGCCGAGAGCTAGAAACTACTACTCTTCAAATTGCTCCAAAATTGCATGCATGTTATACGTAGCAAATTATATCTTCAAGCTAGTAAAAAGATCGCCCGAGATCAAATTTACTGGCTACTTTCATCTGTTTTCTTGTTAATAAATTTCAATATTTCATCGAGTTGATTTTGAGATGACATTTTCATGTGCACGATGACCAATCGTACTCAGCAGAATTAATAATCCTCATCAGCTTAAAATTCAAGTATATATTTTGAAATTTTTTATTCAACATATCTCAAATATATGAAATGACTGGAAAGAAACAAAAAGTGCTTAGCAACAGAAAACCCTACAAGTTTTTAAACTACTTTACAAAGATTTTCCTATAAAGATAGAACGTGGATTATTCCGGAGTTAGGGATTATGTCCTTGATAGACAATGATTTCGCTAATGCCCAATATGCTTTAGGACCAAATTACCCATTTTTCATGCATCTGAAGAAACTGCCCATAAATTAGCTTGAAGCCGATGGCTAACCTTTATGGTATTACTGGGGTCATCAGTCATCATCACCTTGACTCTCAACGGCAATTGCTTATAGGCGAGCTAGAGTCTAAAAGGTTACGGTCCATGTGCAGTGTACGTAATACCTCCGTCATGAACACTTCTGTACGTAATACCTCCGTCATGAACACTTCCGGAATATCTCACGAGGCTTAATTTTGCAACGATTATCTTGGAGCACGAAACTCCCCTGAATTTAGTCACCACTCAGTTATTCACCGCCAACCGGTAAGCTGTTGAAGCTGACAGCTTCCATCGAACTGCAGGCGACACTATTATGCACATTATCCATAAATCTAACTCAGAGACGGCCGCATATTGATTGTTGCATCTAGCCAATAAAGTTTTCCCTGAATATTGCAAACTTGGTGGGGTAAGTATATAATAAACTATGTTTCTCACTTCTTGTTTCGTAAGAGTCTTTTAGCTACCGCATGCCTGCTGTAATCCGATTATGCTTTAAACAAAAAAGGACCCTCACCGTAAGGCACACACATACGCAAACACTTAGACACACACACACACACACACACACACACACACAGGGACACACATGCTTGTTTTGCTCGATCTTTCGGCAGCTTTTGAAACCATCGATCACAAAGTTCTTCTAGAGCTCTTCTCATCTCGCCCGGGCATCACTGGCACTGCTCTGCAGTGGTTCAGGTCCAATCTCAGTGGGAGACTACAGAGTATTGACGTGAATGGACAAAGATCATCTGAAGTACCTGTGAAATATGGAGTACCTCAGCGCTCCGTGCTAGGTCCGGTTCTTTTCACGGTTTATACTGTCCCTCTTGCTGATGTGATTGCCAAGCACAATCTAGGCTTTCACTTCTATGCGGATGACACTCAGTTGTACCTTTGCTTTGAACCCCCCAGCCTTCGAGCACCTCAAGTTCTCTAAACTCACTTGCAGCATGCATTGATGACATCCGCACATGGATGGCAGCAAATTTTCTAAAACTAAACTATGACAAAACTAACTTACTAGTTATGGGAAAACCCAGTGTGATTCAGAGATTGGAAAGGCTGTCTCTCAAAATTGACTCTGCCAGCATATCTCCTGTCGAATCAGCTCGAAATCTAGGTGTCATATTCCAAAGCGACCTCTCGTTAGACGACCATATCAGCTCCACAGTCAAATCTGCCTATTTTCAGTTTCATAATATTGCTAAAATTCGGGCTTGTTTAGATAAGGATACCACGTCCAAGTTGGTCCATGCATTCGTGACATCTCGTCTCGACTTCTGCAACTCGCTGCTTACTGGCCTACCAGCATGTGCGATCAGGCGATTGCAGCTTGTGCAAAACTCTGCAGCTAGGCTTGTCTGTCGTGAGCGTCGCAGTTGCCACATTTCTCCACTTCTCGCCGACCTGCACTGGCTACCAGTCAAGCAACGGATTGACTTCAAAGTGTTTTCGCTCACTTTTAGGTCCCTTCATTCTATGGCTCCAGCCTATCTCTCCGACATACTCCTCCATCAGGCCAAGCATCGTACCATGCGCTTTTCCGAATCAAACAGTTTAGAAATACCTCGTACAAACCTCAAATCCTTTGGAGACCGTGCATTTAGTTCGTATGCTCCCAAAGCCTGGAACTCCCTCCCGACCTTCGTCAGAACATCCCTGACCTGGCCACATTTAAAAGGAACTAAAAAACACACCTATTTAGGACAGCATTTAGTGGGTCCTTGTGATTCGTCCTTCACGTGCTTATGCGTGCTGACCCTGTGCATGTCACCCCTAACCTGGTTATACATTTTGTTTGTTTTTCAAGCATGATTTTACTTACCATTTAATTGCATTTCCCTTTGCAGCAAATGTAAAGCGCCTAGAAAGAGATTAAGTTCTCTGAGGGCGCTTCATCAAGTACATTATTATTATTATACACACACACACGCACACACGCACACATGCACACACACACGCACAGACAGGCAAACACATACACATACACACACACTCACATGGAGTTTTAGCAGCTTTTTAAAGTTACAGGAAGCGATACATACATTTCGAATAACCAGTTATGCCTGAATAGCTGTTCGTCCATAGAAGGAAAGTGCGATTCTGCATCTTCAGGGGGATCTTGTGCAGAGTATAGCTTCCAAAAAGGCTATAGCGAAGCTTGAAAGTAACCTGGGATCTCTACAGTTGCATTTAAGTCGATAAGGGAATTTCAGATTGTGTTGGAACGAAGCAGGATCGAACTTGATAGAGTGAACATTTTTAGGTCGAAATGAAGTTGAGCCATGAAGGAAAACGAATAGGTTTAAAAAGCTTTAATACAAGATTTAAGGTGGAGACACTAGAGCCGCAGAAAACAGTAAAGTGATTATGAGTTCGCTTTCATCAATTGTCTGAAATAAAAGAAATCATAGAATGAAAAGTTAGCCACGCCGAGGTGCACACAGGTAGTTAGGCACGAAACACTAGACATCAGGCGAAGCCTCGTACCTCTGGCTAAGCGAAGTATGGCCATGGCAGCAGCTCACACCGGAATCGCCATGAAGACTGGAAATGCACCGAGTCGCAGCGTTGCAAACTATCAGTGAGCTGGTTATTTCATAGACAGAAACGCCTGCAAAGAGTTAGCTCACAGTAGTCGCGATGGAAATCACGCCGCAATTTTAGGACCTCCTTGGCTCCTCCACTCAGACATAAACCCGCTGAGCATTGGGCTACAGGAGCTCGCACAAATTTTGATGGGCACCGGCAATGGACCAGGTGAGTCCCATGGAAAACATGAATAAATTGCTCTCAATAAATTGCTTTGAAACTTGCAGGTAATCTCACGTGTGTCAGCGTGCACGTCTCTTACTAGCCTTCTGGTGTCCGACAGCTCGCCCCTGAACCCGGCACACTGTAGATCGTAGGCGGTAGTTCAGTCGCTGCCTGCACGGAGTGGCTAAGTAACACAGTGTGCATTGTAGAGGCCACATCAGTCGGAATTGTTGCTGGTGAAAATCCTTCAACCCAATTAAGCAGCCAGAAACCATTAATGGCTGCAGTTTAAACTAGACACTGCTCAAAGAATGGTTCATAAGTCTACATTCACTCTGGTTTGAGGAAACCAAACACTTGCCGAACCAAACACTTGCCGAACTGCTCATACCTGCGCCCAGTTGCTGCCGAAACGACGAGTTTAAATTATAGACTCACAGAAAACGATTCTGGATCGAACTTACGTAGCTAAGCTATTTTGATGGTATTCTCAAAAGAAAATATTTTAACTTAAAAGTAAGATAATTTTCGTAGAACCACACCACATTTAATTAGGCCAATGCTTTCGCCTTTGCTTCGCTCAAGGTTCGAAGCTTAGCCCCGTTAAAGCAAATCAGCTGTCGTGAATGCTCATACCCCGGATCGTCAGAAATGTCAAAGAACAATGACTTTATCAAATAAACCCGCTGCTACTCGAAAATTTCAGGTCACCACTAAAAGTTGGGCAATCCTTGAAGATTGATCACGGGCGAGTGTTTGAGGATTTGCACTTGAAATTGGCTTTCTGGCATTTGCATATTGAATAGCGAATTATCCTTTCATTTTGGTGTAACAGCGGCAGAATGAAAAACTGTGAGCTATCGAATGAACTATACTTACTATCGTAATAGAGAAGCAAAATAAGGACGAATCCAGTGTTCTCTACTCACTTCAGTAAGGAAGAATACCGGTCGAGCTAATAGATTTATAGCTCATTTTTAATGCCGGGTTTCATTCGCACACGAATCAATCAATGAATGTCAGAGTAGAGATTCTTTGAATTCGGCGACAGAGGTAGGTTTTGGTATTCTGCATTCTCATGTATCTCTAATTGGACTGAATTCTATGTTGTCCGATTGAACGCAGGAACGAGCAGACTGGAGTGTTTGTGACGACGCAGTTGAAGTACCAAAGACAACGGAAGCAAATAAAATAACTGAGGCATTTCATGGGTCGCATTGTTAGTCTTGCACATGACTTCAAAGAGTCGAGTTTCCACGGTTTTTATTTTGATTTTATTCACGTGAAAGCAACAAACTTATATTAATACGAAATGGAACGTCGTGCTTCTCGTTCGCTGAGCTGCATTAAATCTGGACGACGTCTTGCATTATGAGCACAACCAAAATCCCAAGAGATGCGCGAACCGAATTCTTAAGTGCTTGAAAGCCACTTCGTTGGATAATAGGGAGTTTGTGGTATGGCGCTTGCTAGCTCCGAGAGCACTTCGGTGAAGTCACGGGCGGGCGCCCCTGGCGTCCATGACGCAGTCCTTTGATGATGCCATTCGCCAGGGGCTTGAGCGCAGACGGTCGATCGGCCGGAGCGAAGCAGTCGCCGCCGACCGCAGCCGCTCGCCAGGCATCCACCAAGCGGCGGCCGATCATCGCATTAACGCCGCCACGAGGCGCGAGCAAGAGCGTTGAGCACCCTTCGCTGAGGCCCGCTTCCGCGGTCGTCGAACGCTCTCCGAAGGTCGGATGCTCGCGCGCGCAAGGAAATGCGAGTCTCGGCGAGCGACCTACGACGAACCGCTCACGAGTAGAGGGAGTCGCTCCTGCGCCGGCGAGCTTGTCCAAGTCCATCGAGTCGTGCTGCACTACAACTTACTACACGGCATCCGACGACGACGAAGGCGACTTGTTCGCACAGGTCCAGCTTTCGGCTGCTGCGACCGGTCACGGGCAGCGTCCGGCTCGCTCCGGCCGGACGCCTGCTGGTTTCGGTGGAGCAGCCGCAGGGCGGGCTGCCGGCGAGGCCGCAAAACGAGCCACGTCGTCGCCGCATTCCGCCACCACCCCTGCCAGTGCCGCCTCTAGGCGGCCGGCTGTATATAGCCTTGGCGCAGCTAGTGCAGTGGCGGCGGCTGCCCGTAGTACCAGCAAGGACGCCGCTGCTACTTTGCGGGTGCCCGAAGCGTCCGAGCGCGACGGTGCGACGCCAGTCTACGTCACGAGGGCCAGTGCCGGCAGCGCCTCGCCGCGGCGCGGCGCTTCCCGTACGCCGTACCCGGAAGCCGCCAGCAGCTCGGCGCGACCCTTCCGGGATCCGGGAGCCCAGGACGCAAGGCGGCGCAGCATTTTCGCCTCCGCAGCAGTCAAGGTGTCGGCAACGGTGGCTGCGGCAGGTTGGTCAAAAGACGACGGATATGACGGCGACGCGCTTCCGGATTTGAGCGTTTACCGACGGCTGCGAGCCTGAGGCCGGCTGGGGAGACAGGTGTCTGACGGTCGCGCGGGCATTTCAGGAAAGACTTCGAGCGCCGGCTCGAATGCAAGTCGCCGGCCGAGCGGCGTCGGCGGCCAGCGGCCGCAGCCGCCGGCGAGCGCACGTGGCGCCGAACAGAGCCGCCGCCAGCAACAGAAGCAGCGGCCGAGTGGCAGCGCCAGGCTGCAGCTGGACTGGAACGAGGCAGACGAGGCGAGCGTCTGCTTGCAGCTGGAGGACCCTGGGTGCGATATCAGTGACTCGGCGGACAATAGTGAAGCGCCTGCGCTAGACATCGACACTTTCATGGACTCGAATCCCGAGTACTTGAAGAGACTATACCGGGACCTGTACGAGAGTAACTTCAAGGTAGGCCGAGCTCCGTCGCTGGTGGTCTCTCGTAATTTCGATATTTGGTCTCGCGCTTCGCATTTGATGAGGACTAGGCAATCTCATGCACACTGCCGAGTGTCCGATTTCGCACTGAAAGCCCTGGCTGCTTTCGTCACGAAATCGATAGTGACACTCTAAAATAAAATGCGTACTGGTTCAGGCTATATAGAAACTGCTCACGATTTTATTAGTGGTTCCTTAGTGGTGATTGTTAAGGAGTCCGATGCATTCTAGTTTAGAGCGCACAAAAAATGGCATCTGAAGTGGTAGCTCATTAATCTGGACGGATTATGAGGCTGCTGTCGTGTAAGTCTCCTGGAACTCTTCTCATGCTAAGAAATGGAGAGGCATGCATCAAGACATTAGACAGACTTTGAAAAGTGGGGTGTTACAATTTGCTTGTTGGACCTGCTTTCGTCTGCGAGTCTGGGATTATTGAATCAGCTACTTAAACTAGATATAAGTACTTTGGGAACATAGTTACACCCGCTTTGGTCACTCAGATATTTTTGCTAGTACCATTACAAATGTTGCGTGGGAACTACGGGAGCGTCAATGTCGCTACTGGCTTAGGGAGCAGTGAACAGCTGTTATATTTCGCCTGCTATCTATGCTCCGGCTTTCATGCTTTTTGAGTAGACATATGGATTAGCCTAGGTCGGGACGCCTCACCGATTTGCGTGCCCATTGAGCAGGCAGATTTCTTTGTCTAGGTCTGGCAGCCTGAGAACACCACAAAGGCATGCAAAAACGCACACAAGCGAAAAAGGAAAAGCGGGGGAGGGGCTTTTTTGAAACTTCTAATTATAATGGCTTGCAGGTACCAGTTTTCTGGATCAGCGTGCACCGAGCATCCGATCTTCCAATCAGGAGGAGCCGGGCAACATCCAATCTTAACAAAGCTGCATGGAGTGCTCATCACCCGCTCTTGTGAAGGAACGATAGGATATTTGCAAGTTCCTAGCAGAAGAGCAGTGAAGATGCGTTGTGATCAATCTGATCAATCGGCAAGTAGCTTCGCCTGACACTACAGGCTCAGAATATTGAAAAACACGGCAGAGTTAAGAAGAAATATGAAGTCGAGCAAGAAGACAGCAGTGAGGGGCGACGAGAAAGTAAGATCTATAATTTGCAGCAATATACAACTACCTTGAGCCATTGCTGAAGAAGGAACTTCCTCTTAAGCAACAGCCGAAAAAATGAATCAATGCTCACGAACTGCTCTAATTTGAAAGCCACACTGTCAGCCTGAAGACGCTGTATGCGGTTAGAAACGGAGATTATATTGGATTATATTCTTACATTTGAACCTTAGCATGCAGAACTTGGATTCGCCCAATTAAAAATATGTAAGCTGTAATAAAAGCCAGAAGCATTCCAAAATATCAGCAACCATAATGCGTGTAGCGTATGTGTGTGTGTGTGTGTGCTACGTCTGTGCATGCGTGCCTGCACGTGAGTGTGTGTGTTTATGTGTGTGTGCATGCGTGCGTGCGTGCGTGTACGTGTGTGTGATTGTATAGTGTTGTGTACCGACAGAAAGTTAAAGTAAGTGTTGATGCACCACCTAGCTGTGTCCGTGGCCACTGATTTATTCATTAACTCTCTCATGTGAATCAGTTTTTTGTCGCCCCCGTTTTCCCAGCTATTAAAAATAAATTACTTGAACCAGTCTCACTATTTCGAAACAGATGAATACAGGATATTGGACTATTGGACTTCAATTCTGAAATATTTTTTTCCATTTAACCACAGTGCACATTCTTAAATGAAGGATTATTTATCCGAGCAAGCTGAGGCTGAATTCGTTCTGGCATTAATGGAAATTAAGCCTTGCTTTGCTGAAAGATGCTTACATTAGGCACGGCTAGAGATACCTTCTGGTCATGGCTCTGATAAATCTTTGCAGTTTTGTATCTGCTTTAAAACTGTGGGTAGTTGGCAATGCCTGCTATAATGGTAGAGTTCTAGGGAAATGCGTTTTATCATTCTTTGGTGCATGGATTAAATACCCGAGCTCTGCTTCCTAGTTCGGGCATTGCAAGATAGTTGAAAACAATAGCATAAATTTATGCCATTCTCATTTGCTTAGTTCTCCACTCCATCGCTATCTCTATCAATTGATCTACATATTCCACAGGGCTAGAGCCGAAGATCTTGGTCATTTAAGAAGAGAAACTCACTTCTTACCCCTCGGCCAAATAATGGTAAATATTACCATAGTAATCGAAGATCCAGCGAAAATTCCTGCAGAGTTTTAAAGTTACTTTCATCCCATTAAAAAAGCAAAAAAACTATTTAACCAGCCGGTTTCTTGAAAATTGCACGGAGGTGTTCACCTAAATAAGCTGCGGGGGAATTTTTTTTATTTTACCTTCAGTAATGCCACTGATTGGATGCTTGTAGGTCACTGTGCCCGACGACATAATTCTATCACCCGAGTCTGACGAGAATGAAGACGAAGAGAACTAATCGTGAGCAAGGGAATGGCAAGAACAAGCGTAGTCATTCAAATAAAGCCCAGTCCATAAGGTAGTCTAGCCCTCAATCCAAGTACTTGCCGCGAGTGTAAAAAATGCATTGCTGAGCGCTCCAGGTGTCTTAACAAGCAATCACCAATTGGCGTTGTAGACTCAGTAAGCAGACTGCATTAGATGGCTGCGTAAGCCTATATAATTTGATTTTAGATACGCATGTGCTGGAATTCATCATTAAAAATGCAATTAACTGATGTCTAGCTTACCTTGTTTCATTTGCGATAACTTGCAATACAAATATAATGGTAAAGTTGTGAAAATTTTCATGAAAAAATAAATAAAGCCTAATAATTTGCTAGTGCCTGTACTTAGCTCAAATATAAAATCTTAGTTAAAGTTTGACATTGAGTTGCAAGTTGAATCTTAGAATAGTGATGAACAGCCGTGATGGCACACTAAGTAAGGTGGTTGCTTTCACGACCTCGGTCCCGAGGTCGTGGGTTCGATTCCGGCGATGGGCGATTCTTTATCGCCACTGCAAGCGGTGGTGATAGCCGTAAAGGCTCTTCTGTCGCTATAAAAAAGAGGCTGTTTAATCAGCTTGGATTTATTTATTTAATAGGCTTTTGATTAGGGAGTTATTTATTATGTTTCGAAGTGTTGTGGAGAATACAACTCAGTGGAATTGATGAAAACTAATCACTTGACCTAGACAAGAATCGTAGAAGTTGCATCCTGGTCAGTGAGTCATTGCGTCTGTGCCTTTGTCAAGCTCCATGCTTATATGCATAGTATTTAATTTTCTAAATGGTAGTCGTGTACGCGTGATTTTCTGTACGTGCAAGCTAGGCGTTAATGCAATCCTAGTAGAAATATAAGCAGTAGAAATAGTAGAAATCTAAGCTAGCAAATTATTTTGGCTTTACATGAGAGAAAGAAAGCAAAAACAAGGTATTTGAAAGTTTAACAATTTTCTGAATCAAGGTGCTTGAAAAGGAAATTGAGAGTGACACATGGTGTCCCCATTTAAACTGTTCGGGCTGCTTCTTTGCGTAAATATGGTATGGAATGATATGCAGATATATTTGGCACTATCTTACTTATGAAGGAGAATGTATTAGGCAAATAAGTCGGTTCTGTCTGTATCTTCAGTGAATTCTTCACTAAAGATTAGTGGGGGTACTACTTTCTACTTCGCAATTATGGTTAGCATCCATAAACCTGCCACCATTACTATATGCTAAACCTAGGCTACCTCGATCCTAAATTCATCAAACTAACTACTCGGATAGAAAAAGTATCTTTGAACATCTGCAGTACTCAACATAGTTACTTGGTTTTATGTCGATTTCACCATCTCACTAGGGTGTGAAATAAAACGATCCAGGTTAAGCCCCAGAGTATTTTCAAACCAAAAATTGGTTCGCTAAATAAGTACTGTTTTTGTCTTCTTGGAAATTTTTATCTGTGAGTGAGGTAAAGTGAAGTCAAGATATTTTTTGCACCTCTCCACGGCGATGCTGCAGCAACTAAATGGGCGTCACAAACAGTAATTGAAGCTTCTGAATGCTAAGATACGAGGCGAAATATTATCCTCTCAACACAAGGAGTAGCAAGTGCTAATATTACATCGTGAATTACATCTACGATCAAGTGAGTTACTGATAGACACAACGACTCACTATTTACAAGCCATGCTCAATGAGAAGCAGACATTAAGAGTCAGCAGTAAATTCGAGTCAAATTAAGTCGCTTCTTGTATGCCGACAGCTGATCGAAACGGCTAAATAGCCTAAGGTGATTAGAATATGCCCAACTGATGACTATTGACGTTAGCTAGCAACCAAGGTGGCTGGCAAATTTTCTGTTATCCAAGACTGTGGAATTATACCATATACAGGAATATATATATACATATAAATATATATATATACACACAAACACACACACACACACACACACACACATATATATATATATATATATATATATATTCCATACGGTCAAGAGCTCAGGATTCCGTGTATGAAAATATTGTTGGCCGGGTGCATTTAACAGTGAGAGTAAGAGGATAACAAGGTGAAACTTTGCAGCAAATATAATGCGCCTAGAAAGAGATTGAGTTCTCTGAGGGCGCTTTATCAAATGCATTTTTATTATTATTAAATCACAGTGCTCCACAAACTATGCCGGCTTTCAAGTACTCAACGAGGTTTAAGCTATGCTATATTGATCATTTGCTGATATGATCCTACAATCACAGCTCACTCCGTATGATTTACTGCTATTTCGAGTCTAATTTCTGGAAATTTTATGACTCAACAGTCGATTATAAAATGCAGTTTGCATTCAAACCGGTTGTAAGCAGTGACGTTTTCTATCATGGAAATAATTATAAAAAGTAGCCATTCTTTTAAAATTCATTACGACGTCAGTCCATTTAATTTTTTTAAAGTCTTAGCCCAGGACGTGTGCTAAATGCACAATAGCCAACAGGTCGAATCGTCAATAGTGTTTCTGGCTCTATCCTTCATACCACTACCTAGGGGTCGCGAGTTTTCTGGCATGACCTGGACCGAGATACCAATCATAAACAGCGAATTCTTCGGAACTTTATTCGCAAGCTCTTGATATCACTACGGGGTACGAACATTTCCCCCTGGACGTTTCCCCCTTCGGTTAGACATTCCCCCGTATATGGTTTACGGTTTAGGGTTTAGTGCTTAGGGTTTCGTGTTTCGGGTGATTATAGGGTTTATGGTTTAAGGGTTTAGGTTTTAGTGTTTATGGTTTAGTGTTTAAGGTTTTAGGGTTTAGTGTTCAGGGTTTAGTGCTTAGGTTTAGTGTTTAGGGTGATTATAAGGTTTACGGTTTTCAGGTTTTAGTGTTTAGTGTTTATGGTGATTATAGGCCTTACGGTTTTCAGGGTTTAGGTTTTAGTGTTTAGGGTTTTAGGATTTAGGGTTTAGGGCAGGCGGTGCTTTCCCGCTGTCTAAATCCACCCTTAAGCCTATTCCGAGCTTAATAAGTGTGTATGGGGGCGTAGCGAGATCTCTTGAGATCGAGTTGTACTCAGTAGACCTCTGAGGCTTCGCGCTCATTTGCAGGAACGCGCCGCACGCCGTAGTCCGCACCCGCGTTGAGGATTACGAACACGTGCCTAGCGCCGTCGAGCGGGACCGAACTCCCGCGGGACCGAACTGTATAGCTCTCCGTCGCCGCCGCCGAAATCGCCGCTGACGCAACCGCCGCTGACGCAACCACCGCTGATGCAACCGCCGCCGCAGCCGCTCGCTCCATTAGAAACCATCCTTCCAATCCATCCATTCCTTCTAATTATACTGAGTTGATTTTATATTAATAGAGCGTGAACTTCATCTTTTTTAGTTTACATTAATCAACATGCGGGAAACGTCCTATCCGGGAGGGGGGCAATGTCGGGGGGGGGACGTCCAGGGGAAAATGTCCCACAACCGTCGCTGCAGTCTAATTAAGCGTTACCTCCATACTCCTTGCAAACACTTGCAAAGACAAACGCACGGACCTCACCCTATTCATAGGGCACTACTACAGAGGAAAGCGACGCTGGCAGCTCCAATTCAGGCTCCCAGCGGCTCTCAGCAGAAGCTCCTGCAGTGCCTCGAAAGCCGCTCGAAAGAGACTCGCAATCTAAACTCCCACAAAAGGTTCTTCCTTTCTGCCCCCCGAGCTCGAAACGAGTACAACCAGCCGTGCGTACGTTTACGGACGTGTCTAATGCCCGCCATCCACATCTCGAGACACCCACCGGAACAACAAACTCTGGAACTCCTAACACCGTCGACGGGTGGTGGGGGTGACTGCTCCTTAACCTTCATGCCTAGTCATTCGGCTCTCTCTCTCTTTCCCCTCACTCTCTCTCTCTCTCTCTCTCTCTCTCCCTCTCTCTCCCTCTCTCTCTTTCTCTCTGTCTCTCTTTCTCCCCTCTCTCTCTCTATCTCTCTGTCTCTCTTTCCTCCCTCTCTGTCTCTCTCTCTCTGTGTCTCTCTCCATCTGTCTCTCTCTCCCCCTCTCTGTCTCTCTCCCTCTCTCTCTCTGTGTCCCTCTTTCCGCCCTCTCTGTCTCTCCCTCCTCTCTCTCTGTCTGTCTCTCCCCCTCTCTGTCTCTCTGTCTCTCTCTCTGTCTCTCTCTCTCTCTGTCTCTCTCTCCCCCTCTATGTCTCTCTCTTTCTTTCTCTGTCTCTCTCTGTCTCTCTCTCTGTCTCTCTCTCTCTCTCTGTGTCTCTCACTAGTTTGTGCCACAAGACCCTCCCCTGGACTAGGTAAAACCGCAAACCACTTATCAGGTATAATTGTTTATTTGCAAAGCAATAAATTACTCTGCTGCAACTCTAAGCACTTAACCTGACTACCGCTTGTCTGCTTAATCATAAACCGTCCTGCCATAAACTTAACGCTTAAACCGGCCTTTATCGCTTATCTTCATAGCCATCAATCTATACCATAAACTGTAAGCTTAAACCTAATGTACAAAAATGCTAAGCTGCTTACCTGTGATTAAACCGAAACCCTAAATCCTCCAACCACCTTGCTTTCAGCTCAAAATCATTGCTAAACGGTGATGAGCTACTATATATATATATATATATATATATATATATATATATATATATATATATATATATATATATATATATATATATATATATTCCGGATATATATGTAATGACTATATTATATTACTATTATATATCATTATTATAATTAAAATAAATAAAATATATACTAATAAATAATACTATGTAATATAATGCATTCTTAATTTATATATATATATATATATTCCAACACACACACACACACACATATATATATATATATATATATATATGTGTGTGTATATTTATTTAGGTGGGATTTTTATAACGCGACATCATTTTCGATAGTGGGCGAATAAAGAAGTAGAACAAATGGAATTACAGAAATGTAGTATCGAAGCAGTCCAGCAGTCAACCGGCCTTGGCCCGAAAACGGTGCTTTTGTCTGTGGTATGACTGCCGTCCAACCATTGCACAAGAAGCCAGTGCAGCATCTGTAGCATATCTGCAAAACGGCAGACAATGCAGCTTGCATTAGGACAATGCCATCTTTTATTGGTCTAACCTTCGCGATTAAGAGGACTCAACGCTGGACTCAACGACCTGGCCCGGGTGAAATCTCATTACATTCCCAAAATTGAATTTGCCCAAAAATAGCTGAGAAATAATTGCGTGGAACATCCTCGTCCAAGACGGCACACGGCAACATATTAGCCCAGGGGTTAGGTGTTTGCCTTTGAGGACGGAGGTCGTGGGCCGAAGCACTGCAGCATATTTGAAACGTGTGGATAGACATTGTTCTCTTATGGTGGTGTACATATAAATTATGTATACACTTACGTAAGTATTTTAATGAATGGACCAGTGTACCTAGGCGTTAGGCGATTTGGAAATGATCAATATCAGACGAGAGAGTGAGAGTGAGTGTGTCTTGCTAAATATTTACTTTGCCGACAGTTTTTTTAGATTTGCTCGCCCCTATTTAATCACTTGATTTACAATCGTAATTGGTACTGCCTCGCTAATTGCTTCCACTCTAAGTCGGCACTCAACTGTGTAGAAATTTCGTTAGGCATTAAGTTTCTAGTTTAACATTTCTGCTGGCTCGACTGAGACTTGTTGGCAATAATGCTTCGTTTCTGGCACGGTTTCTGGTATGCTAGGGGGGGGGGTGGAGGGGGCTCCAGAGAGCCAGACAACCGTCTGTGGATGCAACGACTTCCAATTGACGATACTGCCTTGGAGCGTGCTAGAAGCTCACCATTCTCTGATGCTGGTCGACCATGTTTATGGAGTTGTACACATATGGCTACATATGAAAGTTAACAAGGCTCGTTTAGCTAGTCAGTATTGCCTCTTCCCATAACAGCGAGCTCCAACTCGGGAATTGAATTTTCAAGTGTTGTATAAGTCTCTGCGAAAGTTGTTGCGAATTTCTGTTCTTCCATTCAGCTGTGAGAGACTATGACTTAATTCAGACTTATGGCGTCATTATTTTTCTATGAGGTTGTAACGGACGTTGCTCACCTGGCAAAGTCAAACACTTCATGATTAAATCTTCGGATAAATGTAGACTGAATTTCCATGAGAAACGATTGGTATGCATCACATGCTATCGTAACATGTAAGTAGTTGAGTAACACAGTAAGATGAATGAGAATTGTTTCTTTCGGAAAATTTGCCCTTGATTTGCCAAGGTTTTGGTATTAACCGCAACCATTGCTGCACATGGCTGGCGAGTGTACGAGTGCGATTGGTTGAAATAATGTAGTCACCATTTTAACATAGTGTGCAATTCCATATATAATACGCAAGAATGGTTTGAGCTTGACTCAGTCACGTTTTGCGACGGATCATAATGGACTACCATATTTTGCCAGGGCGATTGGTGCCGATTGCCACATATTGTTTGATATTGAACCCACACAGTGGCTTGAAAGGATGTGCATGCATGGTGAACGTTACGTGAAATGAATATAGAAGCTTCAAACAGTAAATTTATAGTCAATTTGAAGTGGATTGTGGTCGAAGCCGGGCAACTGCCGTTGATTGCCGAACATTGCCCTCGCTTGTACACGTACGATTGGTTAAAATGATGTGGTTTTACTTTTAAAACAGCATGATGTAATACATAAGAAATGTTGGATCTTCTTCCTGCAACTTTCAGTTTATTTGTAACCAACTATTATGGATTGCAATATTTTCAGCTGCATTGCAGTCTATTGCAGCAAATTCCCGTCAATTGAATGCGCATAATGCGCGAAAATTATACGTGTTCGAAGGGAAATGTAACGTGGAATGAGAATAAAAGTTTCGTACAGCCAATTTTGTTAGTTTGCCTCGGATTTCCGGATTGACCCTGCCATTTATGTCGCTGGCCATGCATTGCCAATAGTTAAATAGCTAATCAGCTGGGAAATTCTGTTGTTTCACTTTGAGCTCAGCAAAATGGTATATTCAACGAAAATTGGTTTGCAGTGCCAATTGCTCTTCGATTTGCCACGGATTAGGGTATTTGCTCCGGGCAAAGCCATTGACTGCTATTTATAGCTCGAAAAAGTATGGAACGATTGGTTGAAAGCATTCTAGTCGCACTCTAAACACAGTATCCTGTAATATGTAAAGAAAGTTAAGTTAAAGAAAAGAAAGTTAAGTGCTTGGCCACGCAACTTCCCGGTGGTTGACCATCATAATGGATTGGTGTTATCAGCTGAGCCATTACCGTCGATAGCTAGTCATTGCCCGGTCGAAAGATCGAACGCACATACTGGATAAAAATTATGTGCACCTGAATGGAGATGTTATGCAGAAGGAGATTTAGACTTCGCCCAACCGATTTGTAGTCGATTTGCCATTGATTGGCCCCTGTCAGTGCTGTCAATTGATGTGCATCGCCTAAAATTAGCTAGCGAAATAGCTTGAAAATTCTATGGTTTCAGTTTGAACACAATGAAATGGTAAATGTAATGGCTATTGGAGCTTCGCTCCACCAATTTACGGTCAATTTGCTAGGGATTGCAGTAGATTGCTGCTTCGAGCCGAGTCGCTGCCGTGGCATGCGTTGCACGAAATTGTAGGAGTAAAATACGTTAAAATGATGAGGTTGCACTTTAAACAGGGTACGTTGCGATATGTAAAGTTGGAAAAGTTGGAGCATTGAGAAGCCGATTTCGGAGCATGTGACCCGAGCCATTGCAGTCGATTGCAGCCCAATGTACTGGAATTCCAGAGGAAATTGCAGTGAAAGGGTGTGAGTAAATAATAACTGAAGAGCAGAGAAAGGAGCAATCGCCATTAGAACTTCTGGCATAAGCTTTATTATTGCTTTACTGAGGATGGCTGCAGATTGCTGCATTGGCTCGGGCAGGTTCAGTCGGTTTTGGTGCATTGCATGAGAACTCGCAAAATGCTGAACGGCACGACATTCTCAGCTTGCTGTTTGAACTGAGTGTAGTTTTATGTGCAACGTAAATCGGAGCTTCACATTGGTAATTTGTGGATGACAGTGGATTGCGGTATTCACTCAAGCCATTTCAAGTGATTGGTAGAGTTCGTGGAATCTCAATTCTCGAATGTACGTGGGTGTGCATGTAACACAGCACACTGTAATATGAAACGAAAACTGGAGCTCTGTATAATCGATTTTTAGACGTTTTGAAGTACATGCTGTGGTATTTCTCCGGGCCTGGAGTGGATTGCAGTGCATGGCTGCAGAATGGTTGAGGCAATTGTAGTAAAATTGTGCGAGTACACACACATCGATGAGTTGAGCAATGTGCGATCGTAGTTAAGAGCTTCAAGTGTACGCTTTACTGTAGATTTGTGGTGTATTGTGGTGTATTATGGTGGATTGCAGCATGGGACTTCCGTTGCAGTCGATAGTAGTCCCTTGCCCTGCCCCGACGCCTTCAGCCTCACTGGTGCCCGTACCTCTACCTACCTAACAGCTATCAATGGCTCCCACAGATTCTCCACGCTATTCGCCTCTCGAGTTCGTCGAGCCATTGCTGTTGCCCGCGTACAGGAAAGTGTGAGGGTGAACGTCTGGCACGGCTTCAGGGCCTCCGTCCTCTTCCTAAGCGAAGACTGGCACTACATGAGCACACGCTTGCACAGTGGAGAGAGATTTTGTAGGTGAACTTTGAAAAGATGCTAGCCTTATATGCAATTTAATTTAGAGTTTCATTTTGACGATTTGAGGATGGCTTGCAGTGTATTAGAGTGGATTGCCGTATTGGTCCACGTTGTTTGGGGCGATTTCTCAGCCTTGCCAGCGTGAGCTGATCCACAATTTCTCAATTTTACGTTGATGTGCACACAACCCAGCGGGCTTTAATATGCAATGAAAATGAAAGCTTGAGGCAATCTATTTCTAGTCGTTTTACTGTAGATGCAGTAGATTGCAGTGGGTTATGGTATTGAACAGGGCCGTTGCAGTTCAGGGTATTGCACGAGAACGCCCATGCCAACGCAAGTAAAAGTGTTCGAGTACACTTTTCACAGATTGTCCTGTCGGTCGTATGCAATCAAAAGCAAACTTTTTTGCATAGGTTTTATTTGGTTTTGCAGTGCAATTCAGTGGATTGCAGTGGATTAAGGTATTGGTGCCGGCCATGAGGTTTGTGAGAACGTGCTAGTGGAATCGTGCAAAATTTTTTCAAGACTCTTTAAAGGTAGTGAAGTGGAATATTTCAAAATCATTGGAGCTTTTAGCAGCACATTTGTAGCGGATTTGAGGGGGCCTAAAAGCCGCTGTCTTTGCTGTCCATTAGCACGAGTGTGCAAGCAAACCATAGCATGAAATTCGTAATGTACATAAAATCGAAGGTGTGCTTAAATATTCGCTTGAAAGTTAAGCTCGGCAAGGCCAATGTCCTGTCGATTTCAGCCTAATTAGAGAGGATTGCGGTGGAGTGTGGTAAGTAGTCGAGCGCACGAACGTCGTGGCTCGCCAGCCCTGACCCCAGCTGCCTGTGGGCTGCTGACTGGGCTCAGTTGGTAGCCACCGGCTGGCGACCCTTTCGGCGGCCTCGAATGACTAACGATAGTGTCTTCCTGACTCTGGCCGTCATTAGCAAGCGAATAGACGACAGGAACGCTGGGGCCCCACATCTGTGAGAAGAGGTGTTAGGAGGCCTCTAGGGGGGCCAGTGTGCACTTCAACTTTCTCCGGTCGCAGCGAAGCTCGAAGGTCGCTTCCCCGTCCTTCCGTTTCCCGTCGATCGGAGCACAACACCCAGCGGCCTCTTCTGGGATGTATTCGATGGTCTCGGAATTTCAGAATTACATTCGATCAATCGACCGAAGGCCGTTTGCCGAGGCAACATTAGCCACCTAGCTGAGTGTCATTAGTGGAAGTATGTGCTACGGAATTATGCATCCATTTTTAGCGAACCCACATCAGAGCAAGACAATGTGTCTTTGAAGCCTGGGTATACTTTTATTTCCAGAAGCAGGCGACCGGCATAAACGTCCGACATAGCGGGATAGAGTGGTTTTTTTAAGTTGGTAGCGTTTCGAGGAACAACATTACGGCATAGAAAACTGTCTGCTTTGCTAAGATTGCTCTGCTTGCCGAAGACATAGCTGCTAAGCCTCGCGATTATTGACGACGAAGTCAACAGCTGAACCCGAACTACGGAAAATGAGCTTGGCCACTGAAATATAATCGAGCCGTTGATGAAATAGCCCCGATAAGCTGAGGCTCATGAGACGCACGAAGTATGATTACATACAAACGAGATCGTTGCCTGAATTATGACCTGGCTACTATAGGAGGCCTAGGCCGCGCTGAAGTCGCTCTTTTAGAGCGACGGTTTGCTGGTGAGTCAGTTCTAGTGCTGAGAGCGAGATACTGTAAGTCTGCAAGCGAGTCATTTGGAAGTCACCTGCTGTATATGCCTTATTCTTTAGCATAGTGTATGTGCATTTTCTACTTCGGTTTTTGTGCCGGAGCTACTTGTTGAATATCAAGGGCTGTGTCGTTATCATTTACACATCGCGAGCTTTAGATCTGAGTAGATTGCAGTGTTGTGCCGCTACTCAAAATAGTGAAGAACGCAGAGACATAAAATAGCTTGTCAGCACATCGATGATCGGCTTGCAATGCTGGTCAGCCATTGTGCAGTGGGGGTCATTATTCGGAAATTCACATCTTCTGCAGCTTGCTAAGCATATGGATAAGGAGAACGGTGTACTTAATAACCTCGTCGCAGAAATCTTCCGTTGAACTTTCAAGCACTACGGATTACAGCTCGGCAGAAAAGTAACTGCAGGACGGATGCGGTGCTAGTGCCGTAAAAAAGGCTTTTCGCCTCAACGAGATGGCGAAAGTTAGCCAATGCCCACAAAAGCGCTAACGATATGAGGCCGGCTAGCTCGTGTGAAAAAACGCAAATACAGGGCACCGTACCGTTTGGTTTCCGAAAACCTTGCACGTTGACTGCTGGTAGGCAGCAGTGCAGGAAGGTGGCGGCTGTGCCGTCAGCTCAGGCCAGTAGGCTGCCATCATGCCTACTTTGCAACCTCGAAAATTCTTTGTTATGCCGTTCGCGTCGAATGTAGTAGATACCTGTGGCCGAAAAAAGAAACTTGCTCTTGGGTCTTAAAAGCATTTAGCATGACGCAGCGACAGCGTTTGCAGTGCGAACAAAAGGTAGGCTCTCCTCGCGAAGTCCCGAAGGCCGGAACTCTTTCTCACCCAGCAGGCGGAGCAGACGGCAACCCGACCGCATCGACTAGCAGACGGTGGTTCTCCTGAGTCCTGGCATTCGTAGCACCAGCTGGCAAACGACGGACGAGCTCCTACAAATGCGATGCACTCAACATCGCCACCGCAATAGCTTTTTTGAAGCTCCATAGCAAGTTCGGGGCATCGTCCTGCGAGCGTGTGCGGCGGAGTCGTCGACGCCGGTAGCTTTGAGGGGCATCTCGCTCGGGGCACCGTAGCAGTTCCGCGTGCAGCTGTGACCTATTGCAATGTCGCTATGCAGCTGTAGTTGCTAGCTTTGCTCCGCTCTGCCTCGGGCGATCGACCGAGGGGTCGGAGGCCAATGCTACGAAAGTTTTCTTGCGAAATAGATAAGTCCAGAGGCGGAAGTTTAACTGCAACCACGGTGTGTTATAACGTTTTCGGACTAAATTGTGCTTTTCAACAGAGAAATGCTGAAAGCATGCGGGAGCCAGCTCGTTCATGTCTAAGCAAGTCCGAGCAATTTGTTTTTAAAATGTTACTCTTTCCTCGTAAAGGGACCTTTCTTTGTCGGTTATATTTTTAGGCGATAAAGCACTTTGCTAAATAAGTATTATAGGTGTGCATGGTTTACATGGTATCTCTATGTGTGGTGGCATTTCACGTGCAAATGAATGAATCTTAAAATGGTTGTTAAAGCATTGCTAACGATTATTGGGGTTTAGGATACTTAATTCGTCAGAGGTCCGATATGTGTACGATTAGTAGATGCAATTAATTCGATATATTTCTAATAGAAATTTCTATAGCACCGAAAGAAACGAAAATCTATCCAGGCCATTCCCGTCAGTTTTCTTGTTGCATAGTACTCAGCTTCAATGCGGGAATGCATTGGTAAATCACTGCTAATGGCTTAAATTTGGGGTTAAATGCACCAGAGAAGGCAAATTCCACGTTTATAGTAAGAGCAAATTGAATACCGACGCCAACCCCCTTGCCGGCCGCCAACACAAACATCGAGTTAGCCACTCGTACTTACCGTAATTATTACACCGATCAGAGTCGTTGCAGCAAGACGTGACGATGAAGTTGACATCTATGATGCCACCAGTACCATTGGCAAGTCGTGCATGGGTCGTAGTACCCACAGAGCAAGTTGGATTTGCAAAATTCACAGTGGAGTATGCACACGAGCCAACGTTTCCTGGAACGGGAGACTTAGCATCTAAGCATTGACAGCCGCCAGCGTGCGAATCGTAAAAGTGCTAATTTGTATACTTAGTGATATGCGCGTAGAATACTGTCGCTAATATATGCTGAAAATAGAAATAAGGAGTCGCAAACGCTGATCCTAATGGACACGTGACGTCAAGCTTTCTCCCACGGGTTTCGGTGGATATCCTCGCAGACTGACGTAATCCAGCAACTGAGACAATATCAGAAACCCTAAGCTCCATTGGCAATATAGAAAACTAATAATAGAATCAGCAACAGAAGACAGAGAACAATCACAGACAGAGAAGCGGGGTAGCTACAATCAGGAAAGTGCCAGGGTGACTTAGGATAGACAGATGCCGGACGGTAGTACTGTGGGCGTGTGATCGCCGTCACGTGGTTCCGCCCCCCCCCCAGCCGACGTTCCGTTCGCCCAACGGGAACGCTCCTTGCCGGCACGTGACGCGTTCCTCGCTGCACATTTCATTTTCTGCCTGTGCATCGGCCTGCACGCACGCTATCCACTCTCTTCTCTCTCTTAACACCTCGTGCTTCGGAGCAGCACGCACGACGGCTGGTGTATCATATAATACAGCCGTCGTCGACAACGCCACGACTCGCTTGTGGGGGCTTCGCTCTTCGTCACGCCGCTATCGCGCGCTCGCGAGCCCCTACAGTACGTGGTGCGTTATTATTAGAGCGTCGTGGCTTCACACGAAAGTCGAGATGAATGAATGCTGTGAATATCTTCGTCCTTGTCGTGCCGGGTGCGCAGGAAAAAACCGCTAGCGGGCCGTGCATCGGCGGCTGCAGCCTACGGTGGCCTTGGTGCGCCGTTGAAGGTGAGCAGCTGTTGATGGAAGCCTTACAAGCTCCGCCAGCCACCTGCATGGGCTGAGTGCTTGTCTTTCCTCGATAAGTCGTGTTCGATGGTGAGTCTTGGTTTGCCGATGTAAAACGGCACTGCGTAGCAATACAGCGAGAAGAATTTTTCCCTGAAGGCACGTTAAGCCCTAATCTTAGCAGTATACTTCCGAACCGGTGGTGAAACTTGCAAGCACGAGCCGTAATGGTGTGTTCGCGCTTCCGTGCGCTCTAAGGCGATCATCAGGCCCACAGTATCAGAGGCTAACGGAGAGTAAATTTTGCTGTTAGAGAAAATAGTAGCCACGGCATTCTCACCCCGCCCCTGTACTAAGCACTCCGAGCATTTCTTATCCGCTGTAGAATTCATTTTGAAAATTGAAATTCTTGCAAACATCATATACGGACACCGGTAGAGCTGAAAACTGTTTAAACCTTACGTGTTTATAGTTTGACCGCAGTGTGTAAGAAATTGAGAGCCTATGGATATCTAAATGCCTACTGCTTACGCCTGAATTTCAACGCGCCGCAGGCTTCCCGACCATGCAGCCAGCGGTTGTATGTTCACCGAATGTTAATAGTCTGCCTTTTAGGCATAATATCCCGTATAATGGATCTCCTTCGGTAGCTTCAAAAGGCCACACAGGCTAAATGGGTGCTGCGTAAGAGAGTTTTTCATAGCCCACTCACAGCCCAAGCAGCTCTCAGTATGCATTCGGTAGCCCGCAGACTTTATCTCACGAAAAAATGTAAAAGGAGAAGCATAGCCCAGTCATGCGAGCAGTTGAGGTAATGAGGAACGGGGAAGCAGTAGCTCAGGACGGCTGGAAAGGATGTGCCATAGTCGGCAGATGGAGAGTAGTAGTCGTTGCGTAAGAAATGTGAAAGTGACTTTCACAGTCTGGGACCGCAGAACAAAGGCTTCTGTCGCCTATGGTAATTAATTAGAGAAATAGAACAGCTAATATTTGTCCATACAGGACCCAAGGGCTCGAGAAGGCTGAAACTGGTTCAGCAGTTCAGCTAGTTATGAACGAGCATAGCCATGACGGACCATGTGGGCAGTGTAAGAACTTTGCTCTGTATCTACTAGATAAACAGCAGCCATCAAAGCTCTTTCAGCAAAGGAAACACATGGTTAAACCTCCGGAATTTTTTCAAACTAGCCTTGAAGTTATATTTATCACCAGCTGCATCACCATATCACCTATCGCCAGCCTGGTATTTTTTTAGGTTGCCCAGCTAAAAGAAAATTACAATAATCTGGCCAAAAAGGAACCAATGAGCTAGTTAATATTTTTATCAGCCACCGTGAAAGACTCTTCGAATCTTAGATAACGATTGAACCAGATGGCTAGCTTTGGAAGCATTCTTCTTAGCGAAGCTTTCAAAATTTAGGAAGCTTTCGAAGACGACACCTGAATTCCGAGTACAACCTGATGGTCGCACAATAGCTTCGCCTATTAGAAGAGCAAAGTCTTCTAGTCAGGTTACACAATTGAAATTTCTTATGAGTAGTAGTTGCGTTTTATCGTTGTTTTTTTCAGGAAAATTACGTCTGCAAGGCAAGCAATCAGTTTGTCAGGCACTGAAGCAGATTTCCACATTTTAAACAATAAATGCAGCTGAATATCCGGTGCATACAAATGTTAGCCTATTCCATGGGCCGGAATCCCGTTTCTCAGAAGTTGATAATATAAATGGATAACTGCAAAGGACTGAGAACGGACCGTTATGTGACTCCACATGTAACTGGTGTGATGGATATTACCTGACCGTCACACCGCACAGATTGAAGACGTGCAGAAAAGTGCTATTTAAACCTCGCCAGTGCCTCATCTGTCAGACTGATATTGCTCTCAATGGTTCAAGTTTGATATTGTGATCAATAGTGTCGAAGGCAACTGATAGGTCCGGCAGTAGCCATGCAGTAACATGACATCCCGTCTCGACTTCTGCAACTCACTGCTTACTGGCCTACCAGCATGTGCGATCAGGCGATTGCAGCTTGTGCAAAACTCTGCAGCTAGGCTTGTCTGTCGTGAGCGTCGCAGTTGCCACATTTCTCCACTTCTCGCCGACCTGCACTGGCTACCAGTCAAGCAACGGATTGACTTCAAGGTTTTGTCGCTCACTTTTAGGTCCCTTCTTTCTATGGCTCCAGCCTATCTGTCAGATATACTACCCCATCAGGCTAAGCATCGTACCACCCGATTTTCTGAATCCAACAGTCTAGAATTACCTCATACAAACCTTAAATCCTTTGGAGACCGTGCATTTAGTTCATATGCTCCCAAAGCCTGGAACTCCCTCCCGACCTGCGTCAGAACATCCCCTGACCTGACCACATTTAAAAGGAACTTAAAAACACCTATTTATGACAGCATTTAGTGGGTCCCTGTGATTCGTCCTTGATGTGCTTATGCGTGCTGACACTGTGCATGCTGCCACTAACCACATTTGCATGCTGACCCTGTGCATGTCACCCCTAACCATATTATTCATTTCGTTTATTTTTTTCAAGCATGATTTTACTTACCATTCAATGGCATTTCGCTTTACAGCAAATGTAAAGCGCCTAGAGAGAGATTAAGTTCTCTGAGGGCGCTCTATCAAGTGAATTATTATTATTATTATTATTATTATTAAGGTTCCTCTTATCGTTGCTGCATAGGATGTCATTGGTTTCACGGAGAAGTGCAGTTTCAGTGGAGTACTGCATCTCTAACCCAATTGAAAGTTTTTCTAAATTTCAAATTTTCAATCTGTGCTAACAGTTGCTTAGTCATATTGTTTTCACGAATCTTTGAAAAAGCGAAGAATTCAAATTTGATGATGTTTGCAAGGACCTCTATATCCAATCCTGGCTTTTTTAAAGATTGGTCAAACAATGATTTATATGACTTGCGTCAATCCTCTTTACCACAGAAACTAAGCAATCTCAGTTACTCGTAGGCTAAGTTTGTCAGCCAGTGCTGACCAAAAACATGATGGCTTAGGATGTGTCAGGAGACGGTTTTGTTGTTATTAAATCTTATTAAGGGAGCCACATCGTATGCTGTCAAGTGAAGCATCGACTGCAAGGTTTTGTTACTCACTTTTAGGCCCCTCCATGCTTTTGCTCCAGCCTACTATGATATTATCAGATCTACTCCCCCACCAGGCTAAACATTGCTCCACCCGATTTTCGGAATCAAACTTTTTACTTATACCTCGTATAAATCTCAAATCCTTTGGAGACCTTGTCTTTAGTTTGTATGCTCCCAAAGGCAATAACTCACTCTCAAATGGTGCCGCGACTTCTCCTGATTGACCAAATTTGAAAAGAAACTGAACAAGCACCTATTTATCACAGCATTTCGTGAGTGCGTGGGATCTTGTGTTTATATGCTTATGTGTGCTGTCACTGTGCATGCTGCCAATAACTACACTTGCATGCTGACCCTGTGCATGTCACCCCTAACCATGTTGTTCTTGTTTTATGAGCAAATTTAGTGAGCAGTCCATTTTACATCCGAAGAAAGCTTTATGGCAGCCTCTCGAAAGAAAGCACAGCTCTGCGAGTTAAGCCTCTTAAGACTGGAATGGCATTGATACGCTATTTCTAGTCATGTGAGCGGAATGGCACTAACTCACGGTAGGATGTCTGTGGCTGACTTGTGACAGGCATGGTTGTTGGGGTGGTCGAACTTGGCCTGGTGGTGGAGAGCCTTGAAGTCAAAGCGCCACTAGAGGTCGACTTGGCCGTGGTCGTCGTGGCCTCTTCCACACTGAGAGTGCCATCCGTAGGCATAGCATCTACAGCAGCGTACAAACAGACGAAATACGAAGGGAGCTGACGCTCTTGAGACCTAAATAAACATTGAAAATATGTCAACTAATTGAGTACCCATTGTTGAGAGCGTCGGATTTTGTAGTCTTTGCGACTCAATGGCTTAGGAATTGGTCTTTTCAGCCAAAGGCTACTAATTCAAATTCTTCAGCACAGTCATGCTATTTGCTCTAAATACAGCTCAGGTCATCAAGTCACGTATACTTCATATCGGTAAATATGATCGATATAAAAAAAATTATTGTCCTCATATGAGAACCGAATTCGTATAATTGTGGTAGTATTTGATAAGGACCACGCACAATCACTGCTTACAGATCAAACCAAACGTCAGACTTTATGGCTGCACGGAAAATTCTTCATCAGTATATTCCGAATTCCGTACTTTTCCAACTTCACGTCTACTACGAAGCCAGTGGTGCAGTATTTTTTCAACTTTAGCACAAGAGATCGTAATTAAAGCAATGCTATTGTGCGGCGTTTAATTTGGCTTCTACATAGGTCAATCTAACTTTTATATTTCTGCTGCAGATTAGTTGAAGTATCGCAATTCAAATGTCAAAATGAATAGGAAAAAGGTGTTCTTTAGCTTCGCAGAACCATATTTATAAAAACTGATAATTTTGCATCAAAGATCAGTAGGAACCATTGTCCACCGAATAATTTTAGGGTCGTGCTTGAAACTCCAGTGCAGCTTGGAAGGCTGATTGCTTCACCAGGCAGCACTGCTATATTATTTAATTCCTGATATGTGTTAAATGAAGTGGAGATTTCTTGTACGGAATTATGAAAAAAAATTATAATTCACAACCTAATAGCCCAATGATAACATTAGGAAGTATTTCATTGCCCATGCTGTAGAACCCTAGTTTTAAGAACGTCAAGCAAATCGAAATAAAATCAATTGTTTTTCCGTGGGTACAAAGGATATATACCACACTCAACTACTGACTACATGAGGTTATCAATCCACGTCCAAAAAGTTAGCTCTTTTAAAGTTAGAAACAGAGGCACAAAGAGAAAGAAAACACCCAATTTGAAGTAAATAATTTAGATCAGTGGGAGTCTCTAGCAAAGTGACTAAGGAAATAAATCTTACAGTGAACCGTTTGCAATGTCTTCTTGGAAAACAAAGTGGTGACAATCTCAATTTTGGCAGCTCAATTAAATTGTTACAGTAAAGCAAAAAAGAAATTATTAAGTATTACTGTCTTTTATCTATAAATCAAACAAACTTCTTTATATCTAAATACTTTCAGCATAAGAAACTGCACCCAAAACAAAGCAATGCTGACATGAAAGTGTTTCACCATGACTACAATAGCAACCTACAGGCATAGGCAATTTATGCATAGGTAGTCTAATGCCAAGATTGTGCTTCTCAGCATTAGTGACGAGTAGTCTTCTTAATCCACTGTAACTTATTTGCATCTCAATACTGTCAGCAGCAGCTATCCAGTATTCCAAAATCAGGTAAATTTAATGACAATACGAAAGGGCAAATCCAAGCTCAATATGATTGAGCACGAACAACCAAGAGACCAACCGAAAACTAAAATATTTTTTGAAGCTAAGCAATGAGTTATCAACTGACTACGCCTATTAAATTAATGATGTAGGGTTGCCAACTCTGGTCTTACGACCCATGAAGTACAGCACCAAAAAATGCGAAGAGCCTTTTTGCTTTGGATAGAGGGAAAACCAGGGGGAAATGGGGAAGCCACTAATCCATCAGCTTATCCAGCAAACTGAAGTCCGTAAAGTCAGAGAGATATGCGATTGGATGAATTCACAAGAAAGCTTGTAAACTGAGGAATTGTGTGCCAGGGACTGCCCCTAACTCAGGGGTCTGTGCTTGGTCCGCTCCTTTTGACAGTTTACAATCTCCCTCTTGCTGTCGTGATAGCCAAGCACAATCTAGGCTTTCATTTCTTCTTTACAGACGTTTCTTTATAACCGTGGTCACGTCTAGGGATGCCATGACACAAGTTGGGGGTGAGCTTCAGTCTTTGGGAGCATACGAACTCAAGGCACGATCTCCAAAGGATTTGAGGTTCGTACGAGGTATATCTAAGCGTTTAGATTCCGATAAGCAGTGGTACGATGCTTAGCCTGGTGGGGGAGTAGATCTGATACATAGGCTGGAGCTAAAGAATGAAGAACCTAAAGGTGAGTGAAAAAACCTTGAAGTCGATGAGTTACTTGACTAGTAGCGAGTGCAGATCGGCGAGAAGTGGTGTGATGTATTAACTGCGAAGCTCGTAACAGGCAACCCTAGGCTCAGAGTTTTGCACCACTACTAAGCGCCTGATTGCAGAGGCCGGTAGACAAGGAAGCAGTGAGTTCCAGAAGTTAAGCGGGACGTCCCAAATACATGGACCAGTTTAAATGTGGCATCGAGTCTACACAAGATAGAGTTTTAGCAATGTTATGCAGCTGAAATTAGATAGACTTAGCCGTGGAGATTATGTCATCGTCTAATGAAAGGCCACTTTGAAAAAGACCACCTAGATTTCGTGCAGACCAGCAGGAGATATGGTCACAGAGAGTATTGTGAGTGTTAACGCTTCCAATTTCTGAATCACGCTTGGTTTTTCAATAACTAGTATGTTCGTTTTATCCACATTTAATATAATGAAGTTTGCTGTCATCCATGTGCAGATGTCATCAGTGCATGCAGCTAGGGAATTGAGAGAATTCAAAGTTCTGGAGAACTGCGAAAATTCAAAATAAAGGTACAACTGAGTATCATCTGCCTTGAATTTAAAGCCCAGAATGTGCCTTGCAATCACATCGGCAAGAGGGAGAGTACAAACTAAAAAAGCAGGTCCAAGCACAGAGCTCCGAGTTACCCCATACTTCAGAGGACCCTCTGGTGATCTGTGTTCATTCACATTAATACTCTTGATTCTCTCACTGAGATAGAACCTGAACCATTCCATGCAGTGATAGTGATGCCCATCAGAGATGAGAGTCGCTCAGGAAGGTCTTGGTGATCGATAGTATTAAAAGCTGCCGAAAGATAGAGCAAATAAAAGCAAAGAGACCCTACCTAAGTCTGCATTCTTAAGTAAGTCGTTATGCACCCGAAGCAATGCCGAATCCGTGTATTAATTAGCTGCAATACCACACTTGAACTTACGAGCAAGGCCTACTTGTATACATATGCTAAATTGCAGAAGTTTGGGTCTGCTTAGACAAGCATTTCTTGTCAAAGGTGAACCGTGAATTTGTGTCATCCCGTCTCGATCTCTGTAATTCACTGCTTACAGGTCTATCGGTTTATGCAATCAGGCACTTAAAGTTGTTGGAAACATTTTCTGCGAGGATCGTCTGTGTAAGCTTCATAGTTTTCACATTGCATCACTTCTCACTGACTCGCTTCCAATCAAGTTGTCCGCCGACCTGAAATTTGTTCGCTCAGTTTCAGGTTCCATCATCCTCCGGCTCCAGCCTAGCTATCAGAGCTACTCGCCATCAAGGCTAGGCATCGCAATACCAGCTCTACTGATACAACTAGATTAGATGTGCCTAGAAGGAATCTATAATCGTGTAAAACCCTTGCCTTATTTGATGTGCTCTCAGCGTATGGATCTGACTCGTGACAGACGTAAAGACATCCTATGAATTGAAAAATTGTAAAAGAAGCCAAGTACTAACGTGCTCCATCACTGAAGTTGATGGGTTCTTGTGATTTATCCTCTGCGTTCTGACGCTGTTCATTGTATCCCTAACCACACTTGTCTATTGACGCTTTTGCATGTTACCAGGAACCATATTATGCATTTGAAACTGTGGATGTTACCACTAAACCTATTATTATCTTTCCTTTACAGAACATCTAAAATTCTTAGAAGAAGATTAAGTTCTTTGATAGTGTTATGCCCTCGTATTATTATTGCTTATTATATACTGAATAGCAAAAACATTAGAGTAGCCAGATTTATTTGGTTTTATTTTCAAAGCTACCCAAAAGCTTGTAGGACTTGTGGATTTCCAGTTTTAATGGCTAAAGTGATTGAGTGCAGGCCACAGATAATTATCGGCTCTCGAGCAGGCCGCAAACTTAGCATGAATGAGAAAAGCTATGCAGAATATTTCTACCTATCCGCCCCTCAGCAGCAATGAAGTTCCGGAATCTTTAAAAATAATTATAAGCTTAGACACAATTTTAATCAGTGAAAGCAAAAGCAAACTACGTAAGGGTAGAGAGTCAGTGTTTTAGTAAGAAACCGTGCCTCGGTCTTGCTAACTGAATATTAATATTTAGATGACTCTATAAAGGTTCGGTAAAGCAGCAGTCAGCTCTCCAATCGCCTAACTAATTGCAACACAAATCAACCTATTAATCTACTGTTATTCCATACAGATTCCTAATCCTAGTGCAAAGAAAATCGGCATATTTACTTACGTGTACTAACCCCACTAAGGTCTTTCGTTATGTTGATATGCCTCGATCAAACATCACGTACACCGAAGGGCAAGATTCAAAAGCATTTACATTCTTGTTGGATTGTAAAATAACCACAATACTCGTAAGTGTGCATACATGTACCGGCTGTGCACAAACAGTAGAAATAAAGTCCAAAGTTGAATTTACGAACACCAATATCTAAAGCTAAAGTTTGAATTAAGGGGCATTGAGTTTGAGGACTTGGTTTTCAAATATCGGTTGAAATCTGTAGAACCACACTTCCAATATCGGCATAAAAGATGCTTAATCTTCATGCCAAAGTCAAAGCGATGCATACCTGTTTCAAACGACTGGGCATCCAAGCACACATATGCTGTCAGGTTTTGCTTAAAACAGCCGGCGAAACTCAATACCATCGGCTGGCTTGAATTGCTCGAGCTCAGGCTAGGCCAAGTTGCAGCTGCCGTGACGGTCTGAAAGTGACAATATTTTTACCACTAAAGTCATTCCAGTTCATAATGAACAGAGCGGCGACCTGACTTTTTAGGTCTAAAAATGCAGGAGCTAAAACTGGCTCGGTGTCCATATGCACATTTTCTTGTACGGAGTGTAAATATAGATTAATTTTTAAAGGAAAGTTCATGAAACCAGGTCTTACCATGCATTGGTCTGACGCTGTGCATGCTTCCTCAGTTGTTGACATTTGGTACAAACACATGGACATCGAATATGGCGTCGCCAAAGGCTCTGAACACCAGGCGTTACTCGATGTATTAATGGAGTCCTTTCCCCAGCAAGAGAGAGCTGTTGATTTGGGCAAAGTAGCTGCAAATGTGAGATGCAAAGGTGCACGTAAATTGCTTCTAGAAACACGATTGTGGCGTGCAATTATGAAAAAAGACTTCCTGCAGGACGTTGCTGTGCAGATTGAACGAGTATACATTCAGTGGTAAACAGAACTCACCACAGAACATCGAGATGGCTAAGAAGCCCAACACGGGTGCTGCGGTCGCCATACCCTCTGCGGAACGAGCAAAGCTTAGCAGCATTTAATTATCCTGTGAGAAATTCTTAACGGCCGTACGAAAGAGACACTTGGTTAGATAGTAGTTGAGGCATAGTTCTCCATGGGCAGCCGTTACTAGATGCAGGACAGCGCCATTAGACTGCAACTACCGGAACCGAATGCACAACCGTGCTTTTCAGATGCCATCCTATTGAGCTTTTGCACAAAGGAGTCGATAGTACGACAAAAGGTTGACCAACAACTGTTTTCTGAGTGAGGATTGACGTAACGGTTGACATTATCTGGCCTCTCCGGTACCTCCCAGCCAGGTTCCGGATTGTTCAGCCAGCTGCAAATAGTGTCGTTCTAAGCTCAAGCAGCCGGTCTCATTTACTTGTGTTAGGGAAGTATTTCCTGACTGCTGGGGCCGGAAGACTGTTGGTCAAGTGGACAAGTCTTCACCAGCCGACGTTGGCTCATCGAGTCTGACTTGAAGCGACTGCCTCAGTATCGGCCAGTCAAGCTGTGTTCAAGTGCAGACACAAAAGGCTAGCGGCTGCTTGAATCTTTGTCAACAAATGATTGTGAAATTTAGTAGCCCTGAGCGAAGATGAATGATCCTGTGCGGCTGTTGCGACTGTTTGCTTGGTCGTATGGCCACGCTCTCTCTACCGGCTCGGCTGAGTGGGCCTAGTTTCTTCTGGCCTAGTACGCCTTCTTGACCTGATGACATGGTCGAATAGTCCGAAAAGTTAAGTTTGCCGACCCCTGAGCTGAACACACTCCTAGTTGCTTAACTTTAAGTGTAACCATTGAAAACTATTACTATCTTGAAAGTTTGCCGCCGTCCAAGTAAAAATGTCGGTCATTTGAAAATCCCAGTCTCGGCGGATCAAAGAGTAAGCATTTGGATACACTAGCGTGAACAAGGTTATGGCCAGTGTCACAGATGACCTCTGCTTGAGCCAGGTTATCAAAGTTTAGTGTTAATCACATTAAGAAAACTAAATGCAAGCAGTATATACGATGTATTCTACATAGAAATGTCAAGCTACATAGCTCTGATCACTTCTGAGGCGCCACAACCAGTGTTTACTCGATACCATCCGAATTGAAATCGGGCTGCAGTGACTTTACTTTGGTCTCCCGGACAAAACTAGATAATATGATCGAGCCAAACGTTTCATACAAGACCAAGCATGGAGTTGATTGTTTATTTTTTAAAGCTACAATACAAAACAGAGAGGTGTACATTTATATTCTAAGAAAAATGTGGCTCGCAGCTTTATCTGCAAAGAAAATGACTCGACTCAGGTATAATCAAGGACTTATGCAGAAGCTTGATGAGCCCTGGGATCACGTGGAGTTAACATCGGTTCAGATTTTGTAGGGTTCAGAGTTACGACATCTGGAGTGTGGCAGACAATATATAAATACAAAATTAACTCATTTGAATAGGGCCCCAAGAGAAATTAATCTCTATTCAGGCGCTTCGCATATGTCCCGGGGCTGGAGTCCACGACTTCAGCCAGGCCTGGTCGGGGCGAGCACCTTAACCACTGGACCAAACCGGCTCGGCATATATCGATTGGGAGACCGAGAAGACATGAACCTTTTCAAATTCAGCCTACAACCTTGAGCGGCCAGATATATACGCACGATTACGATCTTTTTATGTCGGTAGATTTAGAAAAACGTAATTACTTTGATGGTGTGAAAGTGGGGGAGGGGCAATTTTTGCTACTATAGCGAGCAGAGGGCTTAAGCAGATTTCAGTGCCCTTACAATAATGAAGAAGGAAGAAAAATCGAGAACAGTAGGCACTTAGCTGAAAATCTGGGTTTAAGTATAATATAAGTCCCTTAAAGTTTGACCTAGCAGCTGTATTAAGTACCAACTGAGGAACAATAGTGACTTTGTTGGCAGGCTGTCTGCTCCTGAGCTGAGCAGTAGTTGTCTGGCCAAGAGAGAAACAAGGACTTCATTAAATCTTTACTTATAAAAACATTGAGAGAGTGATGTGTGGCAGAATAAGGAGTCTTCTAAAGAAAAATGGTAAACATCAATGGGGCCATCGAAAACCACATCAAAACCATGTACTCTCGATATGGTGGGAGTGTGGAACTTATAATTGAGATTACAAAGTAACCCACTGTGCTTTTTTGTTTAAAATTAGGAATGCGCTTTTGGCCTATCTTAGATTTCATTGAATACAGTCGGATTCATTTTGTTTGCTATTTAAATTGGTGCCCAGAATTCCCTTTAAGATTAATTTAAAAAAATGTAGCACCATTGTTTTATTCATCGTTATTTCTGGAAAGTAAGTGTCATACCTCAAAGGGATAAAAATTGTAGATTTATTACCGAAAAAATTTCCTCTCGCGACTCGGATAGTTCGTAAGATTTGAAATTTACTTCTTCTCGAGGACATTAAGAATATACAAATATTACGTCAAGGTTAGTTTTGAGTAGAACAATTCAAATTTATATAGATTTTATCACTCATGCATTGTCACCCAAGCAAATGAGTGTACAACAAGGAAAGTTCAGGATTTCATGTATCTACCTGTATGTTTGATTCCCAGATAACTTAGTGACCCGTAGTAATGATCAGTTGTTCGAAAGATTAATGCATCGCAACTACTAACTTCCTTATATTAATATTTCTTTTAATACAAATTCCATAGGTACAAGGACCTTAGGACAACCAGTTCAGATTAGATCCGGCTGCATTTGCTGATTTATATACATACAGATATATCGTATATTTGTGAGAAGACATCAACAGACCGGAAGAATCTGGAAGCCTCTGGAACAGGTGCTTTGGTATGTCGGCACCAAATTGATCAAGACTAGAGCAAAAGAGTATTCAGCGGAAGATCCTCCTTAGCTACAATCTCTTAATAATAATAATAATAATAATAATAATTCACTTGATAAAGCGCCCTCAGAGAACTTAATCTCTCTCTAGGCGCTTTACATTTGCTGTAAAGTGAAATGCAATTGAATGGTAAGTAAAATCATGCTTGAAGAACAAACGAAATGAATAATGAATAGCGCTTCTTCTATCTTGCTTGATGACCTTGATGACCCTCAAAGAGGAGTTAATCGTAGTCAAGATCTTGCTAGAAGCCTGAATGCATAATTAGTTTGGCTGGAAGGGAGTATCGGACTTCAAATGGTGGCTTGTTGACAGGTCCTCAAGATGGTTGCACCACTTTGCCCCAGCTAATTTTGCCTAAGGGACAGCAGGTTTCGCAGTGCTAACTACGACAGAGAGAATAGCCACAGAGAAAGAGTTGCTTGTTGGGGGCAGCGATGCTAGTTTTGAGGTATTAGCGAACCCCATCCCACATGGTGCTGATAACACAACTACACATAAAAATGGGCCTGATACAGACAGAAACCTATCACTGCTCTCTAAGAGGAGTCGACAGCCCTCGAGTATATTTATGAAACTTTGTCACTTAACTATCTGAGGCAAGGGTCAAGCCAGTGATATTTGTATGACCACAGGTAAAATAACATGCGATGAATATTATGAAATTTTAAATCACATATTGATATTTACAGACTGCATGTGAAGAAAAAGAAGCAAATTATTCCTTTTTTCTGATTAAAATTAAAAAATTTAAATAATTCATTTGTATAGCGCCCCAAGAGAAATAAATCCCTATCCAGGCGCTTCACATATGCCTCAGGGCTCGAGCCCACGACCTCAGCCAGACCTTAGTCGGGGCGAGCACCTTAACCGCTGGACCAACCCAGCTCGTTATTTAGCGGTTGGTAAATTCAAAATATTTTGGTCATAGAGTCAATTGTTTGGCAAATGGCAATTTTATTTCTCTTTTTGAGATATAAGCAAGCGTTAAGTATCATTTACTTTCCAATATCAAGCACTGTGCTACACAGTTTAATCAACAAGGAGTATGTCCTCCAAGCGCCGATTCTATATGCTTCAACCGTTGCTGCACAGTTAAAGACCGGTTCATACACTGAAACGCAGCTATAACTGCAGAAAATGACAATGCACAAGTTTAGTGTCACTTGGCCTTACACAAAACACTTTTAAGTCATTGCCATCACTCAGAGGGTGTCTTCAAAGTGAGCAGATTGAGCTATTGAACAATGCCGTCTAGGAAGCTGCTACGACTTTGAAGACGGAGAGTCGCTACTAAGAAAATGTTTATGTAATTTCAAGACTTCAATGGCTCACAAAACATCTGGTCACTTACCTGAGCAATAACAGTGCTCTTGGCTACTCGTGAATTGCTCAAAGCCACAGCTGTGAAGCAGCGGCATCTTTAGCGGCGATAAGTTCGTTAAAACTATAGTTGGTACTGTTGGTAGTCGAATTATTACCCTGTTTTTCGCTGCCCCTTTTTTTAGCTATCAGCTCCGACTTAAGGAAACAAGTTTTCTAAATAAGCTTTTCGTGCCTCATCGGAAGCTTTAGGGGAGCAGAATTATACTAACAGCATCTACTGTGAACAATTGTGCTTCTGCAACTTCGCAAAGATTACTGTGAAACATGTGTGCCGATACCCAGCTCCAGCTTGCTTTTGCACATACCTACACACAGACTCACAGACACAGACTCACAGACACAGGCAAACACACACACACACACACACACACGCACATACACAAAAGCATGTGCAAGTGTGCCTGGGCACGTGCTCCTACCAAAGTGCTTGATCGTATATATACAATTACAAAAACAACAAAATAAGTCGCACTGGAGGCTTTTATTGAGCCACTGGTTCAAAGAGCTGCTTGCTGCTTGTTGGACGACATCAGAGAAGGAAAATACAATGCTTTCAGCCCTTTTGCATAGCTTAGGCAGTTGAAGTGAAGCCGAGGATTCCATTAAAAATAACTGTGTTGCAGATGAAGGATACTGGGGCATGGGCAGCAGGCACAGTGTAAGCACTCTTGAGTATACAAAGGAGGAATCACATGGACCCACTACATACTGTGATAAATAGATGCGTGATTAGTTTGCCTTTCAGCTTAAAGGCACCTTTCAAAGTTGCAGTCATTTATTTCTAGCTACTGCATTCTACGAGCGAAAGAGGAGAATGACTCAGCCATTTCTTTTATGTTAATCTTTCGTGACACCACATTATGTTCGTCATTACTTGTTTCGTTCGTATTTTTTTCAGTTTCTAATTAATTAGGTCGTCATGAGTAAACTCACTGCCTTATTCATCAACGAGATCGAAAGCTTCGTCAGCATTAACAGCAATTTTGAGCTGTATTCTCATTGTCACAATTTTTACTTCCATTTCTTTCACTTCGCAAAATTGTCAAAACCCTAAAAGTCGTTCATACATGCACCCAGTAGTTTTTCAATGCACCCTTCATACACGTCGCGTTCACATAATCACACTTACATTGAATGGTTTTTATTTCGTGGCATTTACGATGTCCTAGTGGCTCAAAAATTTCACGTAAAGTAATGCCCGTGTAATGTTCTGTATCAACCTAAGCGAACGTACGCCGCCTATAGCAGGTCTTAAAAGCAGCAATAATGAATCGAATGGCTAAATGAGAGAAGTGGTGCTGGGTGGCATCTAAATCACCCTCATCGTTAGATGCAGCTCCCAAGATTGTAGTGTCTAAGTGCACTATCCAAAATCAGCGGATGTTAGGGGAGTAATCCTGACGTGGCAGCAGATTTTTGGAGCTCGGAATAAACTGTGCAGAAAATATTCTTTAAAAAGCACTGCAGTCATCCATGCTTTCTGGCTATGGCGGAAATATACAGGCAGTGCATTCTGTTGATTTTCTTGAAGGCTCAAAGGTTTTCAGATTAATAATCCAGGAAAGTTTTCAGTTTAAACCCTGCCACGTTTCCCCCAACCAGCAACGTCAGCCTATCCTTGAGAGTCCTAAAGTCAGATATTGATTTTGCATCCGGGTGTATGTACGTATGCTCAGGCATAAGTTTTCAGAAAAGCGCCGTTTCATCCACGTTAAAAATCTGTTTTGGCGAATAATTTTCTTTCTTAATCATTTTATCCAGCTTTCATTAAACATCTCCACAGCTTCGTTATCAGCACTTGGAGCTCAGCCAGTGATTTTAACGCTGAGGAATGATTGGCATTTCCTGAAGCAACCAAATCAGCCAAGGCTTGCTATACAATCTTGACCGCAGGTTGGATCATTATGCTGCCTATCGAGGTCATTAAAGAGGCTCATTGCTTTAGCTTGAATGGTTATCAGAGTTAGAGGCACACGTTTTTTTATTCTGGTCGTCCATCCACACGACAAACAGTTTCTTCATCTCTTTGATAGGCCCATTTCTCTTTGTTGTGAAGATTTTCTATTTGATGGAAGCAGCAGACTTTACAGAATCGATAATTTGCTGTTTATCCTTCAGAATATTAGAGATGGTTAAAGCGGATAATCCATTTCTCATAAGATCACGGTCAGCGATGTGCCATATTCTCTTTCCGTATGATGTCCATTTTCACGTGAAGAGAAACTTCTCTCATCTGCTCCTTCTTTCCACCAGCAGGAGAGGTGCTACTTTTGCATTTTAAAGTCATCTCAAAATAAGCACAAATAACTAATAAAGAAGCAGTAGTAATTACAGTAATAAAGTAGCAAATGGTGAAATCACAACATAAAAAATGAGAAATCACGAGATCATTCTGAGCACATCATACCTCATAACTAGAGAGAGCCCTCAATACCCACAATGCATAGTTGTCGGGCATTGTTTTTTTCCGACTGTTTGCAGCATTGCTAAATCGACTGATCTCTCCCGGATTTTGAAAGTTTTCTTGGATACATTTTGGATAAATTTTGATTATATCAGCACTGTCGTTTTTAATTTCGTGGGCCTGAATTTTTGTAAGTCAAACCCTCCTAAGTCTAGAGCTGACGATATATATATATATATATATATATATATATATATATATATATATATATATATATATATATATATATATATATATATATATATATATATATATATATATATATATATATATATATATATATATATATATATATATATATATATATATATATATATATATATATATATATATATATATATATATATATATATATATATATATATATAGGCATCCCACGCTCGGAGACAACGGCTTTGAGGCAGCACAGCGTCTCAGATGCCATCGCCGGCTCGGAAGCCGTTTAGTCCCTGTTCCTGAACCAGGAGGCCAGGGTAGGACTCGACTCCGGCAGGACAGGGGACCCCCGGCTAATGCATATGCTAGTTGGAAATTATTTTCCCGATAATATATATATATATATATATATATATATATATATAAAACCATATATTACCATGTATAACCATATATAACCATACATATATATATATATATATATATATATATATATGTATGGTTATATATATATATATATATATATATATATATATAGTAATTGCAACGGGTTCAATACAGGTAAGTAGTAGCCATCAATCACATACCTTGAATAGCATTCAAGTATGTCAAATTCACTCAACTCCCTTGCTTTCGCAGCTCATTTTTCTCAAAGCATCTGCTGAGACCTTACGATTCGTCCTTCGTGTGCTTATGTGCACTCACACTGTGCATGCTATCACTAACCATATTTGCATGGGGACATTGTGCATGCTATCTCTTGCCATGTTATACTTGTTGACACAGTGCATGTTGCCACTAACTATTTGATTATGCTTCCTTAACAGAAAGCGTCAAACAACTAGAAAGAGATTACTTTCCCCGAGGGCGTTATAAAGATGTACTAGCACCATTACTAATTTGTATATGTATGCACAAAAATAAACTTTAACAGATATAGCTAACCTTAGGTATTAGGTATGGTATGCTCATGCTTTATCTACCAGGCATGTGCTTTAGGCACCATGGCATGTCGCATGCTAAAGGTACTATGATCTCATATGTGGGGCCAAGTTATGATGCAGAGGCATGTCTCTCACGTTAGCAGCAATGCATTGAATGGATAAAGCACCAGTGAATGTAGCCCGAATAGGATCTTTTTCGATATTTGTGGTGCTATTGCGATTTTGCAGTGCTTTTCGTAATATGTGGCACCCGCTTTAGGGACTGCCTTTGACTAACGGTGAGGTACTCACACTTTAGGACCTAGGTCGTCAGCTCGACTCTTTTAGCAGGCACTTTGTTATTGCTGACTGAATGCAGGAGTAGCAGCCAAAACGGCTCTTCTGTCAGCTATACAAGTGAGCTTCTTAAATAAGATAACTATGGTTTCACTGCCACTATCAAAGTCGAAGCTCACTTCTCCTTCTCTTGTTGTGACAATTGTGGTCCAAGAAAGACTCTATAAGTTGTATTATCACAGGACTTTGTACTTATTCCGTGAAATACGGGGCAGTATTTGTGGGTAACGAAGATGTATTGATAGCAGATAGTTGTTATCAGTTTACAAAGCTGAGTTATAAAGCATTGTATACCCCAGTAAGTGAAACCCCTTGTTCCATTATTTCATGGCCAACCAAGGCAAATAAATTTCAGCTGAATATTTATTTGTGCTCTTAGTGCTACCGGTTTTTGAACATGATCTGCCTAACCAATGACATTAGTAAACACAATCAGACAAATAAGGCATAGACATCTTCCATGCTAATGCTGGCTAACAAATCAGCAAATCTGTATAAATGGCACTCTGCATCATGAAATAGCCAAAGATATATCTAAAGAGGTAGGCGAGGTGAAGAACATAACATTTAGCGTTTGAGCATTCTATAGCACCATGGGGCCGTGGCAGAATCACAGCTGCACTACTGACATGCAGGTGATCAGCTGTCACAGGCAAGCAGGTACACACACACACACACACACACACACACACACACACACACACACACACACACACACACATATATATACACATCCGCACATTCAAGGACGTGTGCATGGATATGCCTCAAAATACTACCAGCTCAAGGTTAGACGCAGCAAGCACCTACATTGATCTTGATGGGTTTCGATGCCAGCTACAGCTCGGTCATAAGCAAACATGCGCCGTCTGTATTTGGGAATGGCTGGACATATTGACTAGAAGGTATAGAAATAGAAAACCTGAATACAACACTCTTGTGAGGTGTGAGAGAAAGAAACAGCTCGATCAATTGGACACGGCTGTCAAGACTGGCAGGAAAGAGGACGCAAAACCGAACCTTCGGGGATCTGCTGAAGTCATCCTGAATCCGGCATAATAGGAGATCCAACGGTGAATTAATATAGGCACCGGATAAAACATGAGGAAGCTAGTCAATGCAAGCCATTGCACATCCACTGGGTATCATCAAGCTCAAGTAAATGAGCTATCAGCCCCCAAATGACACAGATAATGTGCTTACCATTCTCACTGTAGACCATTATCAGAGGCTTGTGCACCTATCAGTAAAAGCTAGTATAAAAAAGAGCAGCAATAATGATGGATGGGACTAGTGAGACAGTGTCAACCACAAGTATGTCAGCTCAGGCCCAATGCTCTAGTTGAGAGACACATGCCAAGTCAGATATCCACATACAGCTGCTGGCCCATCGGTAAGCAATGCCAAAACTCACTGGTAGGCCACAGGCAAGCTAACACACATGCCTGTCTCACCTATTCATACACAATAGCCAACCCCCAGCTGGTGAACTCGACACAATTGTTACTAGCACTGGAGCAATGTTTTAACCTCACATCAATAGGCCAGGCACTGGTGAGAGGGCCAGCTGCACCACTATTTTGATCAAATCTCTGTCTACTACAGCAGCTGCTGCAGTTATTAATGCTGCTAGCATGAGGAGTGGCACCTGTTATGATCTCAAGTCCCAGATCAGCTATGATACTCTCATGTAGCAACTGCTTGCAAGCCAAAGCTTCCAGCTCTATTCAGAAGCAGCATACTTGGCTGATTCCCTGACAAGCTACCGGCATAGCAAACAAGCACCCCAACTGCTCCTCACTGAGAGCTTGCTAGGAATTGCAGTAAGATGGATAACTCAACGAACCAAATGGGTATGATTTGATGCCAAAGCTTAGTACAGAGAGCGAGAGTAAAAAAGACGAGAGAGTCCTGTCCAGTCCTGACAATGGGAAAGAGGAGGCAGAGTCAGCAGCCGAAAGTCACATGAATCAGTCAGACAACACCCAAGCTAGGAGTAATAGGGCTGAGACTGACATTCCCTTGCAGTCAGCTCAGCCTGAACGTTGATTGGCGAGTCCAGTTGCAGGCCCTGCTGCCGAGCAGCCACCACCAGATGCCTTTTCGGTGTCAATAGTCAAGCCACTTACTAGCCAGTCTCTGTGGCTTGCTGCTGGATGACTTTCCAAAATGTAAATCCATTAGAACTGTGGTTCTCAACCTTCCTAATGCAGCGACCCTTAAATACAGTTCCTCATGCCTTGGTGACCCTCAACCATAAAATTATTGTTTGCAAAATATGGACATGCCTGTTTGCAGACGTCTTAAAATACCCCCTGTGAAAGGGTCGTTCGACCCCCAAAGGGGTCGCGGCCTACAGGTTTAGAACTGCTGCATTAGAAGATAGGGGCATCTTCAAATGGCCTTATTTTCAGAGTGTAGCTGGCAAGCATCCTGAATAGCTAACCCGATAAATCTTAAATGCAGGCCTGTAGTCTTGCTTGTTTAGTCATGACTAGCTAGGGCTCTCGACCAGAGGTCTCTGTCGGTCCGCAAGGTGTATAACCTAGGTGGGGGGATCACGCTGCCGTTATGGCCAGCCTGACTGGCCACTTCTGTGAGGATGGAGTACCTCTCTCTCTCTCTCCCTCCCTTTCTCTGTCTCTCTCTCTCTGGCTCCCCCTCTCTTCCTCCCTCATCTCTCTTTCTCTCTCTCTCTATCTCCCTCTCTTCCTCCCTTTCTCTCTCTCTCTCTTTGCCTCACCCCCTCTCTCTCTCTCTCTCTCTCTCTCTCTCTCTCTCCCATCCCCCTCTCTCTCTCTCTCTAGCTCTCCCTCTCTCCCTCCCTTATCTCTCTTCCTCTAGCTCTCGCTCTCTCTATCTCTCTGGTCCAGCTCTCTGCACACCTCTCTGTCTGTCTCTCTCCATGTCTGTTCTGTTTCTGTGACTCTCTCCATGCCACTGTCTGTCTATCTTTCTCTGCCTCTCTCCGAGGATGATAAGAGGTTTCAGGCCGAATTACAGGCCCCATGGGAGCTCCAGAATAAGGCTGAGACATGGCCTCACCTCCACAGGTCCAGCTATCGATAATGCCCATGCTGCCAGAAATAATCGTGGGTGAACAATTTCTCAGATCGGATGAGAAGGCATACGCAGAGGGGTGCACAGCTACCTACCACTCCTATAGCTGGTGGTTGCCCTGAGAAGTGTGATCCAATTGGTGATTAAGCTGTAATAACCACCGACTCAGGATACAAGGGTAATGTCAAGAGATTGCAGATGAGATGCAGATGCAGACTTACAGATGGCGATCAAGGATATCCTGCTCCAAGACTCGAACCGAGAACCTGACTCGGGATTCGGCCAGCGACTAACTCCTGGGTTAAGACCTATATAGAGCCATACTTAAGAAAGGCTAACTCAGCTGGTGAAGTCAACAAGTGACAAGACAGCCTGGCAACTCTCAACTGTGCAGCTATAAGCTATACGAAGCAAAAATTACCCAGTGTGTCACAGAAAGACATTACAATTCTATCAATTCAAGTTAGCTGCATTTACTTGAAAAAAATCTGGAAATTAAAATTAGATGACTTAAGACAGAGAACCAGAGGGAGCAAGCAAGAATCAAATGCCTAAAAAGTATTTATTTTTTTGAGAGTGCTATAAGCAAGTACTATTTCTGTAGTGATTATCTTAAAAATACAGACCACTGTGCTGTATCACCTTACTCCCGACTGTCAAAAGCCTCTTCCTGCCTCATCACACATTCTTCTTGTCACTAACCTAAACTAGATCTCTCTCTCCCTCTGTCTGTCTCTCTATCTTTGTCTCTGTCTCTCAGTGTCGCAAGGCATTGTGGCCATTCAAACGCTTGTTTTTGTTAAGGAGAAAATGACATAAAAGGACAAACGTACTGCTCATTCAGCTCTCCCCATACAGAGGCTGGCCTCCTCCCAGAATGCTCGGACAGCTCTCCATTATGTGGAAGGAGGGACATGCCCACACATAGAACGTCCAAACAACTGAACAACAAGCCCGGGTGGAGGTATGAGCTGCCGGTCTGCAGCCACAGCCCAGCTTGGTCGGCTCTTCATTCTCGGCATCGGGTCCCTGCAACTACGTTCAGATTCACCTTGGGAATGGGCAGGGAATACATGCAGGAGCACTTGTCGCAAGCTACAGGCAGACCTGCAGGTAGTGTGTTGGTGAGACTAGACCAAATTGTATTAATGGTACCGTGAGGTCGTTACCAATCGCTCCTTACATAGCAAGATAATCTGATCTCCTTTTCTCCACATATTTGACTACCAAAATTCCATATCATTTTATCTCAAAGCTAATGCTGGACTCAGTGGACACCAAACAATACAATTTCGTATAAGGATTGCAGCTTGACTTGCAAACTGAATTTCTTATTCTGAATTACATTATCTTTCAAGCCTTAGCTATTGTATACCTACACTACCTGCCACAGACACAACATCAGTACAACCAAACTAACTAAAAATTAAAAAATATATATAATTCATTTATATAGCGCCCAAGAGAACTTAATCTCTATTCAGGCCCTTTACATATGCCTCGGGGCTCGAGCCCACGACCTCAGTCAGACCTTGGTCGGGGCGAGCACCTTAACCGCTAGACCAAACCAGCTCGGCAAGGCTTTGCTTACTTTGGAAAATTCGCCAACATTCACCCATATAGTTATCCTGCCTTAGTGAAGATCAGGACTAAGGAGCATTTATAAATACACTCAACAATGTTTGCTTAAAAAACTGGCTTTGTATAGCTCTCACTCAGGGAGGAGCAAATGCCACAAGTACAACAAGGACAGGTCTAAGCTTACATGACAGTGCAGAACACAGCAGCTGCCAAAAAGCAATGCAAGGTGAATATGAGCATTGAGAACAAGATTGACATAAGGAACCTGACAAAGCATGTCCAGGACCAGAGTTGCTTACATTCGATGGTCTGTTAAGAAGCTGGCCAATTATGTTACACATAATGCACACACACAGCAGTGCCACAATGCAGACCCCCCTGAACATCATTAGTAGAACTGCTAATGTGAGCTGACAGTCAGCAACCCTCAATGGCTGTGCTGCAGTCATCGGTATTTGGTCAAGCACAGTACAAGTACTAAAGTCCCAGGTGGCCTCACTAGCCAGCTGGATTTAACCATCTTGGCGACGAAGAAAATGGTAAACATATGTCACAAGTCGGAGGCGGAATTGCAGAAAACGCTAGCTGGCATGCATCGATGCATACATGCTCTGGATACAGGCAATAAAGGAAGCTACATAAAACACTTCCAGTCCAAGGAACATATACTTATATTTTTTAGTGAGATAATAGCAGAATAAGCAAAGGGGGCAAATCAAACAGTAACCAGCATGCCTGAATTCACGATATAATGATTGCTACACCCATGCTGGTTTAATGAATCGGTAATTACATGAATAGAAACTCACGATTAGTTCACAATATGTCAAACCTCTGGTTATTTAAACATATGCAAGCCGTATCAGTTAGTAGCTAGAAGTTCTTCTTGCTTAGCTTTCATTATGGTATCTGCCTGTAGTGCGTACTCCTGGGTTACTGTGTGAAGCTCGCTCTCAATCTCCCGAATGAGATCAGCTGACTGAGTGGCCTTGTGCTTCCTGGAATCACGAATGAACTTATTTTGAACGTCGCGGAGCTTCACTTTAGCTTTGTCACACATTGACTTTGCAGACTTGGCGAGATTTTCGCGATGCTCTCGTGTGACTTTCGGCAGTGGTATGAAGATGGTAGTTCCATCTTGCTGAGGAGTAACGTTCAAGCCGGAACTGGCGATGGCAGCTTTCACAGCGGTGATATACTGGGGTGTCGCCACCATATTAAGCGCCACAAGTTGGGGGCTACGCTGTGAAATCTGAGCGACAGTGTTCAGCTGGTATTTCTTACCATCGGCCTCAACAATCAGGTGGTCGAATGCACCTATGTTGGTTCTCAGATTTAACTGCTGAGTGAAGTCAGCTTTCAGCTCATCAACGACACGCTGCAGCTGTTGACGAAACTTTTCAAAATCTGCAATGATTGTCAACCCACTCTCTGTCGTTTGCAACTTAGAAGTGCCCTCCTTCTTGGAAGGCAACTCCTTTTTCGTTTTGGAAGTGTAGGTCCTCCAAATGGTCCTAGCAGCACGGTGAAGAATCGGCGAGCACCGCGACAAATAAACTTTAGGACAGGAGACAAAATTATGCAAAGCACCTGTTAAGAAACACCCATCGCTGAAAGACCGACGTTGACACAGCACAATCCTCAGGAAAGCCGAGGAGCGAGAGCAGGCGAAGGACATTTGCCGGCTGGCAAAAAGCTGAATAAATGGATGCTCTGTGACAGCGGAAACAGTGAGTTTAGATTAAGCCATCTAGACTAATATCGTATCGGGATCCTCCCAATTGATTGACTGGGGTCTCATTTTTAAGGATCGCAATTATTTTAGTGTCTTAAGGAAAGCGGCAGCTGGGTTGTAACTATCATGTCTCCTTATTACCTGCGCCGAATTTCCTCCTAGTCAGAGTGCTTAAGCCGCCCAAGTACGAAAATTGATGACCAACTGTGTCCCACCTGCAACCGCCTGCTCGAAGGCAGCAGGCTGGATAAGACTGGCATCAAAGTGAAATCCACTAGGCCATCACCCGAATAAATTGCGTGCGCGACTGCAGCATTCTTAATGAGAGAGTATGAATAAAAGAGGAATAAAGGAAGGTAACCGTTTAAAAAAGATGTGTGTGGAGAGTAGATGGTGCTATGTAAGGTGCACCCATCGCGATGTTAGGGTGTATACAATATATAGACGCGAAGTGTCTGTCATCTTTTGTGTGAGTGGGTGAAAACGTCACTTCAAAAGCCATCCCAGATTTAAGATTTGCCCTGATAGCCTTGAAAATGCGAACGTAAGCCGTCTTGTTGTTCAATAAGCATGCTGCCACTAGCCATTCGATCATGCTTCATTTGCAGCAAATTGAAAGTGCCTTGAAAGGGGTTAAGTTCTCCGAGGCACTATATCAAATGCGTTATTTTTATTACTATTGCAGCCACGGTTTGGCCCAGTGGTAATGTGCTCGCGTGGGCTCGTGCCACGCAGAACATTTAAAGGACCTGGATACAGATGAAGTTCTATTTTTAGGTGCTATTCAAATCTTACGTTATCTGTTATCTGTTCATACAAAAAGCTGGGTTTGCTAATTAATCCGTTGGTAAGTCCGTCGCAGTCACCGACGTCGTAATTACGTTAAGTCATAGATGCGGCATCTGCAGCGCTATTCCGACGGTACCGCAACGTGTCTCACAAAGGGAGAGATTATGTTTTAGTTATCCTATCTTATGGCTGAAATTAAATATTAAAATTCCAAGCAAATTAAAAGGATCACTAGGATAATGAAACTAAAAACAGGTTTTTCAAAGCATGGCTATCGCATTCCAACAGCTTGCTCTCTTTGCACTTTGACCCCCTTTACAGCCACCCCAGTCGATGACTGTTGTTTCCGGCGCTTCCGGCGCCTCCATCTTTTAAACCGGCGGAGCGGGCGAATTGAAAAGCTGCCAGAATGAGCTTCCCAGACCAGAAGTCGAATTGATCCTGCCATTGGTAATCGATGGGAAAGCATGCACAAAATAAATCTCCCGTGATTATACAAGGCATACTATACAGTTAATGCAAATTCAAATGTGATCAGAACTTCCCTATATTCCCTTCACAAAGTTCAATGCTGATTCACTCTCCGGTGCTGCCTTTAAAAAACAAATGCATTCGATAACTCAAAGGAAGTTAAATTTGTCTATTTTTTAAGATCATCATTTAATATAATGCTGACATGAGTTTGAATTTTAATAATTAATCTAATTTAAAAAAAAGACTTTCCTCCATTAGCTCAGAAGATTAGGCTAGCAATCAGAGGGGTGGGCTTATTAGCTAGGTCAGCGGACACACTGGCCTTTCTTCCAAAGCAAAGTTATAGTTTTCCGTTATTTTTCAGCGTTGCAAGTTAGTATTGTTCTATTATTGCTATTTTGTTGGCCTGTATATGTGCCATATTCCGTGGTTTTTATGAGTCTTCTGTTACAGTGAAGCGTTATTCACTTCCGGAAGAGAAGCTAATGAACCTCCATGCATCTAAACATACTATCAGCAATTAAATAAGCAAATAATGCCCAGGGATAGCCGTTCACCTAAGCTCATCCTGCCGCTGGGTTGGCTGGAGGGTAAGATTCCAGCATTTGTAGTATTATACTGCTAATAGGCACAGGGTTCAATTCAGGGGCGTAAGAGTATTTAGTAAATTGTATACTTATTCCATGGTTTTGAGTAATGGTTTGGGATCGGTTGAGGGCTTCATAGATGCTATTCAATGGAGAAACATCATACGTAGACTCTACGTTCGGCCCGAGCTATTATCATAGAGGCCAAAGCACAAGTTTTGGTGTAAACTTTTCTATCCTTGAAAATTTATTTTTGAATTTTCCGTTGGTCATATATATATATTTCCAAAATTAAGGATTGCATTTGTATCGCCTGCCTTTGATAGGCACTCATTACAGACAAAGATGAATTTGAATGCGTTTGCTTAACACGGCCATTTATTTAAAAGGCAAGAAAATCCACTAGCAAGCTGGGGTTTCCCAGGCCAGAAGCAAGTCTATTCGGAGATTCGCTTTAGGAAAACCATCAATGGCGTTTGCACAAGATTGATCTATACATCCAAAATTTGGAATTTTAATTGCGGAGAAGTAGCAAAATAATATTAGATTAAAGCATTTAGGACCAGTTCTTGGGCCGTACATTCTTTTTACTAAGGCTCCCAATCTTTAATGAAATGCAATCTCATTTTAGGAGTAATTGAATTTTCATAAATCAATGGAATAGTGGAACTATTACTAATTGCATATTCCTGGCTAAGGGATAATGAAACTCGGAGTTACTTTGATTTCAAACATGTTCACGTTTTGAAAGCATCGTTTACTGACCTGTATCCCTGCAAAACAGTTATCGATTACATCCGCATCTTTTTTGCAATAGATGCCATACAGAATAAGGCATTGGTGTAAACTAATATCATGAGATAGGACATTCGCGTATTTAGAGTCAGATGAAAATTTGGTCTTGATAGATCGGTTAGTACAGTACTACAATTAGCTCAGAGGTTGCAGATTCTTGCACCGCTGGAAGCAAAAATTGTTCATATTACTGCCGCAGACGGCATCGCGTGGCTTTCTATTTTAAATTTGCATTTTGTAATACCTATTCAAGCATGGGCATTGAGCCGGGTGGCTCTCAGTTATAATCCACCGGCCATGCTCGTAATTCGCAAGGCTCAGCTGTCAAGCTCGAGGTAATTATTACGGGACATTGGACTGTCTCCAGGGCTCGTTGGGCGGAGAGGTATACGTTATCTGTTTACACAAATAAACACACATACATACACAAATACACACATACATATATACATACATACATACACAAACACACACACACACACACACACACACACACACATATATATATATATATATATATATATATATATATATATATATATATATATATATATATAAAGAGAATCTACTACTTTCCGTAGACTGGACAAAAAAATGCTGTTTTCATTCGGCATGCTTGTTTAGCGTCTGTTTCCAGAAGGGCTGTCAATGACAGTTAATATTTACTCTCGCATATTTAGAGAAGTTCAGAATGAAAAGTGTTCTTAAACGGATTCAAAGGTTCCCACCGTGCTGTGTGCCTTTGGCATAGTGAAATAGTCAATGCGCTTTCTTTGGTGGTGCACCACAAGCGAGCGGGTTTGGCCAGCCTCTCCGGAAGTTGGCTTCGGATGTTTTTGTTGGGGTTTCGTAAGACTAGGCGCCTGGTTGCCATCGAGACATGTAGTTAGACTCTGCAGATGGGATATCAGTCTCTTTCTTTTTTGAGGGCATCGACAATGGCTTGCGATGCGGGCAATCTTTCGTTGCGGATATACGGGCTTTCACAAAATGAGGTGTAGCAATATCATGTTAAATCTGATATAAAGCCTTCTGACGGAAATTTGTCGTCTTGGACGATCAGAATCTGCCCCACGAGCATTGGACTATTCCATTTGAAACCGGAAAATAATGCTTACAGAGAATAAGCTAATAGTGTATCCCGAGCGGCTCATGTTTGCACCAAACCTTCACCTTTTTCAGGGTCAGTCATCAGCTAAAGAACGGTGCTCAGAAGGCATTTTCAGTTCGGCGAATTTTCTGACGTAAATTTCGACCTACTATTCTGAATGGACCAATCGTCGCATGATCCTCTGGTTAAGAAATTATCCGGAAAGCATAACAATTCAACCAATCAGCTCGGCAGGAAAATTTGCAGCAACAACAAATGGACTAACTGGGCAAGCTATGGAAAAATAGAGCTAGAGCAGCCAGATCTGACCCTGTTGCTCCAGCGTAACACTGCCGGGCCTGTATAGAGCATTTGGCCTCCTTTCGAACGCCCAGTGCTTCTCCTGGTTGGCAATCTTGATTCCAGGTAGCGGGTAGTTGTTGAAAGAACTTGCTATATTCAATTATTAAATGCACAGTATATGATTGCTACTCATAGGGCGGTTCAAGCACGCGACTGGACTATAAGGCTTTGCTCTTGTAATTGGGAATGCTGTTGTGCGACCACCACCATGTGCTCAAAATGTAGGTGTCGACTTTGACAGCTTCTTAAATCTTGAAAGCTTTGTTATGAATGCTTCCACTGCTAGCCATCGCGTCCAATTCCTATTTAAGATTAGGAGCTGTCTTCCATGGTGGCTTGCAAAGAATTCAAAGAGCGCCTCAGTTATATATCAGCTAGATTATTGCGATTCCCTTTTGGTTGTGCAACCAAAAAAAGCCAGCTGAAGAATGGCTGCTAGATGATGTCTGTTCAATATACTGTTCCGCGATCGTCAATGTTGGGAGGAGTCTTGTGAGATGTATATGCTTTGTGAGAGTCCCTGTGACGTCACCGATTCCCTAATGGGTCTACGTCAGTGTCCATTGAACAAATGGTTATTGCGTAAATAGCCTCGACAAGATTCTTTTAGAATGTGTAGCAGAGATGGATTCATTTTGAAATGCATGATTACTGTTGTCACCGTTTTACACGTTAGCCGAACTATATCGAGCACCAATATCAATGAAAACTGGAGGAGCTCAGGTAAGACCAAAATGTTCAATGTGTAAGATCTATTAAAAGGTGATCACAGTAACAGACTAAATAATGATTAATAATTTAGAAATTCTGGTCATTTACTAACTTCGAGTTGCAGTGCCACACAGCATATTGTTTTTTCGAAAAAGCGTGACATTTGTTTAACCAATAAAGTGCTCCAGTTGGCTCCAGCTAGAACCTAACAAACAGCCTAGCTCTTCAAAAAAGTTTCCAATCTGACAATTTATTTCTTACATACAGAAGGCCTGCGTTTTTGCTTAGGTACTTTTCTGAGAAGCTATTTCGCATCAATTTTGACAGTGATTCACAGATCACTAATAGGTAAAAGAATTCTGATCGTGAAATGGGATAATACAACATTTGTATAGTGTTAAGTAAAAACAGCTTGAGAAGCATGCAATGCGCACATGAAGAAGAGAAGACGAAGAAAGATAATGCAGAAACGGATGAAAATACATTTATTGTTAAAAAGATGCATGCAAACATTTCGGTATTGTATCGTTTAGTTGCTCGCTTCTTTTTTTGAAGGGTCTAGGATTCTATAAGTCCTGACAGGTTCATCTTGTCTCATCATTGAGATTTATTCCCTTTATTGAATCGGCTTCATTGTCTCTAAATGGTATCATTTTATCCTTATTAATTCAAAATGAGGGCAAAACTGAGGATATAAAGCGGGGATACCTCCAAATATGTCATAATGACTTTGGGTCATGGTTTAAAACTTTCCCGGAAATGACGCGCCCCTCGAGATCAAACGTCCGACTGGTAGCATAACGAGATCCTAAAAGAGTAAACCCCCTATCGGCTGGGCCTAGTCTCGCCTCCACTTCCAGCTCCGCCCATAGCAACCGAGCGCAAACGGCATTCCAAGGCCCACTCCTTATTTACTTGACAGAAACATGTTTATATGTTATGTTTACATCGGATCACAAACCGGAAGTGACTGTCGTTCGGCCAGTAGACGAACATTAGGGATTATGTATTGAGAATTTACAGCCGCCGGGGCCGCCGTAACTACGGAGTCCATTATCACGGAACCGCATGAATCCTGGGACAGCTGATCCAGTTCCTGTAGCAGCCATAACGCACAAGGCGGCGGCCGCGTGTGGTCCTTTGTGCAGTGGCCTGTCAGCATGGTGACTTTGATGGAACTAGCGCGTCGTTTACTGGAAGCCAGTCTGAAGTGTTGATTCATTTCTATTCAAGGAAATTCAATTGATTTCAAGTTCTCATTTATGTCGTTAATAGTTAGTTATTTGTATTGGCGAATGCTGCCGAGCCGCCCGGCTGTAGCCTGGATTGAAGGCCTGCGGTATGAGACCTATCGCGGATATGTTCTGCTTAGGCTGTATAAGGATCTTGTTAGGTTGACCTATTCCTAAGATCCATATTTATCTATTTATTGAATTGTTCGTGCGATGATAGCGTTTCCTAGTGCTGCCTCTTGGCTATAGCTTGGTTATGGCTCAAGTTTATCTGCAAACGACAGTCCAATGCCTGCTGTCATTTATGTCATATCCTAAAATAATGATCCAATCACCTTAAAACTTTGTAATATATGATTGATTGTAGTTACATTATCATTCCAGCCTTCTCGCATGCATATTGGACCTAGTAGATAGACTTGTTTTGGTCAAAACTGGCTGTGTTTGTCATGCTTAGCCTTTGTCGTCCTTTCACTCATATGTCGTAAAAATGTCACAGGTAGGCTAATAGTGACCCAATCAACGTGAAATTCGAAATACTTGCTCGTAAGTATGTGTTTCAAAATTGTATGGCGACAAATATAGTAACAATCTTGTCTTTCGTCACCCACATGCTTAGGCAGTTTAAATGGGCTTCTCTGAGTGCTGTCCCAGCAGTGGTACTTGGTACCTCATCAATTGTTCAACTTGGTCGATACTGAGCCGTTCTGTGTGAAATTTGGAATATAGGAGGGGCTCACCTGTCTCTACGTTCCCCCCTGGGCATCTAGGCATGATGGGTGTGTATGGATATAATGTGCCTGTCACAAAATGTCCCTGGGCTGTGGTCGTGATGACAGTCAACAGTTTTGAGATGTCGAATTTTTTTTAATTTTTTGTGGTGGGGTTAGCGTGTAGTCGAATGTCTTGCATCTTTCGAGCAGCTTGCCATATTTCTACAATGACTGGTAGTAAATCTGGGTGGTTTTGTGGTAAAGCCTTATATGACTGAGCTGCAGTACCATACCTGACCTTGGACTATTACAGGTCATCAGAGGGTCAACACGGCAGCTATATCACATCAAACGATAGCATTTGTTACCAGTGTTCTTTGTGCCAATTTTCATGCCATTCATTTCATTGGTCTTTATATGATATGAATAAATGTGCTTTGGGGGACAACTCGCACTATTAGCGGCCATATTTGGGGGATAACTCCCACTACCAGCCACCCTACGCCCTGCGATTGGGAAAAATCGCGTACTTCTCGTATTGAGAAGCATGTCTCATTTTTATACCTTCAGTAAAAGAGTTTTTATAAGCTCAAATTTCTGCATGGTATACGGTCGTCTATAGTCAGTTGCTAGCAATTGACAACTAAAGCATATGGACGCAAAAAGGAAGCCTCATGTTCTTGATGGGTAACCTCTTGCAAAAATGTATCATTTCACTCGCTAGCTCAAGGTTTCCCAAGAATAATGACACGCTCGCACACACAAATACAAATCATGCAAACACAGGGATAAGTTCTTCACTATTAGATATACGCAGCTTAGCTGGACGGTTGAGCTCAAGTAGATTCAGAGAAAGACTTGTAGAAAATGTTGACATGCAATTTACAGTTAAATTAAAGAAAAAAATATAATTCATTTATATAGCGCCCCAAGAGAACTTATCTTTATTCAGGCCCTTCACATATTCCTCGGGGCTCGAGCCCACGACCTCTGTCAGACCTTGGTCGGGGCGAGCACCTAGACCTCTAGACCAAACCAGCTCGGCAAAGAAGCCTCCATCGAAGTTTTGGTTCCAAAAAACAATTCAAGCTGCAACAGGATAGAGGCCGAATGTGTTCCCGGGGTCAAAGCTACAAATGGCACTCTATTCTTGCCAAAAAATGGCTACAAAATATTTCCACCACAGAATTACAAGAAACACGCTTGTAGGCATACCAAATGTAGCTGAATAATTTGTTTTGACATTGAGCGTGGCAAACTGGTCTATTACAGCTTGAAAGTCAATATTTATCATTGTTTCTTTATGCTTAATTTTTAAAATCGGAGACTATATTGTGCCCTATTGCTGCTCTGCCGCATAACAATATTATCTTCAGCATGCTAAAGGAACGTTCACAACTGGCAACTGATTGCAAGGTAACTTTCAAATTACCAAAAAATCTTCTCTATAACTGACAACGAAAGACGAGTTATAGCGGTGTCTTTAGTCCCAAGTATTGACGTATGGCAGAGCATTTTAGAGTCATCATTTTTTTACAGTTTCTGTTCCTTCAATGTCTGAACAATAGAAGCCTCCAAGATCTAGACTATGCTGGCGGTGTTTCGTCTGATCAAGTGTCTTCAAAAGCTTCTCAACTTCCAAGAAGAAATTAAATTTGGTATCAAGACCTGTGAGCTGGTAAAACTTAGCTGTAATTTCTGGTCGAAGGTAATATATGCTGTACTTAGTCTCTTATAATTTCATCCTCACCGTGAACAAGCATCTTGAGAGAGTTTTCCGGGTTTCTGTGTCCTTGGCAGATTCTTCGTTCAACTACAATTTCTCACAATTCTCGTCTCCTTTTGGCATCTAGAATTTATTGCTGGCATCCTTCTAATGAAAGTCTGTACAAGTCAATATGAAAAAGGAGTGGTCACAAAAGGCTCTTTTAAGTTCTTCTTTAGATCTAGCAGTCTTTTCTGAACTCGGCCAAACTTGTTTAAATGCTGTAACGAAATGGAAACAGAGCCAACAAGTTATAGTTTCAAATACAATGTACGTGACCGTCAGCTTCACTTCTTGTTTCAAGTGTTTCATTTGTGTCCTCAGGCAGTTGCTCCAAAAGACCTATTTAGACCTGTTAAGTCTATTATTGATAGCTTTCAAAACCTCCAATCTTGCACTCGAATTTTCTGCAGAGTCACGCTTGACATTTATGGCTAAGGTTTTCTTCAATTCGTCATACCTCAGAGTTGATCTTGAAAAGACTAAGTAGGTGCAATCTTGAACAAATTAAGTGGGTGCTCTCGGTTGTTAAAACAAGTGATAACAACGGAATACTGACTTGCAGCATGAACTCTTGCCAGGTTCAAACTGTAGTTATCACAGTCTTTCAATAATTCATTCTTTTCTGGATAGTATCATCTTTTTGACACCTGAAAAGTAGTGAGACATGATTGCTGCGTTGTCGTAGCAAAGCCAGTACAGTAAGCCCACCTTACGTGATCTAATAGTGTGGCGGTGCTCAGCCACAGTACGTTTGCTTGCCCTTGAAGCGGCATAGCTTGCAGGGCAAGCACCCTCGGCACCACGCAGCCCGCTTGTGGCCGGCAGGCAGGCTGGGTGAGCCGACGGAGTTAGAACGTGGACGGAGAGGCGAACGGCCGTGTGCTTGCTGCACTGCGAGCACCAGCCGAATGGACGGTGGTTAAAGCCCCCTATGTGTTTCTGTGTCGCCGCATGTGTTCTGCCAGAGCTTCAAGCTACAGCTCGGTCTAATTCTGTAAAAATACTCAAGCTGCTGAGCCAGCAATAGTTAAGTCGATTGAAACAAAAAATTTCTATTTCTTGAAATTTAGATTAGTTTTTTCACATGGAAACGTTTCCAAAATATGCACAGTCCATTTGGTGACCCTTTGGCCTTGGCACCTGGGGCATCTATCCCCTACAGACCCCTTACAACGGCTCTGCTAATCGATGTTTTCCACACGACGGAAACCTATCACCTTTAGTAAGTAATTTTTGGTTTCTTAGGCTGTTAATTTGCATGGTTCTCTGCTAAATTTTGAAGAGTTAAATAGATTCGTTTAAAATTATGGAAACATAGGTGGTTGACTTTCGGGTGAAGTGTCAACCTTACAACTTCATGGGTAGTTTTCGTGGTAGTCATTAAATTGCAGATCGATACAGAGCTTTTTCTAGAGATGTTGACATTTTTCAAGTCTTTCTGAAAGCTACAGCTTGTCTAAGGTTAGGACCCACCTTGGTTTCTCAAATGAGTGACCCAGTACGGTAGAGGGTGGCTGGATCATTGGGAGGGTGGCTGAACTTTACGGCAGTGAGCAATGATCTGCTATGCAGGTGGACATTGGATTTTACTTCAGTTACCATGTTACTCTGATGCATCCCCTAGGGATTTTGTATCAGACCGCCCACTATTAAAAAGACCGGGTTTTTTTCTCGCTTTCCCAAAATATTAGTATGGCGACTGGCCTGAGCGAACGAATATGGCTGCTTCAGAAGATTCTCTCTGCCTGACAGCGACTACGAGCTCCTCCAGAGATTATGTTTTCATCCTCTCGTGGTTCTCACCAAATCATTTAAACAAGTCTAAAATTTCTGTAGAAGCAGCGTGTTGCTACTTTCAGAAAGTTTAACTTGCACGATCAACTAAATTAATTTACAGTGTTAGCTATAGAGATATAGTGCTAGTGAATGCTAGATATATTTTGATTTATTTCGCTTGGAATTGGTTCGTCAAATTGTGAGATTATGAGTGTTGGATTCTCTCGAAGTGAGTAACCTATTTCATTAATTATCACAATACGTGAAACATATTCTAGAAAAGATTTCTTGGAATGCAGAACCTCCTAACGTGAGAGTCAGATTAACTTCTAAAAATAAGCCAATTTTTCTTAGATTCAAGTCAGTACAATGCTATTAGCCAAACTTCTGATGTCAAAAGTACAAGAATAGACAGTTTGGTAAGAACAATTCTTTTTCATCTAATAGTAACCTGAAGCTAAGTCGAATATCTTGCACTATTGGCATCTCAATCCTATATTACTGTGTGGATTGGGATTCTACATGTTTTGTGTGTGTAGACTCTTTTGCAACATTGTGCACACCGTGACATCACAATTGTATAGTCAGATTATTACCTGATAATTTCCAAGGTAAACATATGCATTCCTTTAGGGTGAATGGATGTGTTTGCATGCAGCAGAGTGTATACATCTCGAGTCATCGCCCCTCCAATAATCGTCTCTAGTTAAAGCCTTGATATACCGAAGTGCCAGTAGAATTTTTTTGAAAACATATTTCCAAACTGTATAACTGATCAAGGTTTGTAAGAACGTTGCAGCTTCACCCAAGAATAACTACACCATGCAGGAGTTTACATTGAAATTACTCGGGTTCTCTTCAACAGTACAAGTCAACGTAACGAACACGAATGAAAAACCACGGCAAACGACGAGCGAGGCTAAAAACACATCAACAGATACAATTTGGAATGAAAAAAGCATCATGTCATCAAGTAAGAATGTCACTAACAATGTCCTTCCTAGGATCTCAGTTGAGAAAAACATTAACTTGACCGACAGCCTTAAGCAGCCAATCGTCGGTGATAGTGGATGACACGACAAAAAGTCTAATGAATGCAAATGGTGATACAATATTGCAATCGCAAATGTTAGAGCTAATTCTGTTTTTCAACTCTTCAAATATGTTGCAAATGAAGCATATCAAGTAGTAATTGATAATTGTAAGAACTATGACATCATACATATGCAAATTGGGGTTTAGTTACAAGGTTGAAACGTGTATTGGTCATGAAGAATTGCTATTTGTTTTGACTTTAAATTGTCAAGAAGCAAAGTTATGCCGTTATGTCAGCCAGCCAAACTCAAGCCCATGCAGAGGAATTTAAAATATGGTCTCCAAAGATTTTGCTGTTGGTTTGAGGCAGGGATGAACAGCTATGTCCTAAACTAAGCAAGCCCCGATCTGCGCAACGTCGTGTACATGACAGAAATCATGTCGTATAGGATCATGTTGAATTCTTATAAACATTAGATCCCCGAGAAGCAAGAAAGAAAAAGTTTTTTTAATTAGCTCATTAAATAGCCTCATTTGCCTAGCTGTGGAAGACCCTTAACGGCTATCACCACCGCTAGCAGTTTGCAATAAAGGATCGCCCACTGCAGCTACAACGGTCGTGAAGAGCGGGCACATTACCTTATGGGCTGTTTCGGCCCTAAGTGAAGGTTCTGAAATTCATTCTTGAAAATATAGAAAGCCTCGAGCCACTAGCCAAATTAATTAGGGGTAGGTGAATTACGGCTATAAAGTAGTATCGCCAGAAGTATAACACTGCTGGTACCGTAAGCTACGGTAAAATAAATGCGATCGCAGAGTAAGAAAAAAAGGACAAACCATGTCAGATTAGCATATTTGGGGTATAAAAAAGGACACAGGGTACAAGATATCCTTTGTGGATACTGCAGAAAAAAGGTCAAAAAGATAGTTCACACAGTACCTGATGTTGTCCAACTTATTAAATCCTGTGTGCAAAAGTTTCAATTCGTGTAATTCCGATATGTTCTCAGGCTGGCACCAGGGATAAAGGACCGCCACGAGGTTTGCAATTGAATATTGTTGACAGGAATCGACTAGCCACTCTGTAAGATCACTCGTCTTAATTTAAGTCTGAATTTCTAAGAAGGTCGTTATATACCAGAAGCAGTGCCGAGTCTTTGGAGTGATTAGCTCTAAAACCAGTCAAAAACCTACTAGCTGGGTCAGAAGTTTTGATTTAAGAGTTCAGCTGATCTGCCATAACCGTTATCAATGTCTTTAATTGGATCGGTAGAAGGGAGACGAAGCTGCTCAAGTGCTCTTGTTGTTGTGTTGGGTTCCTCATTCGTGGCCTAACTGCAGCCTCTTTGAATGGAGCTGGCAGGCTAAGGACATATTTGATGTTAGTTATTGATGGCAGCAGCAAATATATACATTGCAAAAGTAGGATAGTCAGAGTAGGGTCTGGGGACCTAGCGGTCTTCATTGGTTAGGATAGAAATTTCGGAATGTAGTCACATATCGCCTCCTTGAACATTGAGCTGAAGTAAGAAATACAGAAAGATAAGATTGCTGTATGTTTATGATTAAAGAAATAATGTCTAGAGGGAATGCCACTAGCCTAGGGATAAATTCTCTGACATTGTCTATCTCTCTGACAATGAAGCTAGTGAAGCGATCATGAAGATCACCTCAAGGATCAAGAGGTAAGGAGCTAATCTCCGAGTGCTTAAGAGCTTGTTTGATGGTAGACATCAGCATTTTTGAATTGTACATGTATGATTAAGCAATATTTTTGTAGAAGCTAGAAATGGTTTCGGCTAGGATCAATTAGTATTATCTCCAGAATTCTTCCCATGCCTGAAGATGGACAGTCAGTTGCGATCTTTTCTATGTTATTTCAAGCTTTCGCTTAGTATACCTAGTATAATTTATGAGGTAAAGCGTAGTTCGTCTAGGCTAGATTGCAAAACTAGCTTAGTCATTGGTGCAAAATCGTTGAGCTAGTCAGAAAGTGTCACGTTGCAGAATTGTATCAGTTAGAACAGGTCGGAAAAGGAACTTCACAGCTTGGGAGAAGATATTGTCGCTGAGATAGTATCGATGTCAAGAGTCTTGAGGGTTTGCTATTAACCAATGATTTTTTACTGGAGGACGGCACACCATGTAGACTGAATGATAACTGCATGCAATTGGATGAGCAGAAGGTTTTAGTAGAAGGGGATGATATAATTAACTTGCGGGAGAATATTTGATAATTTATAACAAAGCAGCTAAAGAGGATAGCCTGCTCAGCAATTGCTTCCTGTTAGGCGATATCAAGTTTTTGTAAATTTGTTATGAGTCTTTTTATTCTTTCATTTCAGCCCCTCCAAGCTTTTCCAAATAGGGCAAGGTATAGTTCCAACAAGTGTTATTAATTTTAAATAATTTAGCTGCGATTCTAATAAACCTCAAGTTTTATTCAAGCTGTAACGTTAGGTTGTGTGTTTCCAAAGTTTGAAACTCACTACCGACTGAAGTTTACATTTCCTGATATAGAGATATTTCAAATGTAATCTCTGAAAACGCACCTGTTGGTCACAGCATGAACTGAGTTAATACAAATATTTCCCTGAATGTTGTTTGTGCCGATAGTACGAATTTAAGAACTAACTCTATGTAATGCTTCCTCTACAGCCTTTTAAAAAAAGGTCCTCCAACAATTACTTAATTTTCTTAACACTCTATACAATGTCTCATAATAACATTAGCTACTCATCTTTAGAGATACTAGAGCTACACATTTGTTAAAATAAAGTTAAAGAGGTGCACGATTTACCAATTTTACCTTTCTGTAGCTCACCAATTACAGAAGAGTTCTTGAAAAACATGTTTCTAAAGAAGTTATCAATTTGCTTGAACACATTGCCTGGCAGTAGTACACATGTCTGTGGCCATTAACATCCCGAGATGTTTTTAAACTTCAATAAAGTGCAACACATTTTTAAATATTTATTATACGCTTGGATCGATCGCCGTTAATCTGGCAGAATTCGGCAGCGGCATAATTAAGAAAGTTAAAACGACATCAAGCTATATTCGGCTGCTACCCAACCCATTGATCAATTTAATGAGAACCATCAATCTAGTCATCTCCTAAATGCAGATTTACGATCACATTCGCCAGCTCATATTGTATCTCAGCCTTAATAGCCTTTTATTTTTGTATCCCGTCATATGATTTCAAAAAGTCAACGTTATTAGCACTGTCTCATCTTCGGTTCATTGTGATTCAGGCACCAGGAAGATAGTGACGTGGGATAAGGCATCTACAGAGCCATTATTTACGTCGGCTGAATCTTCAGGGGTCTCGTCCGCCTCAATGGATGAGATGATATCGATTAGCAGCACTGATGATATGTGGCATACTGACGAAGGATACAGTGAAAAACAACAGTGGTATCATAAATCCTGGAAAGACATGGTTGGCCTTATGGGTGTAATTGATGACGTCTCGTTCACGGGCTCTGTGGAGCATGTGGAACACAGCAGACCAACGGACACATATGATATTCTACAACCCTATCCTATCACCAGCCATCCAAGCAGTGGCTTATGGGCAGGCATAAATGCGCCTTCCTGCATGAGCATATTATCTTCCCAGTTTTACAAAACTTGCATTGCTAAAGCCGACCCATTACAATCATCTGAGAAGATTAGCTACTTGACTTCAGCTTACCGGATGCTCACTGGTAAAGTCAAAGCCTGCTGCATAGGATTGGCTGCTGTCAATTTCACCTTTGCTCTGCGTACGAAGTTAATTATATCGTAAGAAAAATTATTCGGCAACTAAAGGCATTCATGCAAACTCGAGAGCCTTCCAGCTCAGAGGACATGCATCCACTCAGTCACACATTAACGAATTACCACAGCCCAAGCACTCGTGGCCTGCACTAATTCATTCACAGGAGTTAATCACAATCGTTGCTGACTCCAAAATAATCAGCCGGTCTGACATAGGGAACAGCATGCTTTGTCAGGATTCTGAGGCCCGCGGCCTTTCCTGCTTAGAGACCCAGTGGTTGCGAGTGAACTTATACACCATTCATTATATATCACTGTGCCTTAACATAAATTCTTTTCAGGATACAGCGCAGCCAAACTTTTGGGTCTGGCGGCACCACTATCCTCGGCCGAAAGCCTCAGAAATCTAAGTTCATCGGATCTGTCAGTGTGTGCCCTCTCTCGGCAGTGGGCAGATAACAGCTACAGCAAATGCTTTCTCACGGCTGCTTCTGTTGCGGGAAGTCTTCAACCAATGTGTGCTTCTGGTGAGACTGCCAGACAGATACACACTCTACTGGACGGACTGAGCCAGCTGGCTTCGATTATTGCCAGGACGTGCAAAGACGTGGTACGCAGTGCCTCTTTTCTTGGCTAAAGGGATGCCGACCTGCTCATGAAGTAGATCGGCTAGGGCAGTTTAATTTTAGACAGGCTGCTGCCTCGGAGGTGCAGCCGAACTTTGACTTTAAAAGTGTGCTCATTGAGCCTTTAGGCACTGCATTTGATGCTAATATTGCATGACCTGATGTGCTCAATGCCTGGCCTCAGTCTGATCTCCGGTGCACGTGTCAGTCGTGAGCATCACAGCTGCCACCTCTTAACACTCCTCGCCGACCTGCACTGACTCCCAGTCATGTGAGGCATCGACTTCAAGGTTTTGTCACTCACTTTCAGGTTCCTTCATTCCATGGCTCCAGCCTAACCATCAGATCGACTGCATTACCAGGCTAAGCTATGTACCACCAGCTTTTCAATATCTAATTGTTTACCTATGGTACTAAACTCACATCCTATGGAGACTGTACCTTTAGTTTGTATGCTCCCAAAGTATGGAACTCACTCCCGACTGTAGTCACTGCATCTTCTGACTTGATCAAATTACAAAAAACTAAAAAATTCGCACCTATTTATAGCAGCATTTAGTGTGTTCCTATGATTCGTCCTTTATGTGCTTATGCGTGCTGACACTGTTGCATGCTGCTACTAATCATACTGGCATGCTGAACCTATGCATGTCATCACTAATCATATTATTTTTGTTGTTCATTGAGCATGTTACCACTAACCCTTTTGATCGTGCTTCCTTTGCAGCAATTGTATAGCCCCTAGAAAGAGACTGAGCTCTCTGAGGGTGCTTTAACAAGCGAATCATCATTATTATTATTTGCTTTTGGGTGCAACTAGTATGCAAACATCAGCTGGAAATTTGACAACCTGCTTTAAAAAAAATTTGGATCACGATTACATGTTACTAATATTGCAAGCGATGCATCTTGCTCAATGGCTATGAAAAGCCAAATCATGTCTGCACCACCGATATAAAAGTCAAACATCCAAGCGTTTAGCTCTTGTCCAGCAGAGATAATTAGAGAACTAATTTTCGGTACATTTTATGAGAATAAGCAAGTTTCAAATGCATCCAGTAGAGTTCTGTAATACGTTTTTCAATAAGCATAAAGCGCTTAACAGGAGTTATACCTCATGCAAATGAAGAATTCTGTCAGATCAGGTACCTTAAAGCACGAAAAATGAGTCGTCGAAGCAGCTTTAAATGCACCCAGTTGACAGCTGACAAGTAAGCTGACCACACGCAAAACTAATGTAACCTATGCATAGCATCGAAAAGCTGGTGGTAATCCATTCTGAATGCTACCCTGCTTTGTCTTAAAATAACGCGATTTTATAGCAATGCAGAAACATTATGAACGACTAGCACAGTCATGTAAGAGTTGCACTATTCATTATGCACGTACCGTAAATAGCCACGGAAAAAATCGCACCAGCTCCCTTGTTGTGTCTGAATTGGAGTAGCGAATTTCAGTTGTAGCTGGGGGACACAAAAACACAGCTAAGCCTTTGCAGCTAGTGATAAACATGGCCACAATGACTCTTCGGTAAATTCCAATTTAGCCCCCAATCTATACCCTTTGCAAAGGAGCTCCGAGTCGATAGTTAGATAACGACTAGATTTTTTACTGTGACCCACAAGGCCCGCCGTGGCTACTTCGTACTTAGTTAGAATTCTGCACCAATTTAAGCCTCCTGGAGCCCTCAGATCCTCTAGAACATCAAATTAGCCGTACACCCAGTACGCTTAAAGAACATTAGCCATGCAAGCTTTCTTTGTCGATAATAGACTGCTGAAAAACACTTCCAGAACTACTATAAATTTCCGAATAATTTTCTACTGCTGATTTTTGAATGCGATTCACTTCAGTACTGAGTGGTTACTTCCATGATAATCACTTCTTCAACTATCGCTCTGACCCAGTAGCACTTTTCACGTTCTCTTAGTTACTTGAGATGAAGTATGTCGGCTATGGTTCGAGTACCTAAATTCACTTAGGCTTTAATTGATTAATCGAAAGTTCCCCTGCATAGCACTCATCTAACCATTGTGGCTATTTTAAGTTACACAAGTTGCTACCATGTCAGCATTAAAATTAAACTCAATCCAGTGCGAACATAGATGGCGTGTCATTCACTGTGTACTTCTGACACCAAAGGAATCGTACCGATCTCCCAGTCAGACTTACCTAACTCATTTATTTTTAAATATATACGTGTATGTACTGCATCTAGAAAATTATTGATCAGGTAAAAGATTCACCAGTGATTTATATGCATAGGAATAAAAGCACAGACTGCTATGCAATTACATGGGTAAGAGGTAGATTATGAATTGTGGAAAGAAGATTACTTGAACATCCTAAACGTAAAGTCTACGCAATTGACTGCCAGCGGTCACTATCTACCGTCTGATATTTGCTATTAAGATAGGACATATACCATTAGATTAAAGACCGTTGGCAACAGAAGCTTTAGCTCTGCAGGTCCTAGACTCTGGAGCTCTCTTCCACAATTCTTAGACAACGACAACTACTCACTTGCTGCCGACTATCTACTCACTAACTTAACTGTTCTCCCGACTCAGCTATGCTTTGTGTAGTTGGGTTATATGCAGGCCTGTACTACTCCTCTTATATACAACTGGTGCAGAGCTGTGGTCCGCCATTGATGTGGCATGCACACAGGCCGGTAACCCAATACTGAATAGATGGTGGATTCACCATCAGGGTCGGCCGGTGCACAGCTGTGATCCGTCTCGCATGAATCGTCTGGGTCGGCCAGGGCACAGCCGTGGTAGAGAAATAGTTGAGTGGGAGAAAGGAGCGAAGGGAGTCAGTCTGCTCCGTGCGTCTCACAATAAACTTTTGGTAATCGGTTGGCTCTCTGTGTGCGTGAACCAAAACACACTTTCCATTTCCTCTTTTTGCGTGAGATGAAGTCTGTTTGCCACCGAATGCATAGCGAAAGCCGCTTAGGCTGTGAGTGGGATATACAAAACTCTCCTACGTAACGCCCACTTAATCTTTATGGCCTTGTGGAGTTTCAGACGGAGATACATTACATTACATTCCATTAGGACAGTACGGGTGATCATAAGTGAGTTGACACACATGCTCAAAAAGAACTTGGTCATCAATTGCATTGGAGGCTGCCGGAATATAGAACGAAAGCCATAAAGGAACCACAGCTTCATCCAAATTCGTGAGAAGGTGTTTTGAGCAGTGCGACTGTCCAGGGATTTCCACTCACACCTGATTTCTTACTGAGCTTGATTTATAAATTGAGAGCACAGATCGAAATTCCAGAGTTGTTATAGTACCGAACCTCAAACATTTTAAAATCCTGAATGCTCAAAGCCTGATCCATAGCCTGGTAGGTTATCGCTACATTTCACCTACAGCGGATGTGATCATCTGAGAGCTTTTTGAGTTGACAATGCATTGAACCACCGATTGAGCCATAGAGATAGCATTTCTTTTGTAATCACTCCTGGACTTAAAAAAACTGTTAGTTAATTCTCCGCTCAATAATTTAATAATAATAATAACAGTGCTCAGACCCAATTTCAGCATAAGGAATGATTGCATGGACATTATTATGCTAAATGGCATAAGAAGTGCAGTGCTGTAACAGTTATGTTTGCTTTATTTGGGACTTATTAGGTTCATCTACTGCAAGATGTATGAGGGTCTTAGAAAGTGAAAATAACTCCGACATTTATCGTATAATCCTGCCCATATAAAGCTATTAGTGTGAAGGTAATTAAGCCGAAGATTGTTTTTCTAATGAAATTAGGACTTTTCTGCATTCACGCTCCACAGGTAGATCACAATGATGATCTCATACAAACATAGTTAAAAACAAGGAGAATTTAAGAAAAGAGAAAGTAGGTATCAGCTTGCTAGAATGCATTTTTTGACAGTCTATCGTCTTCTATGCACTTTTATATGCATATTTATTAACTAAATGGCATGAATTTACTTCCGCCATCTTGAGATGTAAATGCTCGTTGATGCTTAAGAGAATAATGAATAGTGTAAATTAACTTGTGGAACCTGCAAGGTTGGCATTATTATTAATGATGCGTGGGTTTTCGAGTTGCGACTAAAATGAAGAGTGAAATGCTACTTTCAATCCGGTTTTATCCCTACAGCCACCGTCGATGATGTATCGGACCTGTGACGCCCTTCATGAAGCTGCATGTCAAAGAAGATCGTCATCACAAAATTGGATGCCTGGTGTCGCAGCTTCCAATTTGTTGGACCAGGTCTGCAGCGAGGCGATTCAACTAAAAATGGTATATCAATGATAGACTAAACTTTGTTTAATATGCTATATGCTGCAGTGGTATTTTCTGGTTAGTGGAACTTTTTGTTGTCGGGACAGACTTTGCTATCACTGCAAAACTGCAGCCTACCGGCTTGTCTCAGCCGCTGCTGTGGCCTCAGCTGCTGCCTCAGCCTCAGCCACTGCCATTGCCTCTGCTTGCTGCCGCAACCTCAGCCACAGCCCTAGCTGCAGCCGATTCAGTAGATTCAGCTGCTCATGTCTCGTACCGGAACGTCGAGCATAGTTGCTAAGATATTCTGCTCTCCCCGAGCCAAGATCAGGACTTAATCACGCTCACTCTGGCTTAATTTCTAATTTCGCATAATCCAGTGCAGAACATTGATCGTATTATGGGACGTTCGCACACAGCCGGTGATGAAGAAAGAAGATTGACGATGCTGCCACTCCCCTAATACGGATTACGAAAGCGACCACGGCTGCATTGAACAAGACGATGCAGGGTTGCATACTGGCGAAGTCGTAGCAATAGTACAGGCGCCTACAGAGCAGAAGAGCGGAGAGAGAGGAGAGTATAGCTTTCGCTTAGGCCAGAGAACTGACAGAAAGGGAGGAGAGCAGCTATGGTACGGTCGCACGAACTGTGCGGCCATTCGTCATCAATTTCGTCCAGTCTTCTAATGCGCCCCAAGCTGCTGTGAGTCCTGTGCTTACAACCGGGGTTGGGACTGGTTAAAGAGACCACGGTTTCATATCCACAATACTACAGGGCAGTGGGTTCGACGAATTACCACAATCCACGACCATTCAGGCACCTCAATTGACCCCAATTGAACTAAAATAGACTGGAAATTGGCGGCAATCAACTCAATTTTCGAGTAAATATTGTAATAAACCATCGATTTATGTACTCGTGAAATTTCATTGCATTTATCTTTTTCGGTCTCATGCAAATGGATTTGCAAAGACGTAACCCAATGAGGCTATATACTTATCATCACCTCAAATCCACTGCAAATCGGCCTCACTAAGCTCCAGCTACTTAATTTAAGTACATCATCTTAGACTGATTTATGTTTCAAAATTACCAATCATGCCATCCCTCTCACGCATTCTTACGAAGGCTGCTGCAATAGGTTGCAGCTGCCGCGAGAACAATCCAACTCAATACGCGAAAGTCCATGGTTTAAGCTATAAAGATTCTATATGAAAACCTCGTTTTTTTGCGTTGTCATGAGATTGCTTGCAATGGCCTATAACCGCACGGGGAAATACCTTAACCCAATGCAATGCACTACAAAAAGGCCAAGAAATCGATTGTTCTTAGCTCAATTTCTTATTGCATATGAAAGAACATCATGTCATGAACACACTCACATAAATTCAAGCCATTGGGAAATTTTACATTATAACAATGAGCTGCAATCACCTGAAATGACTTGGGAAAATACCACATTCCGCTCTAATCTCCAGGAAATAATTCTCAAATTGTCAATGCAAAGCTCTATTTAACTTTGCATATAAGACTAGATGCAATTCAATATGCACCTACACAATTCGAGCCTTACCCCATGCAAGTTCTCAGCCAATGCCCTGCAATCGACCGATATTATCCGGCCTCATACACAAAATCACAGCAAAAAGGTCAAGAAAGCACACAATAGAAGTCCCAATTGTGATTTCACACTGCTCTACTCTTTCTTTACAGTTTAATCCTTTAATTTTGCTCCGATTGCCAGTAGCAATCTGTTGCAATGCAATGCACTCGACGTGTACCCAGCAAGCTTTAAGTGTCTGTTCATGGCCGTTACAAATGCAAAAGCCTCCTTCCTATTTGCAAAAACAGGGCAATCAGACATTTGTATACTTTTCTGCATAATATATGCATGTTGTTATTAAGGCATACTTATAAATTCTACATGGCTGCTGACCAATAGGACGTATTAAAAGTGCCCATATTGTTCCGAATCACAAATTACTTCGTAACAGTCAGAAACCCCTGGATATATAAGGGTTCAAGCAAGAACATTTCTGCCCTAAAGCTTGAGCCAAGCTGCGACGGAACAATGAAGCATGTCGCATGCTGTGCAATGCCTGACAATAGCTGTGCAAAATGATTCGGACATTTTTGGATTACCTTGATAGATGTGAAAATGCATCTGCAATTGTGAAATGAGAATTATAGCTGAGCATGGCTAGTTTTTTGACAATTTTCTACAGATTTGTAAACAATTTCCTTGATTGGCCTGGATTTATTTTAATTGATAGCTGTGCCTTGCCCGAGGCTGCCTGCACCCACCGGGTTCAAGTGAAGTGATTGCACTAAAAACAGAACACTGTAATATACAATCTAAAAATTACCTTCATACAGTGTATGTGTGATCGATTGGCTGTGGATAACATTAGATGCAGTATTCGCAGGGCCATTGCCATCGGTTAAAATACAGTACCTCAGACCACTGAGCATTAACAGAAGCACGTAAATGTAAGCTTTGCACGGCGATTGCTGCTGACTGCCTGTTTCTCATGGGATTTATTGGGTTGTTGTGATTCATTCCTTGTCTGCTAATGCCGGCTGACACTGCCCATGCTGCCACTAACCACATCTTACGTGTTGAAACTATGCATGTCACCTCTAACCAAAGTATGTTTGCTGAAATAGTGCACTAAGCCACTCATCGTTTTGATCCTGCTTCATTTACTGCAAATGTAAATTACATCAACATAAAGGGGTGTGACATAAAACATTATTATTATTGTTATTTCCAAGCATTTCCGATATTAAATGCCAAAATGGGTTAGAACTTGGTGCAGGCACAGTGAAACGTCATATGGAATGAGAGTTTGAGCTTTGCCCTGCCAGCTAATTCTTGTCACTTTGCCACGGAAGGCAGTATTTGCCCGTGCCATTGCAATGGACTGCTATGCATGGACCGCGATGCTAGGTAAGGGATTAGTTGACATGATTTTGTTGATGCACTTTTACCACAGTGCCCCATAACGTGTGAGAAAGTATGGAGCTTCGGCCAGCAGTATTTTCCGGCGCCATTACCATTAATTGCCACACATTTCTCCTGATTATAATCACACAGCGGGTTGAAATGATGTGCTTGAAACAGACTGAGATGTTGTGTAGAATGAGAGTGGAGGTTTCGCACAGCTAAGTTCATCTTGATTTTCCAAGGATAGTTGTACTTCCTGACGCCATTGGTGTCGATTGCCATTCCTTGCTCGTGATTGTATGTGCATGATTGGGTGAAATGATGTTTTTTAACTCCCAACACAACTTTCCAGTAATTTGCTACGGATACTACTGGATAGCAGTATTTTATGGGGCCACCCATTCAATTTCCATGCATTTCCGGAGATGGTTAAAATTATGCATAGCCACAGTAACATGTTTCTCGGGATAAAGAGTCGGAGCTTACTACAAGTGATTTCTCGTCGATTGGCCACTGATTGTGATATTGGTCCTTGCCATTGCTGTCGATTGCTATGCAATGTCAACAATATGCGGGAAAATAAGCTTGAGGAATCAGGATCTCAATTTGAACTAGTACAGTTTTACATGCAGTGATAATTGGAGCTTAGCTCAGCCAATTTGTTGTCGATTTGCCACGGATTGTAGAAAACTGTCGCTCCTGATTGAGCTATTGCCATCGATTTCCATGTATTTTCCCAGATTGTATTATACCATTAGTTAAAATCAAGAGGTTAAAATTTAAACAGAGGGCGTTGTAATGTTTATTCTAAATTAGAGCACTGAGAAACCAATTTTAGGGCAGTTTGATGCTAGATGCAGTGCAGTGCCGTAACTGGGTCTGGCTATTGTGATCAATTGCAGTGCATTGGATCAGTATGCCTAAGGCAATCTAATAGAATTTGCATGGGTACACTAAATACGACGCCTAGAGTAATTTTCAATCAAAATTAGAGCTTCTAGTGCATGTTTTCTGGTCTTTTGCAGTGAATTAAGGTATGGGCCAGGGCATTGCAGTCGATTGCAGGGCATTGTCTAAAAAAGACCATTCACGACGACTCAAAAAGTACTGGGTGCACCGTGAACCAAGTCTAGCCTGATATGAAACACATTTGAGCTTTACGATGACGATCTGAGGAGATTTGCACTGGATTGCATTGGATCGGGGTATTCCCGCGCAGGATATTCGCGATCAGTCCTATGGTGACTGATCGTGCAATGGCTTGAAGTCATATGGATGTGAGCACAACTGTTCTTTAATACGCAATAGAAACTTGAGCTCGGCTGAACTTGCTTCTAGTCGTCTTGCGGTAGATTGTTGTATTTTTCCGAGCCGCTGCAGTCAATTGCAGGGCATTTCACGAGAACGCCCTCGCCCTTGCGTCTGAAATTTGCGAGACGCCTGTTTCCGAGTTTACATGCATGTGCAATCAAATAGGGAGCTTTTCGCACAAAATAGGGAGCTTTTCGCACAGAGTTTCTTTCGCTTGGCGGTGAAATGTGGGGAGCGGCGGTGGATTGCTGGAGACTGTGATGCATTTACGTGGACTGTGCTCGTGTCTTTCCAATAAATTACTGAGGAATTGATGAAAAGGCTACAGTGGAACGGCCCGAATATTTTTGCGTAGGTTTGAAATTTAGCGAAGTCTTTTATTCGATGTTAGTTGGAGCTTCGTGTGATAGATTTTCGGTGTATGTGTGGTAGCTTAAAGTGAATTGCGATGATTTATTGTTGATTGTATCACCGGCCTCCAGATTTGGAGCCGATTTGTCGGAGAGAGTTTGGGGGCGATTTCATGAAATTTGGCGGGCACATGAAATTGACGGTGTACTATAATATTTAGTGGAAACCCGAGTTCGGCTCCACCGATTTCCAGTTTATTTATTGGAGCAGATTGGGGTGGATTGGGTGAGTCAACGAAATCCTAATCATTTGCAAAGATGGTTGTTAGGTATATCTTAGTTGATCCAGTCTCCAGTAAATACAATATTCCACTGAGACGGATTTTAAAACTTAACTTCACAGTTAGTTGAGAACTAGATCTACTGTGGTGCTTAACTCGCAAAGCAGTGTGCGTAGCTTCGAATGGTCAAAGGCTAAAGATTTAGCGAAAATATTGCTGCGTTTAGATCCGGCAATACTTATCTCTTACACTTAGCCTAGGAACTCATATACCAAGCTGAGTTTACTGTGTTTTCTTGTTTTAGCCTATAACGATATGCCAATGCACATCGACCCTAACAAACAATCTTTCTTGGTTAAACGAGTCTCTAGAAAGCTCCACGCTAATTGCGAGGTCATTTCTCAAAAGAAACACACGTGAATCATCGCGAGTGTGCTCTAAAGTTAAAACGGCACCACTACTTCCAAAATGAGATCTTAAAGAAAAATTAATTGCTAACTTTTTATTCAAATTTTGTAGAATAGCGAATTTTACATTTTTTATCACGATTGAATATGGGCCAGCTACTGCAAAAAATTAGTAAGGATAATAGCTGTCTTAGTTAATTCCCCTTATCAGGTATAAAAGTTTTGACCTTACAAATAGCCTGTTTTCTCAGGAAAGTATTCATTCTACTCACTACCTCAAACTGCTCTCCTGACTCTGCTCTGTTTCCCACTTTCTCTTTGCTGCGTGAGACGAAGTCTGTTGGCTACCGAATGCTTACCGAAAGCCGCCTAATCTGTGAGTGCACTATGAAAAACTCTCCCGCGTAACACCCCAATAGTCTTTATGGCTTTCAGGATTTTGCAGACGGAGATACATTCCATTACATTACACTCAGAATATGCATAGGCACACACGGTCTATAGTACTATTTAGTAGGTTCTACTCAATAATTTCTCGTATAGAGTCAGTGAGAGCAGAATTAGGTCTCAAGTGATTTTCCAGCCTATTGAAGCCTGGAGCATTGCAAAACACTGCTTACTCTAAATGTAAAGGCCGCTCTCTTTGGAGCAAGTGGTAAAGGTGCTCGCCTCGTCCAAGGTCAAGGTGAATGTATTTTGTGACCAATGCCATGAGCTCATACCCGTTGCAAATGCTAAGTGCCTGCATAGAGATTCCGAACTATTTTTACTTAGGGCAATACAAAATTAACTATTACATTTTATTAGGGGACCCAGAGTGCATTAATTTTATAAGGAACGAACCAAGTTAGGTCAACTCCAGCCTCTGGTCAAATTGACAGCATAGTATTTACAAATGATTAAGAGTACTACTGAGCCTTTGCGGCTTTCACCACTGCTTGCAGAGGCATAACAGAATGCAGGATACCGAAGACTTCGGACCAAGGTCGTGAAAAGAAGCCGCCTTATCTAGTGTGCTAGCACGGCTTATCAATCGATGTAGACAAAATGGCAGGTCATAGCTAAGAAGTTGATTACTCGGTGTAATGGCACTTCTCATAGGCATGTTCTCCTAGGGTGGTACAGGATTTACTTCTTAAATCATATTTTCCTTCTTATCTTTTACTGTTAAATACAGGAACTCCCTCATCGATAAACAAGCTAGGAACTCAAGAAGGAAGTACGCACCGGTAGGCCCACACAACGATGGGAGCCTCTTCCGTTGCTCTGTGTTTGAGATGCGAAATACATTTTTTTAAGATGCAGATCCCTAGATGGGCTGCAGGCTAGCAAGAATTATAAACTATTGAGGCTTCAGCAAAATAGTTGACTACCCATAATTGTTATTATCTACAGTTTAAAAGAGGAAGTTAGACATACTTGGGTAATCAGACGTAATTGACCAAGTATGTACTATCGACACTAGGCACCCCAGAACCGTGACTATGCGATCATTGATTATACAACGTACAAGCCTCTATTTCTGCAAGGATGTCAGATGAGTAGAAGATTATTGCAGCATATACTCAAAGCGAAGCAATTTGACGCCGTCCTTCAATGTAATGTATATTCATGTGGTCATACTGACATATTGTGCGTTTTTTATGTTTTCAGTTTGCTGACTGTTTGCTTGAGGCAAGGAGTTCCAATTGTGCTCCTGGTCTAGTGCGGCTTTTGAAGAGTGCGACTGAAATTCATGCATCGTACAGTGCAAGTACTGGTAATGACCTGGTCATTACCTCATCAAAATGCATAAAAATGAGAACAGACTGTACTGTCGTAAGTAAATAATAAATCATCTTCCAATAATCATAAAGCTAACATTAATATTAGGACATTTGTCTAGACAACTTAGAGATCGTCATAAGCATGCAGGGAATTTAAATATGCTGTTATGCATGCTGTAATAGAATCATATCTGTATGCTTAGTGAAAATGCAAATTATCAACTGGCACAATCATAAAAGGGCGATTCTCTCAAACCTGGCATACGATGCGAGGGAAAGGTACGTTTTTTCTTCTTTTTAGAGGTCAAGTAAGGGGATGTGGTGACCTCAGTCAGGAGTTAGTTGCGGACAGAAGAAAAGGCACCGTCTCATTGGATCTGAGGTTCGTTTTAGGCAAAGCTAACAGACAGTAAGAAGTGTGACTGGTAGGATGCCTAGCAAGATGGGAAAGTAGTTTTGATAGGTAGGCTGGAGCAAGAGAATGAGGGGACCTAGGGATGACTACACAACCTTGACCTTCACGTGCCGTTGAATAGTTGATGGTGAAAATCGACAAGATGTGGTGTGCGTGCAGGTACAACGGTGACGCTCGTGATAGACAGGCCTTGGTGCAGAGTTTTTCGCCAAGAATGACTACCTTGATGCATTGGCAGAAAAATCTGTGATTCCTGAGCACCACAGTAGGCTAAATGTCACAAATGAACTGACCAACTTAAATTTTATTCCGCTGTCTGATCAGGCATGCATTTTCGAGAATGCTGTGCAGCTAAAAGTAGGCTGACATGAGTGTGTAGCCCAGCTGATCGTCTAAGGAATTAAAATTTTAAAAAAAGCTTCTAGATTGTATGTAGATGCTTCAGGAGATAAAGTGGTAGAACTTATTATGAGGAACAATTTGTAATTTTGGGTCATGCTAGATCTGCTTATGGCTAATAAGTTTGTATTTCCGCCATTCGACTTGAAAAAATGAGCTGCCATTCGTGCCCAAATGTTTAAAATACATTTAGCAAATGAGTTCAGACAGTTTACGTACTTAAAGTCTGGGTTGGATCAAAGCATAGGTAAAGCTGTAAGTTATTGGCGTGCAAACTAAATCCTAGACGGTGCTAGACCATTACAGCGGCTAGAGGGAGAGTATTTTATAAAATAGGTGAAAGAAGTGAATCAAGCAGACGGTCAAATTAAATCAACGCCCTGGTGTATTTTAGAGGCTCGTCGAATAGTTGATTGGCATTTGTATCAACGCTTTGGCTAGCTGTTTAAGTTATTTCCGTTCTGTTTTGTTTTATTATTTATTGACCACTGTGAAAAGATCTTTTGTGAAAGGTGAGGAAACAATTCCTGAGGTTTAGGAAATTGTTATTGGGTTAGTTATTCGTGCAGAAGCATAGCTATGCAAGGTAGGAAGATGGAGAATCATAGGTATGGGGACCAGAAAACTAATAGTCTTCTTAGGCTATGAGATTAGTGTAAGGAAAATTCATTATTGAAGGGCTTGAATGTGGAAATTTAGATGCTCCTATGAGCTGTGGGAGAGGATTTCTCTAGAAGGTTACAGATGATGATTATTGCAACTTTGGATAATGGCTGGGTGGATATTGCTACAATGGAAGAGCAATCTCCGATCGTATCTACATTTTTTAGTAGTACCTAGAGATTCAATCTAACATGCAATCAGAAGAATGGTTGCTAGCCTGGAAGCGGTTAAGGAAGATGCTTGATTGTCGTCATTAAAACGTTTTGATTTTTTTTCTTAGATTCGATTACGCTTTTACAAAAGCTGGGCTCTGTATTTCCTAAGATAGGTTAGTATGATCCACGATTATCCTTGTTTGCCAATAGTGCTGATCTTCTCCATGTTTTCTCCATGCTTGCTAAAGCCTAAGCTTATTTAAAGTCGAACGTAAACGGAGGCCATCTTGGAGGATGGGTAGTGTACTTTTTCAGATGAGCAAACTCAAGCACGACGTCGGATAGCAAGGTGTTGTAACATTTCACTGCTGAGAACTGGTCGGAAGGAGTATTGAGCATGAGAGATGTGAAAGGTTTTTTTGCGGGTTGGGTTAATATCAATGGACGTAAGGTCGCGATAGTTGTAGATAATTCTGGATGAGACTTCGGGCTCAAACTGCAGTCGGAGCCAGATATATTCACGACCAGAAGTCTAGAAATAGGTTATAATATTTTCCTACAGTCTTGAGAGAATATTTGATTGAGTGTATGACATTCATTGCGAGTGGGGTCGTGCCCATTCTAAAAACGACGGAACCAATTAATCGGTGCTTGGAATTTGGATTTAAAAAGATACTATCAGTGTCGATTTTCTTATCCACTAATCTAGCAACTTCAGTTTTCGGAAAAACTCTGCAACGTAAAGATAACACTTGTTCGTCTGTGCCCCCTGAGACGAGATGAGTAATGTAGTGTATTGTAGAGCAATGCATCATATTCGAGTACTAAAGGAATGCTTGGACATTACATTGAAGTATTTCTGGATGCAGTTGAACAGCCTGAGCTTGCAGCAAGTTGCGGCACGTTCAGACAATGTAGACGTGTTCTGGATAACAGCATCAGTGCTATTTTTCACTTCAGGATGCCATCGAGAATTTTAGTGACAGATGCCTTACTGGAATTTCAGCTGTTTTCCTCAAATCTTTAACATCAAGCGATCTCAGAAAAAAAGAATCTATAAATCTTGAAACTGATTTTCAAGCACTATGTAAAAACACTAGTGCTGTTTTGGTAAGTTACGTTTGGCATACTGTGTCTCTTAAATCGCTCTGCTGCAATGCTCAAGTATTACTTTTCGAAAAAATATGCTGCTGTGAACGCAAACCAATCAAGCGCATATGAAAATTGATCTGGAATTAGTTATTTAATCTGCAACAAGAGGTACGAAATATCACATGACTACCTCTCAAGTTACCCTACCATTTTGACTGACGTAGTTGCTCAATAAGCGTACTTTAATACATAAACCAGAACTCTGAATACCCAGCCAAATTGTTTATCCCTGAGGTTTTACTATAGTATAAAATGCATTTTAATGTCCTTAGCCTGTAACTACAAAATGCCACAAAGGCAACAATGGCCTTATGCAGGAGATCTCTATATTGCACGCTCAAACCCATAGTGGCTTTCTGCTCGAAAGCGGTAGCCAATAAATTTCAAAGAAACTTAAGGAGGGATAGCTGTTTGATGTATTAGTTACTGGAGTCAACTTATTTCAAATGCATGGATAATTTAAAATTGTGCACTTTTAAAAGAAGTGATTAAATAAAGAAATATCGAGCTAGATCTTTTGTATCTAAAAAAGGGATCTACATTTGATCAGCTTACTAAATGCACCAGGGACAAATATTAGGCCAACTTTCCTTTTCTAGATTAAACCCACTATTGATCGTCAGAAATTGTGTTATGGCATAGATTTTTGTGTTCCCTACGTTTTAAACTGCAGATGCGTTCAAACTAATTCACAGAAACTCGAATTATTCTTGTTATGCATTTTGCAAAATGTTCGGAAATCAATACATACAAACAACACACTTATTTTTATTTGAAAAATGGACTGAACTTTTATAAAGTATGATTGCAGGCACGTTACTACATAAGCAGTCATATAATAGCCCAAACAATCAGATAGAAATCATTTATGTTACACTGCTGCGGTGCTAATATTAAATTTAAAGCATCCTTTTTATATATTTTTCTGGTATTCTTTTGGTATATCCCGTAATAAGACTTCAATTTGAAGATCAACTATAAGACAATGTTAATTTTTTTAAAATACTGAGCCAAGGGAAAATTTGTGTCGTGGGACCAAGTACCGAACAGATTATCTCCTCTCCTCCCTCTGAAATCTACCGGAAGCCTTTGGATTACTGGTCCAGAACGCTTGAGCCAATGAGACTACTTGTTCTTCACCGCCAAGCACAATAATTCAAATCCTAGCATTTTGATATGTACATAATTGATCCTTCTGAATACCGGTGTATAAGGTAAACGAATGTGTACGTACTAAATGCAAACAGTGTTTCTAGCTACACCAATATCCATGATTTGTGTATTCTGTGACGAAAGATCATATCTTTGGAACAACGTAAGCTGGGCGAGGGCAGTAGAGGAAAAATCCCACCGTTCTCTTTCCCGAAGCTCGGAAACAGTGAATGGCAAAGTATTACAGCATCTGTGGCCTTCAGTGGCTAAATATGGTTAATCAGCTATGACAAGATAAAGAGTGACCTGAGGCAGCCTCAGTTGCTGTGGGACTCTGTGTAAAAATAATCTTTTACTATAGACATGCTTTGCATTAACTATATCGGGTTGCAATGCGATAAGTGTCTAATATCAAGGTAAAATACATATAATCTTACATGCATTTAATTGTACTTATTGTACGTTGGAAATTTTTTAATCACATCCAAAGATAACTAAAAAGAAATGCAATGTGTGTTATTAAGAACTATGTAACCAGTAATGCTGGGATGCAGTTTTTAACTTTCCTTATCATGTAAGGCAGCTGCATCATTTTTAAGATTAATTTATTTTGAGCTCGCTTTAATTTAGAAAAGTAGTTTATCGGATACAATCGTGTCTGAATTATAGGTAGTTATTAATGCTGCCATGTTTGAACCGTCATAGCTGTGAGCCATACTGAAATTTTAATTAATGGTCAGCTTAGTCATTTAGCGTGTGCTTATAAGCACTGTTTTAAAGTCAGCAATACAAATCATAGTTGTTTATAATGCAGATAAAACACACTGAGGATCTCACTGCTAATCTACTTTTTGTAAAGTGTATATTTTGTAAACTACTCGAGTGAGAAAAGTAGAAGCAGCAAAGAAATAAACAGTAGCAGTATTTAATAGCAGCTGTGGTAATTCTTTTCGCTTTTTAGGATTAGACGTCCACTAACAGCAGCTAGATATACCTAATAATATGGACAAATGCCAACCAATTAGATTGGCAATATAAGCAGCATTTGAACAATAACGTATTCATGCTGAAAGTTAGGTCTTTCCAGAATCTCAGTTTACTTTTAGTCAGTTAAAAATAATTTTTGACTCTATAAGGAAGGAAGGGAGCCTACAAAATGGTGAATACATTTTTTAATTATGGTTGATGAAAGAGTTTCTTATATTTGGTATCTTAGCTTAGCAGTGATATCGGATAATACAAACTTTTTGGTATGAATGCAAGATTACAAAAATTTACCCAATTTTTGTTTCCATGTGAGGAACTTCCACAGGTAGGTGGCAAGACCGGTACTTCAGCAATTCCAATAAAAAGGTCTTCATCTGTGACAGGGGACATTTTTTATTTTTGGTTATATCTACCACATGGCTGCAGTTCTTGTAGTATAGCAGGATGACTAATTTATTGACGTGAAACTGCACATTATCGGATGCACCAATCCAGTTCAAGCGTCTTGCGGGAAGTATGCAGCCCAGAAAGCTATTTCTTATAAAATACACTACTTCTCAATCAAATATAAAGCCAGAATCAAGTCGAGACTATCTAAGGAGACAGATGTTAGTTAACTCTATCTGAAAACTAAGCTACGAAAATCTAAAAGTGGAAGTAAAGAAATACAATCAGAAATTTGATTACAGTCTCTGTCTGCTGTCTTTTTGAGCTTTCTAACCTGCCAGATATGTTTCACTTTCTTCTGTTAAGCTAAAATGGACGGCCAGGTATTAGACAGCCTATTCTTTATAGATGTGCTTGAGCCAGCCCTCGAATGAGGATTCTTGCCCATCCATAAAAGAGATCGTCATGTTAATGACACAGAAATATCATGTCCAGTGCGACCTACTCACATCCGGTTCGACCGTATCTGGTAAGACGTTATTGCACTTTTGTCTGTTTATGTTTATGGCTATGAAAAAGATAAGCGAATGTTTATTTTGCACGACTCCATCAAATGCGTTGCAGCTGGTGAACTGGTCGTGAAAGCCCTTTCGCCCACTGTTATTACGCTTCTGACCTTGCGGCAGGCGTCAAGCTCGTCGATTGCATTATCTACAAGAACAAGCGTGAAGCAGTTGATGGTGGTGAATGCCACTGATTTGACTAATTCAAAAAGTGTTACACTATCTCTTACGTCACTGTCTTCTTTAGAGCTACCTACTACGGTACAGACACCCCAACCAACGACAAGGTCGTTGCTAACTCAGCTGACGACAAAGGCTGTTCAACTAAATACTCCTATGCCTGACATTGATAACGCATCTTTGAAAAATATTGCAGCCACAGCTGCATCCCCTGAAAAAATTGCTACAATATTAACTTGGAATATTAAATCTAGTACCCAAGCATCGTCAGTATATGCTACTCAAGGACCATGGGGTCCAGCAGAGAAGCTCTCTCTGGCACTAAAAACTAAGCCTTCATTCTTTCTGATTTCAGCCTTTTTAGTTTTAGCTGGGTACAAGAATTTAGTCGAATGAGATATAGGAGCTCATGTAAATTTTAGTTGTAGCAATTAGTGATCATTGGAAGGAGCTGAAGACCAAAATCCAGCTGCATTTAATTTCATTTAAGTACTTTAAGGTTTCAAAATAAATATTTTGAAGAGATTAAACTTTCTGTCAATGAGCAAACAAGATCTCTTCTAATAATACACTTGTCACTGTCTCTTTCATGCTTAAGCAGCATTCAATCTTGGGAATTATACAAGCTTTACATGCATCATCAGGCTTTCTCTAGGGGATTTATTTAGGCTGATTCAGTTCAGTCTTAACAGGGCAATTTAATCAAAGCTTACCCACTTCAAAATCGGTCTTTTTTTCTACATTTATTCATTAATAATGTATTCAATTAATATAATAATATTTTATTTAGCCAAGTTTGAGTTAAATCGAGTACAGTGGTGCCATTATAAGGACTACGTAGGGTAACTGATTACAGATTCCCTATTTTGCAACAGAAACGAGTGACAACTTAACATGAACCTCAGTGGTAATAATAATAATATTTACAGTGCATTTGATAAAGCGCCCTCAGAGAACTCAATCTTTTTCTAGCCGCTTTACTTTTGCTGCAAAGGGAAACGCGATTGGACGGTGAGTAATATCAGTGGTGGCTGGGGCCTTGGGACTATGTTTAAGGGCCAGCTGCTAGCACATCATAATCAGTTGGTTTGGCATGCTTTCATGTGCTGGAGCAGTCAATTCTCTACTGTAAAATAAATTGAAGGATGATAGCTGAGAGGACACTTTTAATGGTAAATAAATTAGATCGTAGAATAAGCCAATTTTTACTTATTTACTTTACGGAAACATGAGATATCAGCAGACAAAAGAAATTAATACCAAAACGGAAGACTGAAGTCACTCATACGATAAAATTAACTATAGATTCGCGGTATTTATACAAGTTAATGTACAGAACAAAGTTCTGGCAGTGGTAAATTTGGTAATATCAGTCCTGAAGAAACTGATTGTGGGAAACGGAAAATGACGATCAGTAAGAGAAAAAAAAGTCTGAAAGGGTTTAGGTAATGGACAATCTGGAAGACAATGCTCTTCCGCAGGTCTTTTTTTTACAAAATGCAGAAATGCGACATGTGGTCTGCTGAAGAGTGAGCTCACTGATGACCAAGGTGAAACGTGGTGTCAGATTTTCCAAATATGGTTTCCCTCATGAGATTCAACTGATTAATCTGTGTCCTGATATTGTTATGTGGCCAACGCCAATCCAAATTGAGTCTTGCTGTCCTGACCTGTGCTACTATGGAAGCTAAAAGGGAATGTGGTACCTGACGTGGTGATACTGTACTAGGAGTACTGAGCAGAAGGATAGCCAGTGTAGGAGTAAGGGCTAGTGATGAGAGCGGTTTGCAATTGAAGTGGGCGCTTCAGATTACAGCAGGGTTAGCTATTACGGATGGTTAGCGATAACTCAGATACAAATATTCCACAAATACCCATACTCCAGTCTCCAAAACAGTACTCAAAGCCTGGGCCTGGCCGCCAGTGGGTGGAAAATCGGCACTACATCAGCAGTCTGACTCTTCTCACAATAACCACGATTCGGCACACGACCTGATACTGAGCCCCGCTGAGAGTTACCATAGAAATCCCGGCTCACTTACAAATTATCACTAAGTGAAACTATTGAAAATATAGAGCCTGACCTGGACAGTCAGAAGTGGCAATGGTCTACAGGTTGGTGAGCAAAGTTGTGGAAGACTTTTTGCACCTTTATGCTTATACGGAGGATCATTTATTTTCAAAGCGAATATCTAGCACCCCAAGTAATTAAAGTGCGAGCTGGTTTTGACCTCGAATGAATTCCATGCACGCCTTAACCGAGTCAAAAAGAGCCAGAATTTCCAAAAGTTTCGGAAATTTTGTTGAAACAGAAACGAGTGTTTTGATACTTTGCTCTTGTGATGCACTTATTTGAATACTTTGGAGACCGTGCATTTAGTTCATATGCTCTAAAGCCTGGAACTCCCTCCCGACCTGCGTCAAAACATCCCCTGACCTGACCACATTTCAAAGGAACCTAAAAACACACCTATTTAGGACAGAATTTAGTGGGTCCCTGTGATTCGTCCTTGATGTGCTTATGGGTGCTGACACTGTGCATGCTGCCACTAACCACATTTGCATGCTGACCCTGTGCATGTCACCCCTAACCATATTATTCATTTCGTTTATTTTTTTCAAGCATGATTTTACTTACCATTCAATGGCATTTCACTTTACAGCAAATTCAAAGCGCCTAGAGAGAGATTGAGTTCTCTGAGGGCGCTTTATCAAGTGAATTATTATTATTATTATTAATACCAAAAACTATATCTTTCTCTTGCCATTAAGAAGAAAAAGCTCATTAGGGCGCATCAAAAAGCTATAACGTCAATCGAATTTGTGTGAAAAAACTGGCTTACTGGGGTTAGATGATATTTTTTATCTGCTTAAATTCCTCTCAAAATTGCTTTAACTACAAACGTCATTCCATGCAGATAAAATCGCGTGAATAGTAGCCAGTATGTAGATAACTTACCGAAAAGTTATTGTTTCTGGGGCCATTGTTGTATTCATCTGTATTTTGTATTTTCCATTATTGTATTCATATGTAACTCTAGAAGCTTCATAATCTGGATATACTGAATTGCTCAGAAGTATCAGACTTTCGGCACAACAACCGCGGTATAAACAGAATTGCTTCAGACAAGGGGCTCAGTCGTTCGCACCATACGGGACTACACACCTTCCTTATGCATGCCTAAAAAACACAACTCAGGAAAGTCTGCAGGGCAAGCTGATTGCAGAAAAATGCATTCTCTTGTACATACCTCTACTTTTTCAAGTGCTAAACAAGTCTGATTGGCCATAGTTGGTGTCAATTGATGACTGAACGTTCGATGAACGTACTTTCGAACTTCAATAACGTCAAAATCGGAGTGGCAGTTAAAGAACTCTTTAATTATTGTATTCTTAAATAAATAATAAACAAAAGAGTACGAATTATTATTATTCTATGGTAAATTTTGCTATTTCATTTCAACTAAAAACGTACCAAGCAGTTGCTAGTGTTGAGGTCCTCATATACATGCAGCACTAAACGCAAATACCTGGATTTAGGGGCCTGGAAAATGCAGCTTTGTCACAACCAGAGAATCACCTTTCAAAATAGACTGTGGCCCTAAACCAGTAGCAAAATCAGTGAATCAAAATCAGTATCGACAAATGGATTTTGAGCAAGTATTATCTTGAAAAATGTTTTAGATATTGACAATAACACTGAATAAATGGAGAGCTTATTTTTCTAATAGATGTGATTGGTGAGTGAAGACGTAATAGTTAGAAAATCGTGTCAAGAGACACTGTGTCCAGTATCTCTTTCAAGCAACTGTGGAAGCTGATTACTTGTTCTATTACTCGAGAGAGAGTGTGTGGTTTGACGCCAGCATGGGCTTCTATTAGAGGGTCGAATGTCAGGAGTGAGTTTCGGTGAGCGGGAGTGTAAAAGTCTCATCGCATCACACATGCACTCGTTTTTATACTGCAGCCTCCAGGGTCGTAAATACAGCGTTATCTAGACCCGTGAACCTGCCATGCCTATGAGAAAGCCCCAAGATCCACAATGTTTGTTACCTTTTAATTTCCCCTGTTTATCTAATCAGTTCGAAGCTCTGCCACTGTCAGCGAATTTGGGCGAATTAGGACACTTTCTTCATTGTAAACACAAGAGCAAAGATGCTTCAGATGAGTAACGATGAAGAAACGCATGCGAGGTGAACGAATTTGTGCGACGGTCAGCCAATCAGTGGGAGGATTGGAAGTGGATAGTATAGCAAATCAATGAGCAACACGCTCTGATTGGTTGGTTTCACCACATCCAATGTTTTGGAACAAAGTTTCTGCCCAAACGCCTGTGGTCGAGCAAGTGCACCTGGCGTTAAAAGATTTGCTGGGGTGCTTGAATACAAAGGCATACAGCTCCTACGTACAGTAAACTTAACTTTAATACAGTAGTGTATAATTAAATCAGACAACAGAACGAACGCTGCATCACTATGACTATCTCGATAAACTTTGTAATGAATGTATTTGAGAGAACGGCGATAGAGTGAAGCCGCAAAAGTTAAATTACGAAGTGGCCATGGACCAATGTATTCTTTTGACTATTCGGCACGATTAATTAGAAAACTTAATTCTTTGAACTGGGATTCCCAGCATAACAGCAGCCTAAAGTGAGTCCTTTATTAAATGACGTTAGGGGGATGATGTTAGGGGGATGACGTAAGCACTAATGGAGCACCGACTCAGCAAGAGTTCAGCGGCGCCTTGCTGATTGAGGACCCCTTGATGTAACTGCCTGGAGCCCACAATGGACTCAGCTGAAAGGCTATGGACGAAACATGCGTGAAGGACCGAGAGCGAGGTTCTTGCTGCTGCTATTACCTTATCGGCGGCGTAGCAACGGTCAATTTCCTCACAAATCCCGAGAGCGACCTCAATGCTTAGGTTATAGGCTGAAGTGAATGCTGTCTCGCTTTCCCGATTGAATGTGAAGACGAGTTCTCTCTCGCTCACGTCGGCCTTACCACTGCACCACTTTAAGATTTGCGTCGAACATTCGAGCATCTAGAATTAAACGCCACCACCAGCTGATGCTGAATTTAACGATCGCCACCTAAAGGCAAGCTAACGATAGCCACAGCCGCACACCGGCTTCGCGAAGCCATTGGCGCTAATGCCTCACAGCTAATAACAAGAAGTCGCTATTATGGACCGCTTTCATGTCACACCAGTTAGCGGCGGCGCATCCGATGGTGGGTGGCGGTCAAGCTTAGCATCTATCGGCGTTCGTAGTTCTCTCAGTGGAGGCCTATTATCGGCTACTAAGGGATGTTGTAATGGATTTTCCTAGCTCTCAACGGCGACTCCGCGGTGACGCGGCAGCTGTGAAGCAGTACCGAACCGTCACAACCTTTAAAATTCTTAAACGGCACATCTAGCAATCGCGTTATGAATGGTTTCTAAAATAATTTATAAAGCCGAGGCTGGAGACTGAGATGATGCTAGGCCCTGAGGTGCTGATGCATCACATCTTAGCAAAAGTTCTGGCGTTGATAAATACCGAGCCAAGTAGGCGAGCGTCAAAACACACGTCCGAGCCGTCGACGTGTAAACCTAGCAGTCCGCAGACAAGTGATGCATTCTGCCAGCACTGATACATCTACAACAACCCCGTAAGGTGTTCAAAAATAGCACGAGCGGGTGAATATATGTGCGTAACGCTGATTTACTCAAAAACGAATGCTTAATCACAATATCTACCAGCGAACGGTTCAAAATGCAGCAGAGGCACACGGAAAATAAGGCATTTCCACACGGTTCGATTTCCTAGCATTTCTGCTTAATCAGGTCTCCGTATAATACTGTTGTTATTGTTTTTCCAATTCTAAAAGCAAAAGTAAATGCATTTCCCTTTTCATATAAAAAATACAATACGCTGTAGTTGTAATCGCAGAAAATACTATACTTGGTCGTTTTCATCGAAGAGTCATTACAGAATGACGTCTACCGCATACATACTAAGCAGTTGGTGATCCGCACGATTCGGTCCGTCTCGGGAAGTCTTGTAAAAACTTAAAAACTAAGCATTCACATTAGTGTTGCAATAATATATATCTTGCTGAATTGGAAAATAAGATTTAATGATATTGTAATGGCACCCGGTACAATATATTTATAAAAAAAAAACATTTAACACATTGCCCCTTACATATATTTTGTGGAGCTCTTACTTGATAGTTTTTTCCTCTGAAAGAAAAACTTTTGCATTCTTTGCTTCTAATTAATAAAAAAAAAACAATACCGGCAGCGGTGATATCGTGTAATATTTGGCTGCCTCACGGCACCAAAGGCTGCCGTCTACAAGAATACAGTGGCATCCTTACGGTTCTTGCTGGACTTACTTGTATCTCTCATCTACTTCATGACATCAAATTAGATAGCTGGCTAGTAGGGATTGTGCGGCTTGAAGGGAGGTGCGCTTTGCTAGAAATTTACGATCGGCAGGTAAAGAAACGATGCACAATTAACTGGCCAGCGACTCGGGCGATTCACAGGCAATTCACTGGCCAGCTAATGTGAAGGTCGTAGGAGAGCAGTCTGTAAGCTGAAATGCTTCGCAGCAACTGATAAATTGCACCAACGACGGTTTTCTGCTGCTAAAATATGATGCGCTGGTCAAAGTAACGCTGTAGCTTGTTGCAGAGCAATTTCTTCGCGAGTTCCTGGGAGGTGCGAGTGACCTGAGGTTAATGCTCAGCTGTGGCGCTGCAACAGAAGCTTTAGCTATGCAGATCCTAGACTGTGGAACTCGCTTCCACAATTCTTACGCAACGACATCTACTCTCCAACTGCCGACTATGGCACATCTTTTTCAGCGGTCCTGAACTGCTACTTCTATGCTACTCACTACCTCAACTGCTCTCCTAACTCTGCTATGCTTCCCACTTTCTCTTTGTTGCGTGAGACGAAGTCTGTTGGCTACCGAATGTGTACCGAAAGCCGCTTAGGCTGTGAGTGCGCTATAAAAAACTCTCCTGCGTAACGCCCACATGGTCTTTATGACTTTGTGGAGTTACTGACGGAGATACATTAACTACAGGTGCTTACAAGAGTGGCCAGAGCACCATTTCCACCACGACCTCCCGATAAGACCTCCCGATTAAGAAATCTTAAGGGACAGACCACAAATGCAAATGATTACGCACGCAGCAGTCAAATAACGCACCACAATGCGAAATTACCATCAGTAATGCTTAAAAAATACCCAAAGCCGCCGCGAGTAGGCATAATTAGGTGCCAAGTGGACGCTAGTCTAGCCGACACACCCCATAGCTGAGCGCCACATCGTGTCACGGTGCAGTCAAAGTGCAGATGAAACAAAAGAAGTAGAAGACAACATCCTAAGCGTCCTGTGCACTATATTTGGAATTTTGTGACGCTAAGCTGGCTGCTGCATCAGCGAGCATTGTCACTCGGACGTATATCAACAGCGTCAGCATCAGCGAGTTTTGTCGCTCGGACGTATACGCACTTACAGAATGCCTGCTACACGCTTGGAAGTATGCTGTCCACATGTGTCTCACGCTGTCTGTTAGGAAGGCTAGATCTTGAATGCTGCCGCCGTCATAGTAGCAAGCCGTTAAGCGTTCCCCGCCGAGAAGGCCAGCGACGCAGTTTAGGCCGCTCTCACGCACCGTCGTATCAGCACTTGCCCAGTACCGAGCCAAGTTGCACAAGTCTCCCAAGGCGTTTCGGCTTTGCAGTCGGGCGTAGGTCTTCAGCTCCTTAGTTCCGGGTTCCGCGAGCAACGAGCCTGCGCTCAAGGCCCTTAACTTCCTGTCAGCTAAAGGACGCGTGGGCAGAGTAAAATGGAGTGGCGGCGGTTGCGGTACCTGTACATGCAGCACGCGATCTCCGGATGCCAGACGCGAACTTACCGTCTGATGAGAAAACGGAAGTCAGCCCGTGCTTCTCTATGAACTCACTCGGTCCAAAAGCAGTCCTGCTGAGATTCAGAGAAGCGTAGCATCCGTTGACTACCGCTCGCTTGAACTGCAGCAGACAGACTCCGAAATTTGCCGTAGCACCGGGCGTCGCATCGACGGCACTACCATCTTGCGGCTGTGCTGCTGCTACGCTCGTGGCGAGCCACACTGACACGAGGCCAGCGTACGCTAGCCGGCTCATTAGGCTAGCAAAGAAACGAGTTGGAGGTTAGTCTCCCAGGTTGCTCTGAGCAAGATGGTCAGCTCAAGCATCCATGTAGAACGGACCGGTGCAAATTGCTGAGCGGAAAGCGAAGCTCAAGCTTTCAGGCTCAACGGCAACGCCGGCGTTGCATAGGAACGCTGAAGTTTGCTAGGGAGCTAAAGAAGCCTACCTTCACACGCCAGAAGTAGATATAATTTTGAGCGGGCCTCGGCAAAATGAACTCGCTTGCATTGCAGTGTAATAATAAGAATAATATTAATGCACTTGATAAAGCGCGCTCAGTGAACTCAATCTCTTCCTAGGCGCTTTACATTTGCTGCAAAGGGGAACGCGATTGAATCGTGATTAATATCATGCTTGATAAAAAACATGAACAGCATGGTTAGAGGCAAAATGCACAATGTCAGCACTCAAAGCACATGACGGATGAATCACAGGGACCCAGTAAATGCTGTCCTAAATATGTGTGATTTAAGGTTTTTTTAATATTGTCAAGTCGGGGGATGTTGTAACGCAAGTCGGGAACGAATTCCAGGCTTTGGGAGCATACGATATAAATGCACGGTCTCCAAAGGATTTGAGGTTTGTATGAGGTAGCGGCAAACTGTTGGATTCCGAAAAGCAGGTAGTACGATGCTTGGCCTGGTGGGGGAATAGATCTGAGAAATAGGCTGGAGCCAAAGAATGAAGTGACCTACAAGTGAGCGAAAACACTTTGAAGTCGATCCGTTGCTTGACTGGTAGCCAGTGCAGGTCGGCGAGAAGTGGAGTGATGTGGCAACTGCAACGCTCACGAAAGACAAGTCTAGCTACCGATTTTTGCACTAGTTGTAAGCGCCTGATTGCATATGCCAGTAGGCCAACAACCATTGGGTTACAGAAGTCAAGACGGGATGTCACAAATGGATGGACCAACTTAGACGTGGTATCCTTATCGAAACAAGCCCGAATTTTAGCAATCTTATGTAACTGAAAGTAGGCAGATTTGACTGTGGAGCTGATGTGGTCGTCTAACGAGAGGTCACTTTGGAACTTGACAACTAGATTTTAAGCTGATTCAACAGAAGATGTGCTGGCAGAGCCAATTTTGAGCGTCAGCCTTTCCAGTTTCTGAATCACACTGAATTTGCCCATAACAAGTAAGTTAGTTTTATCATCGTTTAGTTTTGAAAAATTTGCTGCCCTCCATATGCGGATGTATTCAATACATGCAGCAAGTGAGTTGAGAGAATTTGAGGTGCTCGAAAGCTGGGAGGGATCAAGGCAAAAGTACAACTGAGTGTCATCCGCATAGAAGTGAAAGCCTAGATTGTTCTTGGCAATCAATGTAAAGCACCAAGAAAGTGATTAAGTTCTCTGAGGGCGCTTTATCAAGTACATTATTATTATTATTATTACATCAGCAAGAGGAAGAGTTTAAGCCGTTAAAAGAATCGGACCTAGCACGGAGCCCTCACGTCAATACTCTGGAGACTCCCACTGAGATATGATCTGAACCATTGTAGAGCAACGCCAGTGATGCCCAGGCGAGATGAGAGGCGCGCTAGAAGAACTTTGTGATCACATCAAAAGCTGCTGAAAGATCGAGCAAAACAAGCAGAGACTCTACCCATGTCTGCATTCCTAAGTAGGTCGTTGTACACCCTAAGAAATGCTGACTCTGTGGTATGATTAGCTCTACAGCCAGACTGGAACTTACTAGCAAGGTTTGAGGTTTCATTATACATGGGTTCATCTGGTATGCCACGACCCGTTCTAGTGTCTTAGATAGGAATTGTATAAGGGAGACTGGGCGGTAGTTGCTCAAGTTCAATTGGTCCAGTGTCGCTTTCTTGAGAAGTGGCCTGACTACAGCTTTTTTGAAAGGTGCTGGGATATGACCTGGGGCTAATGATATAAGTATGATGGTAATTACTCATGGCCGCAGCAGATCAATGCAGCATAGGAGCAGGACAGTGAAAATAGGGTCAACAGGTAGACTTGGGGCAGACTAATCATCACGATCTAGTGAGTTTTCACGAGGAGAGTAAGTTGATATAGATCAGGGGTGTCCAACACGTGGCCTGCGGGTCACAACCCGGCCCGCCGAGGTCTTCTATGCGGCCAGCAACGTTATCCCAAAAATATTTGTCACTCCATGTTTTTTGTTAATTTTTAATCATTACAAACGGCGATATAAGGCACTGTGATGTACTTCACGCACGCTTGAAGTGCGAAGGTGTCCGAATGGCTATTTTCGCGTGAAGGTAAAAAAATCGATTTATTTTGCTAGCCTTCATGTGAAAATTTTGGCGTAAAGGGGCAATATATTTGTGCTATACCGGCGCCATGAGGATAACATTTATAACGCTTCCTCAAGCGGAATTAACTGTTTCACACTGTGGATAGAAAAAAAGAGCCGTTTCTCAGCTGCTGCTGCACGAACTGGAATAAGTCAGATAGGTTTTTCAAAAAACGCGTATTGCTCAACTTACTTACTAATACTAAGATATTGCTGTGATAAAACATGAATTAATCAATTCGTAACTGATCTGTTTTTTTATTTCACAGAGAAAAATGGCAGCGAATGTGAATACTAGCAAACAACGAAAAATTGATGCAGAAGGAAGACTTTTCATAGCATCTTGGACTGTAGGCTATTTTGTAATGGAACGCTTCGGTAGGATAATGTGCCTAATATGCAAAGAAACAATTGCCATTGCAAAGGAGTACAATGTTAAGCGACATTTGTCAACAAAGCATGGCGACAGGTACAACAGCCTGACTGGTCAACTTTGAATTGATCGCGTGAACTCGTTGAAACAGAGCGTCATCGGACAGCATTCATTGTTTACAGCAGTCTGCAACAAGTCTGAGGCTTCAACCAAAGTGTTTAATAGCTGAAGCTATAGCTAAGCGGGGGAAAGCATTTTCCGATGGTGAATTTGTTAAGGAATGCCTCAGGCTGTTTACTGGTGTGGTCTGTCCAGAAAAGAAGTCGGAAGTAGAGAAAGTCAGTCTTTCTCATCAAAAGGTTGCGAGAAGAGTTGACGAGCTCACATCCAACATAGAAGAAAGTCTCACTAAAAGACTTGCTGAATGCGAATTGTATTCTCTTGCGCTCGATGAAAGCACGGACAATAGCGATACGGCTCAACTGTCGGTGTTTGTACGCGGAGTAACAGGAAACTTTGTCATTATCGAAGAACTGTTGGATATATGTTCAATGAAAGGCTCTACAACGGGGAGGGATATTATGGATCAGGTCAAGAGGGTCGTCACAAAATTTAATCTTCCTGAAACTAAATTGATTGGCTTAACAACAGACGGAGCCCCTTCAATGACAAGTAGACACAATGGATTTGTATCTTTAATGGTAAAATTAGTACCTCACAAAATTCTCAGTCATCTCTGCATCATCCAACAAGAACAGCTATGTGCAAAGGTCTTGAGCATGCAACATTTAATGGCCAATGTAGTTTCAATAGTCAATGTGATATGGTCTCGTGCACTAAACCACAGACAATTTCTGGCTTTCCTTGAAGAGTTGGGATCAGATAATTGTGATGTTATTTATTTCTGCCAAGTCCATTAGCTAAGTAGGGCAAAAACGTTAGCCAGGTTTTGGTCACTTCGGGAAGAAATAAAAACATTTATGACAGAAAAGAGAAAAGATGTTGGCTTCCTCGATAACCAGCAGTGATTAAATGACTTGGCTTTTTTGGGGGACATGACCAAACATCTTGCAGATCTTAATGTCAAACTCCAAGGTAAGGATCAACTGGTCCACAAAATGTATGAGTGTGTTGTTGCGGAATCCTTAGAATTGCCACATCCACTGCTGCAGCAGATGTCGACTTTTTATGAAAACAGAAACAATGCCAAATATCTCATTGATGCCTGCAGTGCAGAAGACATTGAATACCTGTGGCATTTAATTAATCCGAAGACATTAATATTATGTGAGTCCTTGTCATGTAATTTTGTAAGTTGTGTAAGTGTCTGTCTTCATGTTATTCAAATAAAAATCCAAAAGTAAAAGATTGGCCATAATATCTATCGAATTATTTTTCAGGACACATGATTAAATTTTTATTATTTGTTATTTTTAATTGTAAGTATGCTAAAAATACTATTGTATTGCGGTTTATTTATTAAGTGTAATAGTCATACTAAATTACGATCTTATTTTATGATGTGGTCAACTACGCCAATTTACATGTGGCCCCCGGACCTTTTACATTTTTTAAATGTTGCCCCCCAACGCAAAAAGGTTGGACACCCTTGATATAGATGAAGCGAAGTATAAGATGTGCGGGCGAAGAGCGGCAGATTCTGAAACTTGATTCGATGCACATTAACTGAATTTATAGTCGTATAGGAACTTATTTGGTGACTACTGTTTATCACTCGTCGCTCACCAGCAAATAGGATACGAACCGTGCGATTTCCCGCCGTAGCCCATCAGCATGTGAGTGTGTAGCAAGCTTCCGCTCTGTCATTAAAAACTGATACACTGCGAATCATTAGTCGCAATTCAGACTAATCTGCCGGAGGTGGCCACGTTTTTATCTTTGAGACCGGTCCCGAATATTACGGCCTTGCCGTGGGCTAGGTAACTCGAGAAAAGTAAAGAATACATGTTGGCTGATCAATCCCACAGCTTTACTAACGTAACGGCACAAAAGCTGTAGTTGCTCCCTCAGTTTTCAGTGGGCAACGACACATTTCCAGCTTCAAGCCTTGATCACACGACACAGATAATAAAAGTAAATCGACTCCTCGCAGTCTAATAATAGTAATACTAATAATAATAATGCATACATTTGTGTAGCGCCCTAATGGTCGATCGAATGGTTAGTGGCTAAATGCTAAATAAAGTCACTGAGTACTAACGACTTAATTGAATGGTAGGCTACTCAATGCAGGCAGGAGCAGCCCAGGTTTATACGAAAGCTACGACCCGCTTGGCGTAGACTACAGGCCTAGGCCAGCTTCGTACGAAGGTTTTCTGCACTGGGCGATATCCCAGAGACAATTTGTTAAGCACTCGGAACAGATCGACTACAGGATTTGCCTTTTTAGCTTGCTCGAGGCAGAAGTGCTGACGAAGGCTGGAAAAACAAATAAAAGCTGGATGATAATCCTTAGGGTGATTTACACTTTAAAGATCACCGGTTGACCTTTAGCCACATAAGCTCTATAATTAGCCACAGACCTAAAGCACTCTGTGCCAGGACTGTCCGGGCAGGCTGACAAGTGCTCCAGTAAGACTTGCAGATAAGCAGCATATACGCTGGTAGTCAAGACGGACTTGATGAATAATACTAAAAACTGCATTTGATCCAGCAGAACCAATATTTTCTGGGCGAACGGAAAACCAGAATCGCCGCCCATGAGAGGCCAGCGTTTCTTTTATTTGCTGCGATATCTGATGCTGATTCAGACGCGGTGGAAATTTATGGACAAGTAAGTTATTTAAAGGATTGCTTAGGTCTGTGTTCTAATTGCTCACCAGTCAGGTGGATTCGAGTGGCTTGGCTGCAGGTAAAAGCAACTTATCCCTGCTGCTTGATCCAAATCTTCAAACATTTCTGGCAGCTATTTAAGGAACTGGATGTAACTGAGCTAAAAAATCCTCCCACAGGTCATCACATCTGAAATTCCAAAAATAAATAAATACCGAGAATATGGAAGTACGGCTGTCCATTGGTGTGTTCTTCACTATCATACGCAGGAATAACGACATCTATATAAGCTGAGCACAGTTTTAATAAAGGGTGGCCATATCCGTTGCCTGGAGCTGTCTATTTGAGCAAGGACAGGGACTACGGGTGTCCAGCAACCACCATTGTGAGCAGACGCTCTCGTATGACGTCCAAACCATAAATCCAGTGCATGACCCAAAGTCTGGAGCATTAATTCTTTTGCCCTACATAACTTGTCTTTGTATATCCCAATAATAGACTGTCGTAACTGGTGTCTTGTGCTTTGCTGTTCCATCGGTTCTAACACAATAATGTATGCAAGCTCAAGTCGAGCTAGTGAAGCACATCGTCGCTTTTAAGTCAAATTGCTGCAGAGGCCAGCACTCGTTAGACCGGAAGGTAGTGGGCGCATCCTGGTTAAGCATCGGCAAGATAACTGTTAAGCATCTTGTGGCTTCTGGGACGACTGGGGCCAATGCTGGTGCTGATAGCAATTGAAGTACCACTTTTTTTTATAAGCTTTGCAGAACATCTGGCAATTTTTGCTGGTGAAAAATTTTCCGCTAGCTTTAACAAATACGGTCACCACTCCTAGCATGGCAATTTGTGTTACAGATTTGTTATAATAGCTTAGCAATAGCATGGCTAATGTGGGCATCGACATGACTTTTTTCACCACATATCGCTAAAATATCACCACTTAAAGAGTCTGGTGTGATCAACGTGAGCACCTAACATTGTACTTTTTTTAGCTACAATCATGTAATCCAAGACGTGGCTAGTGGCTGTTTGCTGCAAACCTGACCAGAGCATCAAGGGCTTGCAAGAGTTTTTTCGCTTATTAGCTACACTAATTAAGGCACATAGTTCAAGGAGGCAGAGCTGCCCAAAGATTTCATGATGGTTGCTGCTGAATTTGTAAGTGTGCACATATTCCTTGCTCAAGTTTATCCAAGCCTACTTAAGAATTCTGCCCTAAACCAGCTATGATACGGCTTTATTGTCATTTAAGTGACCCTACAGAGGTTCATAACTTATGTTGATGAAAACGTTGTGCTGCATTGAGTGTTAATTGAACGAATTTATTCCAAGAATTATCGACCAGTCTTCGCTATCGAATTGAGCATGACTCTATGCAGCTACTGAGAGGTATTTGAGCCGAATGATTATGGTCTGTAGTTCCAAGTAGTTTTGTAGTTTGTAGTTTTTTAGTTTTTTAGTTCCAAGCGGGCATTTGCTGTGATAGGAAGACCATCATTTCATAAACACATACATCCCCACTAAGGATAAAAGAATGAATGTAGATGAGCTCAGAGGTTAGATGAATGTGATAGGTCTTTCTATTCGACAAAGCTTGGTGGTAAGAACCGAGTGGCAGCGTAGATCTCTGGTAAGGAACTTGTGGCATGATGCTCGTGGCTGTGTATAGATTGCCAAGAAACAATGCAGATAGCTCTCTAAGTCAGCTAACCAGAAACAATAAGGTAATTAAAATAACTGAAACGTCATCTGCTAATAACTTTACATAATCAGTGTCCGATTTTGGTGAGGCTAATTGCACGAATGTACGAAGAATGGGCTTTTCGGAATTCTCAGTCACAGGCCAGCATCCAGAAGTCATTTTACCCAACGAGTAAGTTATTATGGGCTTTGTAGTCTGAATTACCGTCGGCGAGCGGCACAGCACGCTAGCCGACGAGGAACACCACCAGTTTATTTCCTCTACACACTCACCGGCGGAAGAACTACTCACTGCCGCAGACGTTCGCCAGCTTCTGTCGTCTGCTGTACCGGAACGCTGCACTCTCATTCGTTGGCGCCGTTGCCAACGCCTAGCTGAGCTCCGATTGGCTAGCCGGTGGTCGGGAGGGCCACCCAGCCTAGTACTGGCAGATAACCACATTTAGGTGCTGTGACAGACTGCGGTATACATAAACAAAACCACAATCTTTATGAACGGTTTTCTTTGCCATCAATATTTCTTCAATGAACACGACAGTCATGGGTATAACCTGATACATTTTCTCCATATCTTATTGAAGAATACCAGGAGCATAGTGGCGACTTTAGGAAAGATGAGTATGAATATGAATTTTTTTATTCGAAATAGCGGTTAGCCGTTTGGGATTTTTCGTTAGATAAATAAAATAAGCATTACGCAGATAAAACGTTGAGTAGCAGACACAACCAATTAGTTTTACATCAAGATCTTCCATTGAGGTAATTGGGGTTACATTCATGTCGGGATCTCCTTGCCAGTTCGCTTGTTTTCAAAACATAAATATATCGCAGTTGTCAGATTGAGCTGCTCATTTCAAGTATTTTAAAAGGACTAAAATACCATTACGAACGTGCATAGCTTATTTTCAACTTTGGTTTCTATAGCAATGGGTACGTTGTTCTGACTTTAGCACTCCGGCAGAATAGCAGTATTGGCATACAACTTAGTGTCTGCAATAACACGATTACCAGACCAGGTTAAATGAGCTCTCTCAACAATGAGGAATATTCAGTTCTATAACTCACGTAATAGATCTCCGTTTGAAACTCCACAAAGCTTCGAGGACTAAGTGGGTCTTGAGCAGGAGTGTTTTCAAAAGTACACTAAAAGCCTATGGGGCTTTCTGTGAGCATTTGGTAACCGATTGACTTCATCACAATCATCAAAGAGAGAGTGGGAAGCATTGCTGAGTCAGGAGATTAGTTGGTGTAGTGAGTAGGCTAGAAAGAGCAGAGCTGGAAAAAGTGCACCCAAGTAAGCAGCAGGACGTTAAATGACACATCGCTAGTATTGTGGTGGTGAGCTTTAGCAACTGCAGAGCAAAGCCTTCCGTGGCTAACCGACTTTCAGTGAATGAACGGAATAGCTAATTCATTGCCCATGAGGGATCTGAGGGTACTGGCAGGCAGAAACAGATGCTCCGGTTCAGCTAGGAGTGAACGAGTCAAGCTGCGGATGTTAAGCAGCTCTGACCAGATTAAAATGATCAGCTCGTCGGTGGCGAACCACCAGATTTAAACGTCTGTCTCATATCACTGTGGAGAATTAAGCATAGAACTTGTATTCACTTTGAATTCCCATGCAACTTTCCCGGTTGATGAGCTATGCACAGCGTACAAGTTTGGGAATGGCAGCTAAAAGCTGGAAAGCTATGTAATTTGATCGTCTTTCTTAAGTATTCAATGTATCTCCTTTCTCAATTCTTCCTTTATTTGAAAGTACAGAGCTCACTCTGCCAGGACAAAATGTGCAGATAAGGAATACGAATTAAGGCTGTCACGTCCACAGAAACAAAAACCACGAGCAAGCTATACACTATGGCTCACAGCAATAGTAAATCTTGTACCAACAATCTCTGGGTGGTCGTAATTTCATGTCAATGCTGATGCTGCATGCCAAAGTTTCAGAACGACTGTAACTTTTATACATGCTTCAAATTACAGGGGCAACTTCTAGATTCGATTGTTTTTTTTGCTGAGAGTTCCAATATGATTATGCCTCCGAAACAGTGGCAACCTAAACTAGCAAGATTGCAATTCATATTCCCTACTCATGGTTTTTGAATTGTGCTGGGTGAGCCTATTGCTTCTCGACCACTAACGTATGCCCCACCTGCAGCAGATGGTTGAGCAATTGAATCGGTGCAATCTTTGATGTTAGCATGTGGCCCACCACAGATGATCCCCTTATCTGTGGTGAGTCAACCCCTAGCTTGCACATGTACCTGCTGGGGGAATAAAGATCGAGTTTCGTTCACCGCTCACGTTCGTCTGCTCGTGTTTTCGTGTCTCCTTGAGACTCCACTAGAGCTGCTGCTGCTGGAGACTCAGTAACGTAACAATTGGTAGCAGAGAATGGTTACTGCAATGATGCCGCCGGTGTATGACGGCCGATTGCCGCTCGACCTCTGGAATTAATGTTTTGATGCCTGTGTGTCGGAAAACGGCTTGGATGAGGCATCTTGAATGAGCAAGGTACAAGCTTTTCTAGCGGGTGAGGCGCTCGTCTAATATTTGGAACTGGAAAGCGGGAAGCGAACGATAAAAGAAGTAAAAGAAGCGTTAGAGGAGGCGTTCTCGCCAGAGGAGGGACGTGGTGAGTACCTCCGCGACTTTGAAGGCCGCTTCATGCAGGATGGCGAGCCGGTGCGGAACTTTATGTACGACTTCAAGCGCCTGCTCAGGTAAGCGATGCCAGACTTAAGCGACGCCGCAAAAGTCTCTCCTGTACCATCATTTTTGAATGGACTGCCGGACAGTGTGGCCTCCACCATTACGGCTTCGTCGGACTGTAAAACGCCAGTGGACTCTCTGAAGCGAGCCATGGTTCTAATAGCTATGCAACAAGGATGCAAACATTCTACCGTAGCGTCCTTCGAGCTGGAGCGACGCGTGTGAATGTCGTCGACGAGCTTACTGCCCGCCCGGCGACCTTGGAGGCCGAGCTCCAGCTCATGTGAGTCGAAGCACTGAACGAATCGGGAGAGCTTGGACGAGAGTGTGCAGCGGTGCTAGCGGGCTCGGCCGCGCCATCTCGAGCGCGGGCAGACGGAAAACTTCGGCGGCCCGAAGAAAGTGCAGTGCTGGGAGTGCTCGGGCTTCGGCCACGTAGCCCGCAACTGTACAAACCACAGAGCCGCACCGACTACCAGACAGCCTCAGGGAAACGGGCGAGGCCCGCACCTCGCTGGGGGGCCGTGGGCTGAGTATGGAGAGCCCCCTGTGCGGTACAGCTATGCTTAGAGGGTTGCGAGCACGTTCGTCATGCATGGCTGTCGTCGTCGGCGACAAAACTGTATTAGCATTGATCGACAGTGGTTCACACGCATCATTAATTAAGGAAGAGGCTGCCCGCCGCTGTACACACGCACTATACCTTCCAACCTGGACGACCTTAAAGAGGGCGGCCAATCAGCCTTTCGGGCCACCGGACAGTGAGGAGGCGAAATACCTGGGGCATGTCTTTGACAGGAACGGCATGCGCCCTGACCAGGAGAAAGTTCGCCAACTCAACGACTGGCCAGTGGCCAGTGTCTTTGACAGTAACGGCATGACCCAGAGAAAGTGCGCCAAGTCAGCTACTAGCCAACGCCGACTTAGGTGTCAGAGCTTCGCACTTTTTTGGGCTTGGGTCCTACTATCGCTGGTTCATCAATTGCTTTGCTGAGTTGGCCCCCCCTTAGCATGCACTGCTTGCGGCTGAGACGCCATACACCTGGGAGCGGACCCAGCAATAGCACTTTGAGCTATTGAAGGGGGCGCTGGCCACGGCCCCGGTGCTTGCCTACCCGACGACTGCCGAGCCTTTCGTCGTCTCGACCGACGCCAGTGACCAAGATCTCGTTGGGATATTGAAGCAAGAAGGCCGATTGCTGGCGTTCAAGAGCCGCGCCTTGTCTCCTAGTGAACGAAACTATGGCACCACCCAAAAATAGTGTCTGCCACTCATATACGCCTTGAAGGAGTTCTTGCACTATCTCCTGGGTCGAGGATTCGAGGCCAGAACCGATCTCAATCCGCTTGCGCGGCTTCCCGACCAGAAAGCCCTGGGGATTCTGGCACGCTGGGCTGTCGCCTTGCAGGAGTTCGAGTTTGAAAAACCGTACTGGAGAGCGCAGCTTAACACCCAGGCAGACGTCCTGTCTGGCCAGCCAACTGAGGACCTGTGAGCGTGTCTCGCCGAGGTTTGGCCGGCGGTGAAGGTGAGCGACATCAGAGAGATGCAGCTGCGAGATCCGTTTTCTATGGCTGTGGCAGAGGCACTGGAGGCCGGTTCAAACCAATCACCACAGTGGACCCGTCATCCATTACGGCGGTTCCGACAAATGTGGGTCCAGCTAATACTGGTCGACGGCGTCCTCTACCGCTACTTTCGCCCTCGACCAGGAGCCGAATATAGATATGCTTTGGTCGCGCCGCCAGCCAGCCGAGAAGAACAGCTCAGACGGCATCATGACGACAGCGGTCACCAAGGCAGTAAGCGGACGTACGACCGACTACGAGACCACACTTATTGGGTCTATATGAACCGTGACGTCATGCTATATTGCCGGTCATGCCAGGTATGCCAATCGGTTAAGGGGACGCAGCTCGTTAACGCCCCGCGGGTAACGATACCTGTAGGATGGCCGTGGGACGTGGTAGCTGTGTAACCGGGTTCTAGGGGTCAAAGGCTATTTCCCGCCCAACCCGTCATACTCCGGCCACGATGCCGCTCGCCATGCCGCCGAGCTAGGGTAAGACGAGCGGCCGTCAGGTTAAACATCTTTATAACGCATGCGCCAACAACAACAGGTGAACTAAACAAGTCTACAGGGAGGATCCTATACATTATACACTATGGGAGCGCGATGACGCAGCAAGCGCGAACAAACGTGTTAGTTGGGGTCAGTCGGCTTCTGCAGTCCTGTCGTTGTACCGACTCCGAGTTCAACAGTACGAGCGTACGCCGTCCAAAACCCGGCTGGCTGAGTAACTGCTGGCTAGTTCGAGTCGACAACTACTACAGTCGTAAGCTTCCACCGAAAGACGCCAACACATGGGGGGTCACGAACACGCTACACGGAGAACGCGGAATATAAACAAGTCAACAACAAGCGAGCTATCCAGCTCCGCTCGGGCCTTGGGTACTCGTTCCCTTGCGTGTGTGGCAGCATCGCAGGAGCCCGCCTGCACGAATCCAGGTGCATAACTCGGCGAGACCGTGAGCCTCCAACACCACGACTTACTTGGCCAACTTCCCGTACCCACGAGCCCCGGTGACCTCTCGTCACCACTCATCCGGCAATGCATAGGTCTGACTCCGGCCTAGCCGGTGACCCTAACCCTCACTATAGCCGTCCGATCCCAGCCAACCGAACCCAACCTGGGTAATAATAATAATAAATCACTTGATAAAGCACCCTCAGAGAACTTAATCTCTCTCTAGGCGCTTTACATTTGCTGTAAAGTGAAATGCAATTGAATGGTAAGTAAATTCATGCTTGAAAAACAAACGAAATGAATAATATGGTTAGGGGTGACATGCACAGGGTCAGCATGCAAATGTAGTTAGTGGCAGCAGTTAGTGTCAGCATGCACAGTGTCAGCACGCATAAGCACATCAAGGACGAATCACAGGGACCCACTAAATACTGTCCTAAATAGGTGTGTTTTTAAGTTCCTTTTAAATGTGTTCAGGTCCACATAGAAGTGAAAGCCTATATTGTGCATGGCAATCACATCTGCAAGTGGGAGCATATAAACCTTGAAAAAAGCGGTCCTAGAACGGAGCCCTGAGGTAACCCATATTTCAGAGGTACCTCAAGCTATCTTTGTCCATTCACATCACTACTCTGAAGTTACCATTTACATAGGACCTGAACCATTGCAGAGCAGTGCCAGTGGTGCACAGATGAGACGATTGGCGCTCAAGAACAACTTAGTGATCGATATTATCTAAAGCTGCCGAAAGATCAAGCAAAAAAAGCAGAGATAATCTACCCATGTCTGCATTCCTAAGCAGATCGTTGCCACACCCGAAGCAATGCTGACTCGTTTCAGTGATAAGCTGTAAAGCTAGACTAGAACTTACTAGCAAGGTTCGAAGTTTCAATATCAATATATGAGGTCAGTGGGTCTGCCACGACTCGGTCCAATGTCTTTTTACAGGAATGATAGAAAGGAGACTGGGCGGTAGTTGCTCAAGTTCTCTTGGTCCAGTGTCGCTTTCATATCCAGCAGACCATTCATGTGCAGAGTTCCACAAGCGGCCGTTCTTGATTCGCGGGGGTTCTCCATTTATACCGAGCCTCGTGGAAAAATTATTCAGACCTATGGGATCGGCTGTCACTTCTATTCATTGTATACCATGCTTCTTTTGGAATTCAAATGAATGCAGAATAAAATCCACTTCAGCAACTAAACACTTCACGATTGCCTCTTTAAATTTTGTCTTTGATGTCTGCATATATCCTTAAACTAAACGAGGATACATTCTCGATCCTACTTACAGGACACCATAAGCATGTGGCCGGACTTCTTCACTCAGATCCTCTTGTTGGCGATTCTGTATTAAGACTTTTTTATTCGCTCGAAGTTTTAAATTGTACTCCTTAACCGCTTCCTAAGGCTTAAATGAAAGGTTTTTAGTATAAAACTGCTTCCACAAATAACCAGCACATTCTATCCCTGTGTCTGCCTAGAGTGTATCTAAAAAGGTGACTCGTTCAGCATTCAACTAGCTTACTGGTTTTGTCTTTACTGGATTACTGCCAATGGTTTCTGATATGGCTGTGAAAAATATTCTAGGCCTCTGCTGCTGTTATGAATATCCATGCTAGGCCATTCAAGGTATCTAAGATATTCAGACTTTCGTCGTATTTATTTTTATAATGGACCAAACGATAGAGACTAATGCTGTCTGGTACCTACACGGTACGCTATCGCTTGGGTCCTTTACACCTAGCTGAACTGGTGTTTCAGTTTCAGCTTATATAATTGTAGCCGCAGTGTTACCATGCAAATGAGTTAGCTGCTCACTTCCAAAGTTTACAGACCGCCGGTGACAGATCCCTAGCTCTCCAGACTCTAGTCTGTACTGAACTGTCGTCCACAATTCCTATACGATGCCAACCAATCTCATGCAGCCGAATGTTGCACCTTCACGTCCTACACGTCCAGAGCTGCTACTTTCATAGTGCTCCCACTTCCACGAACGATATCCTGACAAAATACAGCTCGGCTAGTCGAATGTTCCATATTAGGTGAGCTTTAGTCTGCTGGTTACCTTCGGCATGCCAAAAGCTGCCTATGACTGGGGTGATCTAGTAAAAACTCTGCCATATAACATCCAGCCGTCCATTCGCCTTGTTGGCGTTACAGAAAAGGCAATATTACATTAAATATTATGCTCAGAGTCAGGATGCACTAGCAAAAAAGTCCACTTTTAATAGATCCGACAAACCCGTGAGAAATAGATCTGGTTTTTAGCTTCCCTTGAAAGATCATGGTCCACTAGCAGGTCGTGACCTGAGTCATAAGTAAATTACAGACAGGGAGAGTGAAAGATTTCAGGCAAGATTTTCAAACTAGTGGTTTGTCTCTTCCATTGGACAGTTTTGTTTAGCTTTTCATAACCCACTAACATAGTCACCATACAGTCGCTAATCACTCACCGATCGGTTACATGGCAGTAACATTTATGCCTTTCTCTTTGCTTACAATGGCATTGGTTACATTTAGGTGCTGCTTAAATCATAAATGAAATTATTCTAGCAAATAATAATTTTCAATATGTGCTACAGGCTACTTAGCCCAAATATTTTCAATAACTTTGGACAAAAAAGAGAAGGAAAATACTGTGTTAGTTCCCTTGGACTTCTTAATCTGATTCAGGGTTTTAAAGTATTGTTTTAACGGTTGCAGGTTTAAAAGACTTATTAGCAAGATTATCTATCGGAGGAAAAAGTCTGTGTTGTGACAGGATAAAAATGTCTCCTGGAAAAGACCAGGTGGGGCTCATAGCTGGTCACCTAGAGATAATTTTCTTCAAAGTTTAATTAAAGTAACTGCTCCGTGTAATAAAAATAAAGTCGTAATTTATTGAAGAAGCTCGCAGTTTCTTACTCTAATTTTTTAGTGGGAAGTGGTTATGGAGAGGCCAGATTAGTGCAATCATTTAAATACATAATGCAGAAATTGCATCGGCAGCACCGTTAACATAGTTACACTCTTAGAATTAGAAAAACAAACAGTCTTAAAAACTTACTGTGGTTCTTAATCGCAGCATTTAAGTTAGCAATTAAAATATAAAATATAATTGCTTGCTTTTCTAAGCTCTCAGGTAAATTTAAGAAGGAATTTTGAGAAACTAGCTAGATCAGAATAAGACAAAGACAAAAGCAGTGTTCAAACAAGGATTTAAAAGATGCAACTTTTGAAGTTAATAGGTAAATTAAAAAAATCTCCATTAACCAGTACGTTTATTTATAGGGTAAAGGGGAGGATGTCACCGAGAGCACTCACGTGTTTGAGTTTGATGTATAAGGGGAGTGTCGATACTGACATAGAAAACTTGGTTGTAGATCGAGTGGATCTGCGTCGCAAACAGATTAAAAAACTTCTCCAGCATAAAAGCTTTTCAAGTTGCATAACTGGAAAACCCTGACACTGATCTCCACATACGATAGAGCAGGAACCATTAATGAGACTGAACAAGTAGTCTAAATAGTCATGGGTTATGCAAAAAGTTCAGCTGGCCGATATTGTTTGTGATGAGATCCAGAATATGGCCAACAATAAAAGGCATACGACGAACATGTTGGATTATTTAGCAGCTCTCCAGACAGAAACGAGAAACTAATTGACCATTCATATGGTCGTCAGCTTTCAAGTCAGGAACTATCAATAAAGACCTGACACACTCGAATATTTCTGTTAGGTAATCCGAACATTATACAGCCCGGAGAGGGTTGGTAGACAATTCTTGCAGATAACGTAGATAATTTGACCGATCACTTGATAGATAACCGAGATATCTATCAATATTGATATCTATCAATTTATTGATATCTATCAATATATCATTATTGATTTTGATGATTGATAATCAAATTGATATATATCAATTGATATATAGATAACCCGTAGAATTTCATCAAGCTTCTCCCTCACAAACTGGTCAGTGATAGGTAGAACCTTGATTTTAGCAAGCAGCATATTTAGCAGGAAGTTCTAGAGTCTGTCCAATACTACTGGGTGGCCAAATACAATGATTGACGAATTGAAGAGCAATTTTAGCATTTTAGGCCATCTGTGATTGCTGGTCTAGGTACTCGATGCACTTGCTAGTTGTTTCATAAAAGTCAGGGAAGCATCAACTGGTATGCTATGTCAATGTCAAGCTATGCATGCTAAGTGGCATGCAGCCTGTGTGTAGATGTTGGCATCAAGGTATAGGGCATGCGCCTCATTATTGGTCGGCCTTCTAATTTTGATTTCAATTCTAGCCTCAATCGCAGAGCTATTACCAGAACATATGCTAAACAATGAATTAGATTTAGGCTTTAAAGATTTAGGGGCTGAGTGGCAAATTCGGCTAATGCATAATATTGCAAAATTTTTAAGAACGGATCGAAAAAGGCTAGTCATTAGAAAGTACTCATGGAAAATATGCACCTTATGTAAAGCCTTAATCACACCTGTAGCCATAATCAGATCTCGAATAAATGAATAAAGCTTCGTGTCATTCACAATCGACATCGACTTGATATTCTCACGGTTTACCTTTTAAAGATTTTCTCGTTCAGTATAATATTAATATAATAATAATAATGCACTCAAAGAAGCGCCCACAGAGAACCTAATCTCTTTCAAGGCGCTTTAAATTTGCTGCAAAGTGAAATGCAATTGAATGGTAAGTAAAATCATGCTTGAAAAACAAACAAATGAATAACATGGTTAGGGATGACATGCACAGGGTGAGCATGCAAATGTGGTTAGTGGCAGCATGCACAGTGTCAGCACGCATAAGCACATCAAGGACGAATCACAGTGACCCACTAAATGCTGTCCTAAATAGGTGTGTTTTTAAGTTCCTTTTAAATGTGTTCAGGTCAGGGGTTGTTCTGACGCATGTCGGGAGGGAGTTCCAGGCTTTGGGAGCATACGAACTAAATGCACGGTCTCCAAAGGATTTAAGGTTTGTATGAGGTATTTGTACACTATTGGATTCCGAAAAGCTGGTGGTACGATGCTTGGCCTGATGGGGGAGTATATCGGAGAGATAGGCTGGAGCCATAGAATGAAGGGACCTAAAAGTGAGCGACAAAACCTTGAAGTCAATCCGTTGCTTTACTGGTAGCCAGTGCAGGTCGGCGAGAAGTGGAGTAATGTGGCAACTGGGACGCTCACGACAGACATGCCTAGCTGCAGAGTTTTGCACCATCTGCAATCGCCTGATCGCACATGCTGGTAGGCCAATAAGCAGTGAGTTGCAGAAGTCGAGACGGGATGTCACGAATGCATGGACCAACTTGGACGTGGTATCCTTCTCAAAACAAGCCCGAATTTTAGCAATGTTATGAAGCTGAAAATAGGCAGATTTGACTGTGGAGCTGATATGGTCGTCTAACGAGAGGTCGCTTTTAAATATGACACCTAGATTTCGAGCTGATTTAACAGGAGATATTCTGGCAGAGCCAATTTTGAGAGTCAGCCTTTCCAATCTCTGAATCACACTGGGTTTTCCCATAACTATTAAGTTAGTTTTATCATCGTTCAGTTTTAGAAAATTTGCTGCCACCCATGTGCGGATGTCATTAATGCATGCAGCAAGTTAGTCGGGAGAATTTGAGGTGCTCGAAGGCTGGGAGGGATCAAAGCAGAGGTACAACTGAGTGTCATCCGCATAGAAGTGAAAGCCTAGATTGTGCTTGGCAATCACATCAGCAAGAGGGTGAGTGTAAACCGTATACTTTACACTTTCATGCCCATTGAAAAAACGTTATCCAGTATAGAATTTTCCGTTGACCTTCGAATATTTAATAAGGATTTGATATCATAATATAAAATTATTTTAAAAGATTTTTAAATCAATTAAAATAACTTTTTCTTGCTATTCATTTGCTCAAATTGTGCAGACATGTTTAATATTGGTCTTTAGGCAGAGGTCGAATGCAGTATCACGTACTGCTGTCGGCGAAAAGCGTTGTTACAAAGAGCGTAAATATCTGACATTAAGCTTAAATAGTCTTGAATTCTTAAGGATTTACATGTACTACTTTACTGACCGAGCTATTTCTGCTCCATTTAGATTTTAGAAAATGACTATAAGCGTTGGCTCTAACAACTAAACATTTAAAAAGCAGTCCAGCCTAAACAATGTCATAATTTATGTGAGATAGTGACTGGTGAAATGAAATGACATCTTGACTTGTATTGATATGTTCACAGGTAGCCAACTTTCAATCAAAGTGTCAGTTTATCATGGTATACTAGTGCCATGATTCTCAGTATTGTAGAACTGCCAGGCTCTACCACAGTTTTTAGAAAATGTATGCAAGTAATTCAGAATCACGTTTGTTTATTACATGGAGTACACTGAATTTCAATCCAACATTCAAAATGTTCAAACAAATGTCCTGCATAAAGCCGGCCAGCCTTCCAGTTCCACACATCTCCATTCCAGTGTCTTCAGTCGGAAGCTCAATAGTGACTCCGATAAGAGTTACTTTCCATTAAACGGTCTACAAATTCCAGTAATTTCTAATAAACGTAAGTATCGTCCAGGGCAATGCTGAAAACACGATCAGAAGAGAAATTCTAATATCAATAGTCTATTTACTAACTATAGAAAATATAACAATTGTGACATATATTTAAGTTGCAATCTAAAATGGCGAAATTTAATTCTAGGCATTTTAGGTTACCTGTAAAATGACCATCAACTATCTCTCCACCAACTGAATCACGGGTTTAGAAATTGTTATCCTTCATAAGAACGACATCCCAAATGATGTATGATAACTGCATTTGTATATTTCTTTTAAATATTACTAGGCTTCAAATCGTGCAAGGTGATAGCTGCTGGGGAATTCAAGGTTTGGGGCATAGAAATCGAAGACGACGTCCAATGAAGACACGTGGCTACTGAGATGCATCACCAGCTGATTGAGTAAAAAAGCTAGTGTCTTTTATGCAGAGACTAATCAGTAAGTATTACCACCGGATAATCTTTGGAGAGATACTTAAACGACGGAAGCCTGAAATTGATACACTACTAGACGGGTCAGTTACATTCAAAGAGAATGTGGTAATGTTACCACTTAGATGTCAACCAGAGGCAAAGCTTTCTGTACAAAACCATCTATATTTGACGGTTCCTCAAAACTTGCAAATCCTTAAGGAATCAAATCCCGTTTATTTTGTTACGTATGTTAATAAATACCAATACACAATTATTTCTAAGCTTGCTCTAGGCATAGGCGGCTTCTATTTTGAAAAGTATCATGCATTTGAATCAAGTTAACGACACTAAAATTAGTCACAACAAATGATCCAATTCGAATGAATTTGCAAGCCGTGCCAATTCGCCAAAGCAAATAAAGTGGGTGAAGATTTAATCGGAATGCTCGCAATTACTAAGCTTAAAAATAGTTCTCATATCAGTACTAAAGCTTAGGCTGATTTCGTTGGCTTCCTTGCTAGATCTACTCGTTATAAAGGTTTAAATACGCTGATTGCCCCGAATTTTATGCACAAACTAATCTTCAGATGCTAACTGTTTATAGCTCATGTTTCAAAATTTATTTCCCCTCCATTAAATGAAGTTTCCTTAAGTAATTAGTTTGACTGCATTGCTACTCATTGTTGATAAATGTGCACTTGGTTTATGTTGTGTAATAGCTTTAATAACTTCACGTTGAACTAAATTGAAAAAACTCAGATAATCAGTTCATAATAACCATTGCCTTATACCGATACGATTTCACTATTGGAATAATAAGAGTGAATTTTTATTAGTAGAAATTTGTCTGATTTCGGTGCTAACAGCAATTAATGAGCATAAATATCCCATGCGATTGTGAATAAAGATATTCAGAAATTCATACTTTGGGATTGCCTATGCTCATTGACCTCCGTAGACATTGCACCTAGACTGTGCATTAGTTTTCAGTAACAGAAATATGCAAGTGTAGGAGCACTTTACACATTGCTGTTTGGCTAGTTTCACCAAAAGTTAAAATGAATAATTTGTATGCATACCATGTTTGCACTAAAATTTAAACACATAAGAAATAATTTCATTGATACTTATAATAAGCACAGCTATGTGTGTATGCCTAGCCTTTGTCTAAAATACATGGTCATACAAGTGGCAATTCAAGCTAATGTAATGCAGCGTCTCAGGAAGTAATGAAAAAACTTTTCTCTATACCATCACCAGTGTAAAAATTGTGTGACTGTGACAGCTTTATGAAACATGAAACGGAAAACTAAAATACAAACGCTTAAGCTAACTTCAAGGCAAAGCACTGCATGACTTACGCTGTACATAGACCCCCTGTGATTGAAGATGGCATTGCAGTGCATAATTTGTGTATTTGCAGTCCGCAGCTGAAGTCCAGTTTTGGAAAGATATCAAAGACGCCCAGGTCGATTCCCAAGTCAAGGCTCGGTAAATTGAAATTCAAGTTAAAATTCAGTAGCACCGAAAAGTTTGGCAAACCTGAAAAGAAAGTAGCATCGTGAAGCTTCATGACAGCATGTTGAAGATTATTACAAATTCTCAAGCATGATTCTCTACCTACCAGGCAGAGTCAGAGAGGGTAAGGCTCCAAGCACTTTGTTCAGAAGGCCGTTGACTAGATCTAGGAACACTTTTAAGGCTGAATTAACCCCATTTATGACATCCTGAACGCTGACGCACCACGATCGTTTCGTTATGCTTAAAGACACCTCTGGAGACAAAATCAAATCCTGAAGGACCTCATTTGTCAGGCTTCTCTTGCGACGTCCGAACCAATTTAATGGGTTTAGATCGGAGATTGATGGAATCGGTAAGCAGACCTTCTGATTAAGAACATCCTTCAGCCGATTTAATGCATCCAATATAGGCTGGAGTGCTCTTAAAACTGCATCTACACCCTGTCTGATGAACCCGACGTCTGGCCATGGAAGTTGAGCCAATGCTTTAAGGTTGTTGCACGTGCTTGATAAGGTATTCATGGCTAAAGAAAAAGTAGAAACAGTACTTCGCAATTAAGAAGAATCAGCAGAACACTGAAAAAATTTCAGCTTCCCCAAATGAAGTCCATCGTCAATGAATTAGCACTGTAAAGATTAGCTCGCAAACTTCCTTACCTCGGTTTGCATTTGAAATCGGGATATCCACTAATCTACTAAAGGAGTCCAAAGTTTCCCCTAGTTGAGTGCGAACATTACCGAAAGGAGCCACAAGAAGGCAGTCACGAGCAGTCACAATATAGCTGCGACCTGCCAGGCATTGCTGCTTCACTTTGCCTAGAGCTGAAATTTCTCTGTCAATGTCATTGAGTAGCTTTTGTAGTCGATCGTTGTATGGCCACAGTTTTTCGTCGATTTGGGCGATCTTTTTATAAGCTGTATCTATCTGCAAGAGATAGTTTCATGCCCGGCTACAGTTTCCACGATGGCAAAGTGATGGGAATAAGTTTAGCTTGATAGGTTTAGGATTTAAAATGCAAATTATTTGGATTTAAAAATATTATAATAATAGTAAGGGTACATCTGTTATAGCAATCTCAGAGAAATCGATCTTGTTCTAATCACTATACATTTGCTGTAAAGGTAGCCTGATCGAATGGTTAGCAGGTAGCTTGCTCAACAAAAATCAAAGAAACATTATTAGAGGTCACACGCACAGGGTATATAGGAAAGAGATAATGAATCAAAGTAACTTACTGGGCCTGATATGGTGTCCACAGTTCTCTGCAAGGCTGTCGCAGCAGTTCCAATAGCAGGCACAATCTTGACGATGGTCAATACACTTTTTAGCGTTGATAGGCCAGACTGAAGACTCTGCAGCTTCCCTCACACATCGTGGACATCCTGTACGAACTTCTGTGCCGCCGCAACACTACTTCTGATAGAGTTAAGACAGTCAATGTCCACCTGGGCGGCCGGCTCACAATTAGTCAGGTCTATAACTAGCTGGTTTGTAGTGCTAGGAAAGTTAGCCAATACCCCTGTCGTGCTCAATGAAGCCAACAGCAGTAGCCAAATCATTGTCACAGAGAGAGAGAGAGACCTCTGGCTGTATGATAATCCAAGGTGTGCACCACGTAAATATATACTAGCATGCAAATGAAGTTAAAACTCAGAACTCAGTCAACTATCCATCAAGGTCAAGCGTGCATCTCATGTACGAAATTATTCTTGAAACCGGCAATTTAACGTGGGCAGTGGTGAGTAAGTGAAACCAGCATATAGGACTTCATGCAGTGCGTCTTGTTTCTACGAAACCTTGCAGATTGTTCTTCTAATTTATGATTAATTGCAAAGAGAAAGATTTACTTGCATCAAGTAGGCTGCATTTCTCGTCCATTGCTTGCTGGAGATCGATTTCAACAGACTGCTATCCTCGTTATATGCCAACCCAGCAGGCTGCTGCTGCATGCCGATTCCGACTGTGATAATATCGTATGCTTTGTTTTGCCAAAGGTATTCTTGGCATGTACGTAATATAATCTTGATCTTAATGGAATATAGTTATATTAGAATACACTTACTCCAATGTTCCTGCCAGGATTGGAGAAATGGCTATCTTGCTCAGAAAGCAAACTCAAATGAACAAGGAGTGTTAAGATGGATATTTAAATTTATCCTGCATTGCTTCCAGCCACGTCTGTCTCCCTCGTTTAATGTATAAAGAAAAATATCCAGATTGATGATAGAACTTTATACGTCTTAAGGAAACCACTTCAGCAGTATGTCAATAACAAGAATCAGCTCAGCATATTAATCCCTTCAGTGACTGCTTTTCAACGAAACCATGGAATCAAACGGCTTCAGCGAAAGCTGGATAAGTAGCTTGTATAAACTCTCCATGTCAATTTACGTTCGAGCCTAACGATGGCAAAGAGGATCATTGACAGCTAGCATAAAAGGCTGGTTCATTTTTTATTGATGATAGCTGTGAAGACGACATAAATTAATCGATTTTTCAATGCAGCTTTGGCGCCCCTGGTCAGTCAAATTCTGATTGCCCGGATATGATTCTCAGCTGACGAATTAATATTTTTAGGGACAGTTTCTGTGATATTCTATAGTGAATGGCTCTTAGGGTCAATTTTTGAAATAGTTATTCAGTAACATCCAAAGCCTAAATACTGAAAGTGAATTTGTTAACGAATGCCTCAGGCTGTTTACTGGTGTGGTCTGTCCAGAAAAGAAGTCAGAAGTAGAGAAAGTCAGTCTTTCTCATCAAACGGTTGCGAGAGGAGTTGACGAGCTCGCATCCAACACAAAAGAAAGTCTCACTAAGAGACTTGCTGAATGCGAATTTTATTCTCTTGCGCTCGACGAAAGCACGGACAATAGCGATACGGCTCAACTGTCGGTGTTTGTACTCGGGGTAACAGGAAAGTTTGTCATTATCGAAGAACTATTGGATATATGTTCACTGAAAGGCACTACAACGGGGAGGGATATTTTGGATCAGGTCACGAGGGTTCTCCCAAAATTTAATCTTCCTGAAACTAAATTGATTGGTTTAACCACAGACGGAGCCCCTTCAATGACAGGTAGACACAATGGATTTGTATCTTTAATGGTAAAATTAGTACCTCACAAAAATTGTCAGTCATCACTGCATCACCCACCAAGAGCAGCTATGTGCAAAGGTCTTGAGCATGCAACATGCAATCGACAAAAGTGAGTGAGCCACACTGCATAGACCTTCAAAATGCCATGGCTACTTCAATGCAAATACTTTTTGCTGTGAATGCTACTATAAGCTTGGCCCTTTTATTAAAATTTGGGCATCTACGCGTGCTTACAGTTGGTGAAAAACTCAGCAGCAAGGCTTGACTGTCGTTCGTGTCACAGTTTCCATGTCGTGCCACTTCTAACCAATCTGCACTGGCTCCCTTCAAGTGACACAACGACTTCTAAATTTTTTAATTCACTTTTAGATTTTTCCATTCTTTGGCTCCAGATACTTATCAGATCTATTCGCCACTAGGCTACGCCTCGTGCCATCGGCCTTTCCTACTCTAACCGATAACCTAAACCTCGCAATAATCTCAAATCCTCTGGAAAGCATGCCTTTCGTTCGTGCGTTCCCTAAAGCCTGAAGCTAACTTCCGACTGGCGTCCTTACATCCCCCGAGTTGAGGAAGTTTGAAAAGAGGCTAGCAAAGCATCTACTTATCACAGCACTTACTGGGTCCGCGTGATTCGTCCATTGTAAGTTTAAGCTTGCTGATGTTGTACATGCTGCAACTAATCATATTTGCATGCCGACCTTGTTTATATTATATCTAGCCATCGTGGGTGCAATTTGTGACATTAAGCATGCTATCGTTAACCATTCAATCACTCTTTCTTTACAGCTTATGCTTAGAGCCAAGCAATAGATTAAGGTCGTTATTGCTGCGAAGTTATTCGAACTCGCTAGACCTGCGTATATGCAGAGAAGTTTGCTCGTATCTCCGTCTTACTTTCGAAAAGCCACACAGGCTGTGTGGGTGTTAGGCAGAAATGTATAAAGAGCAATCGTAGCCTAAGCGGCTTTCAGTGGGCATTCGGTGGCCATCGGACTTCTCACGAAACAAAAAGAAAGCCGACAGCATGGCAAATTAATGAGGGCAGTAGCAGTGGTGATTAACATGGAAATAGCACCAGAGTACGGCTCGAAATGACGTGCCGTTGTCGGTATGAGGAGAGTAGATGCCATTGCCTAAGAATCGTGAAGTTTGCCGCAGTCTCGGACCTGCAGAGCCGAAGCTTCTGTCGTAAACGGTTTTTAAGTGGAGGAATGGAACAGCTTCTTTATTGTCCATTCAGGACCTGAGGGCACGAGGAGGTTGGAACTGGTGCAGCAGTTCAGCTAAGTACGGAAGACCCAAAGGCCGTGGAAGGCCCTGTTGATCAGCATGATAAATTTACTCTGTAACCGTCGATCATACAGCAGATATCCTAGCTCTTTTAACAACTGATAAGCTTAGTTAAGCCTATGGGATTTGAGAACTTGCTTTTCAGCCACATTCATAGCCAGGTGAAGTGGCATTGGAACTTTTTTTTTGGTAGCCCGGCAAAAAGATAACTGCAATAATCTAGTCGAGACAGAACTAAGGAGCTAGTTAGATATTTTCCCAAGTCACCGTGGCAGAGATTTCATTATATTAGCTATGGATCGGAACAGATTTCTAGCTGTGAAAGCAGTCATGATTAACTAAGCTTTCAAAATTTAGGCGGCTGTCGAAGACGGCACAAAAATGTGAGCACTCAATAATGGTCTCACACCAGCATCGACTATTTGAAGAGCAAAGCATTGTAGTCCAGCCACATGCCGGGGTGCCTGTAAAATTATAGCACTATGAACACTTGTTACCGAAGATTAAGTCTACAAACTAATGTTAACTAGTGCTTGTGCATTTAAATGAATATCTCTATTTAGCCACTGGGACAGAGAGTGATTGCTTGCTAAAGTTGTACAACTTGTTTCGATCACATCTAATAAGCCAATTACAATTGTATACTTTCGATGAAGCCATCATCCTAGGGCAGGTATTATTACTTAGGCGATAACGCTGGTAATTGCAAAACCGACTGAGCTTCTCTTCTTTCCCGCTTCATTGCCTACTTTCTCACTCAGTTAGCGCCTTTCTCACTTTCTCTTTCGTTCCTGAACTCCTGAGTTGTATCCAATCCATACTAATAGTTCTGCATATGTTACATACGTAGCTGCTCTATGAAAATGCCATCAGTGATGGGTTGTTGCTCTATAGCTTCTTCACAGGTCTCAATCTTGGTCCGTAACTAATACCCTATCTTAAAAGCGCAGAATCACTGTGTTTTAGGGTGACTTTTTTCGGAAAGCAACTTGAGGTTAATTGTCATGTCAGTATCTCTAACCCATGATTTGAGAACCCTTACACTTGATGGTTTGATGGAACGTTTTCTATGTAGGTATGTTGGTAGACTACCTTTCATCTATTTCACTTGGTTACAGAGATTTTTCAAAAGTTGAGTACACTTAGTTGGTAATGTTGCTGCTGTCTTTTTTTTTCTATCACTCACTTTCAAGTGTTAATAGAATACTTTACGTGATTATTCTAAGGAAATTGACCATATTATTAAAAGACAAACTTTCATCTGAAGATTCATATTACGTTAGATAGAAATAAGGCGAAACAGTGTTAATGTGGCGACCATAGTCTCACGATTTAAAACTCGACCATGACTGACCTTCACGTTAGTCAGGTCCTAGATGATGTATTTGTGATTTCAAAGTAGATAATTATTTTATTCGTACTTTCTTCTGCCCAACTGAGGTTTTCACTGATTATAGGGAAAGACTGAGCGATATTGGAAACGTCATTCGTGCACAACACAGCCAATTGGAGTTCAACCTTATTAGAAGAGGAGATTCGTAGTATTACAGCTCATCTCGTTCCTAACAATTTTTTGCAGACTGGTGGTGCTACAAAGAATATGAAATAATAATCTTTTATTTGAACAAAAGAAACTAGGAGTATATTATAAACAAGTGAACCTGGAGTTTAGCAAGGTCCATAGGTATGACGTGCAAGTTTTGAGAGACGTTTATGTGTTCTAGTGCAGAGTCTGAGGCAGAGCAGCTACTTATGACGTACTTTACCACTATAATGCCATTTTTTGATTAAAAATTTGTAACAAAATCTGAAGGTAAAGAAAAGTATGTCTATAGGGACTCAGTCGATTATTTAGAGCAAAGCACATACAAATCGATAGAGGAAGCAACGTGACTGCAGCAAATTGGGCTCTCGGTAATTTGGCCATCTGCCAGAGACCGATTGTCTTTGACCTTAAGTTGTGAGTCACTGTAGCCAAAAGTTGAAGGATTCGAGCGAACCACACAACGAGCCTGTGGTCAGGTTAATAAAACATCTATTGCGTCAAGTATTGCCTATAAATGCTGTGGGTGGATTGGAGGACTGGCCTGCGTCTCTACAACCAAGGCAATCACAATCGTGTTTCGACGTAGGTACATATGTGCTGCGTTAATGTTTTCGTTTATACTAAACCTTATATTAAGTTCTTATTTCTTTACATAGCATGTGAATATATATTTCGAATGCGGTTTTTGGGAAAAAAGGAAACAGAAAATGGGGTACGGACATTTCCCCTGGACGTTTCCCCCGGACATTCCCCCCCCCCCGACATTCGCCTCCTAGGGTAGGACATTTCCCCACGGTATATGGTTTAGGTTTTAGGTGTTAGGGTTGAGTTCTTAGGGTTTAAAGGTTTGGGTTTTAAGAGTTTAGTGTTTAGGGTTTTAAGGTTTGGGGTTTTTTGGGTTTAGGGTTTAGGGTTTCTGGTTTAGGGTTTAGGGTCTAGGGCTGGCTGCGTCTGCGCCGCCTAAATCCACCCTTGCTCGCGATCCGTGCTTTATTTAATTTGTATTAGGGCATAAATATATCTCTTGAGGTCGAGTTATACTCAGTAGAACTCTGAGGCTTAGCGCTCATTTGCAGGAACGCGCGGCATGCCGTAGCGCGTTCCCGTTTTGACGGATACAAACACATGCCTGGTGACGTCGAGCGGGACCTATCTTTCGCACGACCAAACTGTATAGCTTGCCGCTGCCGCAGCCTTACCAACCACCGCCGCTGCACGTTCCATTAGAAACTATCCTTCCAATCCATTCATTCCTCTAATTATACTGAGTTGATTTTATTTTAGTAGAGCGTGAACTTCATTTAACCATATATATATATATATATATATATATATATATATATATATATATATATATATATCAGTATTCTTACTTACATATTCATTAACATAGGGGGAAGTGTCCTATCGGGGGATGTCAGGAGGAGGAAATGTCCCAGGGTCCACTGGGTGAGAATTGTTGGGGGGGAGAAACTTCCAGGCGGGGATGTCCTACAACCTGTAAAATACTCTTTAGGGCTTTAGGCTTAGGGTTTAGTGTGGAGGGTCTTTTTAATGCATAAGGCTCACGGTTTAACTTTGAATAATGAAAGTTTGGATTTTCAAGTTTTGTTTACAGCCCCAATTAAAAAAATTGAGGTATATAACAGTCAGATACATAATAACTAAGTTTCATAGCTCAGCCAGAAAAATTAACTCTTCGAAGACACATAAGTTATGCTGTAAAGGAAGCACGATCGAATGCTTAGCAATAACATGCCTATAGAAAACAACCTTGACCTGTTGGACTTGACAGGCACATTTTCAGCGAGCAAATATGGTTTGCATGCCACATCTACAGTGTCAGAACGAATCAGAACACAGTGGATGATTTACATGAACCTACTAACTGATGGGATAAATAAATGAATTTTAGTTTCTTTTTCAAATATCGTCTAGAAAGGGGGTGTCGTATTGTAAAGTAATGCATCCAGTTTTGTAACTCCACGAAAGAAATAAGACTTTTGATGTTACTAAGGTTGGTTTGTGCAGTGAAATATTAATCTGAACGCATTACATTATGCATTCAATTGCATGCAGAATTCACCTCAAGAAACAAAGAGAACTTGAGAAGAATAACACTTATTCAGAAGATATGTTGCAGCTAGAGTAGTATGGAAGTAAAAGCTCAGAACGGCTAAGACAAACGTGACTTATTCGGGCCCCAAAAGGTTATTTGTCGAGGTTTAAGAATCTTGAAAGTATGTTCAGCAGTCTAGGGTCTTAAGATTTTAAGCTTCTGTCAACGCCGGTCTTGACGTGGAAAAAATAACAGCCCATTCGTTATTCAGACAGGACCTGAGGGCATGAGGAGGCTGATGCTGGTGCTGCAGTTTAGCTAAGTATGAATAATAATAAGAGTAATAATAATACACTTGATAGCGCGCTCTCAGATAACTCAATCTCTTTCTAGGTGTTCTACATTGGCTGCAAACGAAACGCGATTGAATGATGAGTGGTATCATGCATGATAAACCACAAGAATAACATAGGGGTGACGTGCACAGGGTCTGCATACCAGTTTGGTTAGTGGCAGTGTGCAACAGTGTCAGAATCCATAAGCACATTAAGGATTATTCAAGGGGACCCACTATGTGCTCCTATGAATTGGTGCGTTTTTAAATGCAATCAAGTCAGGAGATGTCGTGGCCAAGTCGGGAATTAGTTCCATGCTTTGTGAGCATACGAACTGATGGCACGGTGTCCATAGCATTTGAGATTTATTTTTACGACCTGCAGATAAAAAGTTCGGTTCCTGGAAGCTGTTTTTAGGATGCTTAGCCTGGTGGGTAAATAGACCTGACGGGTAGGCTGGAACCAAACAATGAAATAACTTTAAAATGAATGCCAAAACCTTGAGTTTGAAGTATTGCTTGACTGGGAGCCAGTGCAGGTCAGTGAAAAGTGGTGAGATGTGGACATTGCTAAGCACACGACAGGCACGCCTAGCTGCAGAGCTTTGCTCCAGCTGTAAGCTCTGATTGCACAGGCCTGCAGACAAGTAAGCCGTGAGTTACAGGAGTTAAGATGGAATTTCACAAATGCATGGACCAACTTAGATGCCGTATCAATGTCTAAACAAGCGCGAATTTCAGCAATGTTATGTAGCTTAAAGTATGCAGACTTGACTGTGGAGCTGACGTGGTCGTCTAATATAAGGTCACTTTGTAACATGGCATCAAGATTTCGTGCAGATTCAACGGGAGATATTTTGAGCGTTCGCTTTTTAAAGGTCTGATCACACTTGGTTCACCCGTAAAAAATAAGTCACTTTTATCTTCGTTCAATTTAGAAAAGTTGCTGCCACCAGCATGCGGTTCTCATAAATACATGCAGGAAGGGAGTTGAGAGAATTCGACATGCTGCAGGGCTTCTAGGGATCAAAATTGAGGTGCAAAGGAGCGTCATTTGCATAGAAGTAGAAGCCTATATTGTGTTTGGCCATAACATCGGCAAGAAGGAGAGTATAAACGGTAAAAAGAACGAGGTACGGAAGCCTGTGGTACCCTATATTTCAGAGGTTCCTTGGATGATCTCTGTTCATTCATATCAATACTCTGAAGTCTGTCACTGAGATAGCACCTGAACCGTTGCAGTGCATCGCAAGTGATTCCCAGACGATATAAGAGGTGCTCAAGGTGATATCGGTGATCGATAATATCAAAAGCTGCCAAAACATTGAGCAAAACAGGTAGGTGCTGGATGGAATTGAGGGACAGCATTCCAGGGCAGATGCTTCCGTCTCAGGGATGGACTCCCTGATATTGTCTATCTTGTTGACAAAGAAACTAGAGGAGGAAACAGCTAGATCACTGGGTAAGAAGCTAACCTGGCGGTGGTTAAGGACATGGTCGATCGGCGACATAACCATTTTCGGATCACGTACCTGCAATTTAACAAGATATATTATAGAAGCTAGACTCGATCTTTGCAAGGATTGATTGGTACGATGTACATCTGCAGTCCTCGTGTGCCTGCCGATGGACAGTCTGCCCTGATCTTCTGCTTGCTTTCTTCAAAGTAGGGCTTAGTAGACCAAGCTAGTTTAATGTCTGTGAAAAACCAAATGCCGTGTGGGAGAGGACACATAGTGTGCCTTGTCAGAGGTGCGAAGTCGTCGAGCACGTAAGCTAGTGTCGCGTTGTAGCCATCTAAGCTGATGATAGGTCGGAAGGTGGATTTAGCTGCAGAGACGAAGAGACTTTCTCACACGGACAGCATCGATGCCGAGGACCTTGAGCTTTCGCGTTTCACAGATATTTTAGATGAGGAGAAGGGGGCACACATTGTAGACTGAATGAGATCGGTATGTGGTCAGATAAGCAGGAATTGATAATAATAGGTGATCCAAAAATGCAGCTGTGTTAGAAAGGTTGGTTGAGCGTTTGACCCTTGATGTAAGTAGGGCCATGTATATAAGCCACAAGAAAGAATGAGTCAGTCAGTGCACGAAATTTAGGGCTGGAAGTGTCAGATAAGTTATGAAAATGAATTTTGAAATCACCTATAATGCTGTAAGATAAATGTCTTGCACACAGAATCGAAATAAGATCAGAGAAATCTGAGATAATCGAGGACTGTGTACCTGGTGGGCAACAGACTACTGCCACAATCGGTAGCTTGTGGTCGGGTGAAATCAAGATAATCGATTCGAAAGACTTTTTGAGGGCACTATAAATTGCTTGATTTCAAATTTCAAGTGAGTGATAATAGCGACTGCACCTCCAGTTTCGATTGATCTGGGGGTTTGAAAAAAGGAGAAAACAGTCAGAGTGGCATCTTAAATTATTGGGCAGTTTATTGATTTTAGCCTAGTTTCAGTCTAGTGGGGCAGGTTGAGAATTTTTTCAGAAACGAGGTCACTTATTACCAGGGTTTAAGCTCTCAATAAACGAGGATTCTAAAGGCAAAAGTAAAGTCGAGCCGCCTGAGTTATACCAGTCCAAATGAACACTCCGTTTGAGAGATTCACAGTGGTGCTTGAGTGGAGTTATATCAGGTCTGATGAACACTAAGTTCGAGAGATTCGCAGCGACGTTTGAGGAAGAGCATGCTTAGTGGTTGGAGAAAATGCCTGTAATACCAAACAATCAGGCACTATGCTTTCTACTCCTGCCATCAGAGCAGTGACTCAGCTGGTGGACCGGCCCAAGTGGCGGCTCTTTTCTTATGTTAATGCATAATTCACGAATCTTAGCAACGAGCAATACAATCTATGCATACATGCAAAGCAAAAATAGGTATGCACAATCATAACTATAATGCAGGTTACCAGCCGCTGGTGTGTGCCATTAAAATTTAACAGTTTGTCCCTGATATAAGTGATGTGAAATTATCTTGGTTCTGCCGCTTAACAGTTACCTCACATTTCCGGCTGATTGTGTGTCACCTTAACGGCTAGAAGAATGTATTTATTTTATGCTAACTTTTTCATTTACCGTGTTCTCCTAGCACAGCTTTGCCGTATGTTTGCTCTCTGGCCTCTGGTGCTCAGTTCATGTTATGGGGTACGTATAGACGGAGTGCAGCTGAAAGTATGCCTAAATGTCTTTCAAACATATTCTGAACCAACTGCGTCTGAAGCCACACGAAACAAATTGTAGCTATTCACTAACCTTTAGCTACACCGAGCATGCCATCCTGGGACAGTTTTCCGCCACAGGATAGAATAGCTACTTTAATAGTATTCTTTTAGGGACGAGCCACTATAATAATTGTTTAGCTTTGTAGATACTTATACAATCAGTAGAAGCATGGTCTAAGTTTCTAGTGAGTCGGCCGGGCTCTGCACTGCTCATAAAGCAACGGTTCTTAATATTCCTAATGTCACGACCCCTTAATACAGTTCCTCTTGTTGTGGAGACACAAAACTATAAAATAATTTGAGTTGCTACTTCATAACAGGTAATTTTCCACTATGAAATCGTAATGTGAATAGATTACACGCAGAATATATTTTCATTGTTACAAATTCAACATAATTAAATGGTAGCTATTGATTACAAAAACAATGTCGGTTCCTAAGACCGTCGGAATTGCGTATTTTCTAATGGTCTTAGGCGACCCCTGTAAAAGGGTCAATAGACCCCCCCCCCCGAAGAGGTGACAACCGACAGGTTGAGATTACAGTCATAGATTATTCCTTATATGACTTATAAATTATAGTTGTGGTCTATTTCTTTAATATAGCCAGTAGAATCAGTGTTTCTCTAGGAGAGAGTTGAATGGGTATTCTTTAATGTAGGCATTGAGGCAGCCAAACACGGCGGCTCACTTGCTAATCATGCCATTACTGTGTAAAGTTACTGTGAGGTGTTCATGGCTAACAAGTCATCATTTATGAGATAACTTAATAATGAAATCAGGTTTACCAGATATGCTACAGAAAAATCATTATAAACTGTTGGCATTGCACTTTGAGGACATGTGGCAGTAGGAGGCCATTAATATAAGGCAGTTTTAGCTCTGGTCGCATTAGCTACCACAAGACAGCTTAGATAAAAAGACGGCATCTCAGAAATGTAATATAAATATGTAAATGAGTTCCGAGTAAGGTTTTGACAATCGAAAGTGCATTCCTGGTCGATATGTGTTGCATTGAATTATTTGCTGCCCTTCGTACAGTGCCTGTTGAGGTTTTCGTGTAGGCTTTTACAAAGAATAAAATCACAGACTGACATGGCTACGGCATCGGTAGGTTTTCTATCTATAATAGTTTTGCAAAAGGCAGGGGCTATAAAAGTGATCACTTGCTGCCATTCATTAAAGCCCATTGCTGTAACAGCTGTAACCGCTATCAATAGTCAAGTGATTTGAAATTTCCTGAAGCTCCCTGAAACTTGTAGAGTATAAACCTATGACTGGAACCATAGTAGTACCAGGTATCGGGTTAATTGTTTTTTAAGCTAAACCTCAAATACCAAACATCCAACCCTAAACCATAATCCCCGGACCTCAAACTGCAAAACTGTAAATCGCAACTGGAACACGGAAACCGGGAAATAGAAAATGAAAACCAGAATTTGGATAATGGAAACCGTATACCGCAAACCTTAAGCCGGAAGCCCCACGCCTTAAGCAGTAGGGCGCAAGCGGTAGACGGAAAACCATGAACCGTAAACACCGAGTTCTATATTCTAAAATTTAAAGCCTGAGCTCGAAACTGTATTCCCTAAATGCTATAGAAATTGTTCGCCCTTTTATTAACCCATAGAGTTGGTCATTCATCTTAGTGAAAGACGACGTGTGGGCAATAGCTGCTTCCTTCTATCACGAAACGACTAATTAGGTTTAAATCAAATGAGGAAAGCCGATCTACAGTGCGCCAGCTCTTCGCCGTTCCTGACTAGTGTTTACAGATTGTTGATCTCACTTATAATAATGAAATCAGAATCTTACCTTTCATGTGAAATTAGGAACACACAGTGAACTAAAGAGCCTTTTAGTCAAGCCAGCACAATATCATGACATTCAAGTTTCAGAAGCACTTTAGATATGACAGTACAGAGCCCGACGCAACACAGCTACTGGTCAGATAACTAAAAGTATGTTGCTAAAGACTTGATTAAAAAATCGCCAAACTAATCTGTAGGCTAGAACAGACGGTGGGTTTGGAACAGAGCCATTTTAGGGCAAAGCACACTGTGAAAGAATCGATGGATGAAGAAATCTGAGAACTGGATATTGAAAAACTGGCACGTCTCCAATTTGCCCAGCACCGTATTGCGATCGACCATATGCCTCACTGGCGCCAAGAGTTCCTGGTATCGAACTAACCGCAACACTACTCTACAGTCATAAAAGCAACACAGCTATATATTCAGCACATTTCTAGAAATGGTGAGAGGGTTCCTACTATATGCAACGACAACAACTCTCCTGCTGCCTACTATGGCTCATCCTTTTCAGCGGTCCAGAGCTGCTACTTCTATGCTACTCACTATCTCACCTGCTCTCCTGATGCTTCCCGCTTATATATATATATATATATATATATATATATATATATATATATATATATATATATATATATATATATATATATATATATATATATATATATATATATATATATATATATATATATATATATATATATATATATATATATATATATATAACTAATGCTTAGGCGTGTTTATTTTCTCACGCGTATGAAAATTTCTTCACGGCATCATTTCGTTTATTAATATCGCGTTAAGGTTTAGAATTCGCGGTTCAGGATATATTTTAAGTAATTTAGGCAATAGAATTTTGTGTTAAGGATTCAGTTTACGAAACATTTAGAATACTTAAGGATTATCGATTAAAGTTGAGGAAAATAAGCTTAGATTTTGCGGTTACCGCTTTCCATACTGACTGCGTTTAGTTTTCAAGACTGTCAGCTACATGAAACTTTGTTAACTTAGCTTATCGCTTACCCGTGGGCCCTAAGAAGAGACTGTTGGTGAACAATCACGGGATTCCATACTGCTGCAGTTCCTACAGAAGCCACACAGAGCCCCAGCATGCCTGCGACAGCTGGTGCGGATCCTGATTTTAACAACCTGCTGCTAGCGCGGTGTAGGTACCCTGCTACTAGCTGCGGCCAGTGAGAGACAGAGCAGGTACCTCCCCATGGTGCTTTGCATGCCATGAATTCCCGAAGGCACTTCTAGCCGTGATGGCACACTAGGTAAGACGGTTGCTTTCATGACCTCGGTCCCGAGGTCGCGGGTTCGATTCCTGCGTTGGGCGATTCTGTATCGCCACTGCAAGAGGTGGTGATAGCCGTAAAGGCTCTTCTGTCGCTGTACAAAAATAGGTTGTTTAAGCAGCTGGGATTTTTTGCTCACCTGGGTTTGCCGAAATCCTCGGGTTGTCGCTCAAACTTTCAAAAGAACTATCCACTTCTTACAATCCTTTGCGAATGGTAATCACATTTAGGAATCGTGAAAAGCACCGTTTTGGAAAAAAGGCAGTTGAAAACAGCAAAATAAGATTAAAAATCTAAAAAGACAAGCAAGATGCTAAACTGTGACGTTGTTCATATTATTCCATTGAGATGTTAATAGACAGTTACAATGTATGTACTGAACAAGCGCTAAGTTTTCAGTTATAGTTCCTATCTTAAATGTATTATTTGCCATGAATGCTTAGTAGCATTAAGACTACTATTGTTGGAATTAATTTATAAGCTCATGCAGCGTGATCGATACATAACCATAGTTGCTGGAAAAATATAAAAATATCTAAACTAGTTCTAAAGGAAGCACAGCTGAATTTTGAATCAAGTATCAGTTAGCATTGTAGGTTCACAGAAGGTTGTTATCGAAATAATATATATTTATTTGCAATATGTTTTGCTATGTAATGTAATGTAATGTAATGTAATGTAATGTAATGTAATGTAATGTAATGTAATGTAATGTAATGTAATGTAATGTATCTCCGTCAGTAACTCCACAAATTCATAAAGACCATGTGGGTGTTACGCAGGAGAGTTTTGTATAGCGCACTCACAGCCTAAACGGCTTTCGGTACGCATTCGGTAGCCAACAGACTTCGTCTCACGCAACAAAGAGAAAGTGGGAAGCATTGCAGAGTCTGGAAAGCAGTTCAGGTAGTGAGTAGCATAGAAGTAGCAGTCCATGACCGCTGAAAAAGATGTGCCGTAGTCGGCAGTTGGAGAGTAGTTGTCGTTGCTATGAACAAATTAGGCATGGAAAGCTTATCTATCAACTATTGTCACTCCAGTTTTCCCTTTATTAGCTAGGAATGTTACATTTTGAGGATATAAGCAACTAAGTTTGGTTATGCAGAATAGCTAGAGCTAATAAAACCTGTAAATGAGACAACGTAAAAAGTGACAAAGTTGGTAAAAAGTAAGACTTTGCAAATATCTATGAAAATACTGGACACTAAAACCAAAAGATTTAAGTTTATATTTCTTACTCAGTACGTTTATTTCTAAATGCAAGATTTAACTGTCATTTTAATACACATGACTACTGGGTCAATACCAAGCCATCGCAAAAATTGACATAAAAATTGATTATAACAGCCCATCAAAAGGTTCTGGGCCACGAATGTTCATTTGCCTACCGCCACGGCTGCGAGGCAACATAGCATCTTCCTACTAGGTTGGCTGGCCTTTGATGAAATCTAGTATTCGAAGCTTATACACCGGGGATGCAATGCACTAGGCTCTAAAGTAATGGAAATTAGTTCTCTTTGCTCTGTGACATCAAGACGGAGTTACATACTCGCACAGAGCCCGGAAACCCTCCGTATTGAATAATCTGCAGATGCGACTAGGAACTAGGTTGCTGTGCTTGAAGCAATTGCTTGACATCAAAATAGGCCAGAAGACGGCAAAAATCAGCCTACGGTAACAACAACAAGCTGATTAACACTCTGACCCTTACTATATTCAGCTTCCGTACTGGCTGCCTTTCTCTCTCGCTCACTCTTTCTCATCGATAAAGACAGCGAGCGTCTCAATTCCATTTTGCAACTGTATTCTGCGGTTTCCTCGATTTCAAAACCAACCTACTCCTTGTACTTGAGAGAATTATGTGCCTCAAAAACCTACCAAATAATAAGTATCACAGTGTTAAAACGTGTTGTATATGTATACTAATAGGAAGCACTCTTTTTTATATGAGCACGGTGTGTATAGCATGCCGTCTAGTCTGCCATGAATACAGTGATCATAGCCAGCGGTGAGTATAGTTTTCGTAGCAGGACGCCGTACTAGCTGCCTCTAATAATAAGCCGAGTTGTATACGAATAGGCCTTGACCTGCTCGCTTTGAACGACATCCGGATAAATTTGGTTATCCACCCGACCATTACTGACGCAAACCTAACAATATTTTCCTTCTTTCTTATCTTAGATCAATCAAAACTGCATAAGCAGTCACATTATCGCAAGTACATCCTTTATTACAAGACCTTCGCAGTCCCCTTGAAGCAGCCTTTCAAATCTATTGTTTTAAATTCATCCCACAGCAAGCTACCACTGCTGTCAGTACTCTAAGTTAATCAAGGCACCAAGTCCTTCTTTATCTTAGATTTACGTGATCACATTTTAATTCTGTGTACACATTTTTATCTTTCCTAGTTGTGGGGGATTTCAAAATTCATTTTGACAACCTATTTGACGCCTTCAGCTCAAAATTGTGTGCACTAGTTGACTCATTCTCTCTTGTGGCTCATGTGCATAGCCCTACTAATGCCCAGGGTCAAACCCTTGACCAAATCTTTCCTACAGCAGCAAGCTATCCTCGCCAATTATAACTACATTCTTTTTATTGGACCATATTCCGGTCTCATTAAGTCTAAAATATCTCAGGGCGCTATAACTAATGAATTATTATCGTTTTTAATCATGTGTGCCATCCTCCTCACCTCAAATCATTTTTGAATCGAGAAATCTCAAGACCCTTGACATCGATGGTGTCCATGCGTGAATATCAGTGTCGCCTCTGCTGCCCAATCCCAATTTAGACCTGTCATTAATGGTAAATTGCACCAATATACCACATTGAACGGTAATCCGCACAACACCAGCTGACATGATCAACGAGTTTTCACTGTGCACCCTCACTCACGAGACCTACGGTTAGCCACAGACACTAAAGAGCAATGCTGAAAAGCATGAGCAAGGTCAGAAGCGATTATTCATCGACAGGCATACGAGGACGAGTGTAAATCGTACCAATCAATAATAGCGATGGCAAGTCAAGCTTCAATTAAAGCACTGTTGAATCACTGATGCGCAATCCAAAAATGCTAATTTCTACGATAATTTCATGCGTCCATCAATGCATCCATTATTATTAATCTCTCCCAGTTTAGTTTCTTTTTCAGTGCTCCTTCTAAGGATCTAGCTGACGAATTTCTAGCGGCTTGGTTAACAAGAAAGATATGATCAAGGACTCTATCACTAGGGTGGCAGGATCGATCCGGGAGTCTTGTCGATCAATTCAATGTAGCACCTCAATGTCTATATTCAAGGAGGTCACTAGTGAGTTCATCCGGATGTTCATACCCAAATCAAAGAAGACTACTAGTCCTTCAGACATTTTTACTACTGTCCTTTTCCGATGGTAGATAGATCTGCTGCTGACATACGCAAATAACATCATGACTATTTCATTAACCTCAGGAGATGTTTTAGCAGCTTTATAAATGCTGTAATATGGCAACTGCTCAAAAAAGCAATATTAGACCAAGAAAACTGGAGCTACGTCCGCCCAGTCATTTTTCTAACGTTCCAATTAATAACTCTTGAACGAGACTTTACAGACCAGCTGAACTCGCATAGCTAAACTTGAAATCTCACTAGCAAGTTCCTACCTGGTTTTAGAGCTTATCAGTTTGCCGAGTCAGTAATGCGTCTTGTGTGTAACGACTGATTTAGTAATGCAGACCTGGGTAATATGTATCTGCTTGTTTAGTAGGTTGCTCGGTAGCTTTTGATACTATCGATCGCAAAGTCTCGTCTCGAGTCCCTCTTATCTTATCTCTCATCATTAGCCTAGGCATCACTGGTGCTGGGCTGCAACGGCTAAGGTCCTTACTCAGTGGGAGACTCCAGAGTATTGACATGAATTGGCAATGATTATCCGATTGATCACTGAAGTATGCGGTACCTCAGGGCACTGTGAATGGTCCGGTTATTATCGCAGTTTGCTCTCTCCCTCTTGCCTATGTGGTTGCCAGATACAATCTAGGCTTTCACATCTATACAGATGACAGTCAGTTGTATTGTCGCTTTGATCCCTCCCAGCCCTCCAGAACATCAAATTCTTTCAACTCCCTTGCTGCATGTATTGAAAACATCCACACACAGATGGCAGAAAACTATCTAAAATTGATTTATGATGAAACCAATATACAATTTATAGAAAAAGAAGCGTGATTCGGGTACTGGAAAACGTACTGCCTAAAATCGGCTCTATCAGGGTACGTTTTGCTGAATCTGTGCGAAATACAGATTTCCTATTCAATGTTGACCTTTCATTTGAAGATCACATTACCTGTGCAGTAAAATCTGCTACTTTTAGATAGACAAGATTGCTAACACTAAGGCTTCTTTAAACAGGGATACCACATCCAAACTGGTTTGCAGTTGGTAATCCAATTTACGATCAAAACTTGCAAGAGCGAACAGCACCATCAGGCAGTTGGTTGCGTTAAATACATAGTCTTGAACTGATGGGAATCGCTGCTCGACTTTGGCTAAAGCTAGAGTAGCTTTTCAGTGATATCGAGAAGATTCTGTAGTCAATTATTGCGCGGCTTTAACCGGTCGGCGAGCATAACTGATCACTGCTCATTGGAGGGTAGTCCTAATACTTCATATAGCGGGCAAAATCTTGACCACGGTCGGCACACTGGTTACCGTTGAGACACCTGATTGAAGAATTTGCCCTTCACAGCATTTACACGTGGGGATCGTTTTGCTTGATGCTTGACTCAGCTTTTTATTCTGATTTTCCTCACAAGTCAACTGACCAGGTAGCTGTTGAACTTTCAACTAAGAGCCAACTGCTACTATAACGCGTAACCATATTATACTGTAGTCTTCTGCATTATCTTAAGCAGAATGTATACCACGGCTTCCGTGAGGGATATTTAAATTGATACATCTCCTGGGCATGCCAGATGCAACAGAAGAGTTTTTAAGGGGCATGTTATTAGCCTAATTTTCACGGTTTTGAGCTGCTGAGGACTGTATTGTTTAACTAATCCAGTGAATCAGGATAATCTCTTCAATCCGTGCCCGGGAGATTTCTATGAGCTACTGTATAAGGATAAGCTTTAATTCACCTGAGTTACATAGAAATACCTACTTAAGACAGTTGTTGCTGATAAGGATGGCGACAGGACTGCTACTGCAACTTTTAGGAAGAATCTGAAAATGCTGAGCCGTCATTGATACTCAAGCCTGAAGAGGTTTTGAAGCTAATGCGATTGTCTACAGCCATGATACAAGGTTGCGTTATGTTTTCTTTTCTATTCCAGCCGAAAATAAACTTAATTTAAAGATTTAAAAATGTAACCAATCACTAATAGATAAGAATGATAAGACTATTTGTGAATATTTTTCTTAATTAGAATGAATAGGAATCTGTTATCATAACCCGAATAAAATACGAGTGGCTATAAAAGCACGATTCGTGTTATAGTAACTTGGCTGTACTTTAACCTCTGAGAGTTGATGAAACCGTTAAAGTTTTTAGCGCCGACTTAGCGTCCATAGGCTGTAGAGCTTTCATAGTATAGGAAATATTCTTTACTGTCTTTTAAATCTGCTTTTTGGCTGACTGGCAGGACCTCAGATTTTGAGAGTAGATTTGATAGTTCCGCAGGAGCGAAAAAATGAAGGGACCTAAAAGAGAGTGCCACAACCATGGAAACGATGCAAAGCTTTACTGGAAGCCAGTGCAGGCCATAAAAGGGTTGGGCGATCCGGAACCTTCAACGCTCACTACAGACTAGCCTTGGTGCAGAATTTTGCACCAGCTGTAGCTTAGTGATAGCTCATGCCATTAGACTAGCAAGCAGTGAATTAAAGAATTCAAGTTAGGCTGGCAAACATTTATTGGTCTATTTACATGTACAAACTCGGTCTAATCCAGCCAGAATGCAAGCAATATTATAGAGCTCCAGAAAGTAGGCGTACTTGATTGTGCAGCTATAATAATAATAACAATAATAATAATGCACATGATAAAGCGCCCTCAGAGAACTTAATCTCTTTCTAGGCGCTTTACATTTGCTGCAAAGTAAAATGCAATTGAATGGTAAGTAAACTCATGCTTGAAAAACGAACAAAATGAATAATATGGTTAGGGGTGACATGCACACGGTGAGCATGCAAATGTGGTTGGTGACAGCATGCACAGTGTCAGCACGCATAACCACATGAAGTACGAATCACAGGGACCCACTAAATGCTGTCCTAAATAAGTGTGTTTTAAGTTCCTTTTAAATGTGGTCAGGTCGGGGGAAGTTCTGACGCAGGTCGGGAGGGAGTTCCTGGCTTTGGGAGCATACGAAATAAATGCATGGTCTCCAAAGGATTTAAGGTTTGTACGAGGTATGACGTTATTGACTCAGTTAAGTATGCCGACCTTCAGCTACGTGACATTCCTAAATTTCGGACATTATTGTTTAAACAGGGATACCAAATCTTATTTGATCCACACATATGTGACTTCCCGAATCCATTTATGTAACTCACTGCCTGCTGGTCTACTGGCCCTTGCAATCAGGTACTTACAGTTGGTACTTAGCTCTGCAATCAGGCTTGTCTGCCGTTGAAGCTGCCATACCTCACACCACTTCTTGCAAACCCGCACTGGCTCACAGTCAAGCAAAGCATGGACTTCAAGGTTCCGTCACTCACTTTTTGGCACTTCCATTCTTTGGCTCCAGCCTACCTATCAGATCCACTTCCCCGCCAAGCTAAACATCTTACCACTAGCTTTTCGGAATCTAACCACTTACCGGTACATCTTACGAACCTTGAACCTCAAATCCTAGGATACCCTGCATTTAGTTCGTGTGCTTGCAACGCCCGGAACCGACTTCTGACTTGTGTCACGGCTTCCCCCCCCCCGACATGACCAAATTTAAAAATACATTAAAAGTGCATCTATTCATCACAGCATTAAGTGCTCTCCGTGCGATTCATCGCTTTCGTGCTTGTGTGAGACGACACTATGCATGCTGTCACTATCCATGTTTTCATGCTGACGCTGTGCATGTCACCATTGATCATGTTGTGCTAGGTATCATTGAGTATGTCGCTACTAACCATTTGATCGTGCTTCCTTTGAACCAAATGTAAACTGCCTAGAAAGAGATTAAGTTCCCTGAGACAGCTAAATAAGTGTATTCATATTATTGTATTACTAGAAGTGCAGAGGTGAAGCTGAGACCATAGGGATGGACTCTCCAATCTTGAATGTCTCGTTGGCAAATAATCTCAATAAACAAAGAGCTAGATCATGGCGCGGTTCATTAAGTAAGGTGCTACCCGGTAAAAATAATAAGGTTAATACATTTGACTAAGCGTCCTCAGAACGCGACAGTGAAACGAAAATGAAATGGATCACTTAAGAGTGGTTCAATATTAAATTCAGTATAATAATAATAATAATAATAATAACGTATTTCCTTTAGCACTGGATGCGAACTCTGTCTCATTCTAGGTGCTTTGCAATTGCTGCAAAGTATGCGCGATTGATTGGTTAGTGGTAGCATGCACAATAAACAACAGGAAAAACATGGTTAGGGATGAAATGCACAGAAGCAGCATGCAAGTATGGTTAGTGGCAGCATGCACAGTGTCAGCATGCATAGCACATACGGATGAATCACATGCTCATGGACAGTTAGGCCTCCCTTTTCGTGTGCTTTTTCTAGCTTAGACTTAGAAAACCAAGCTAGTCTTTTGTACGTGGTAATGTAATGTAATGTAATGTATCTCCGTCAGTAACTTCACAAAGTCATAAATACCATGTGGGTGTTACGCAGGAGAGTTTTGTATAGCGCACTCACAGCCTATGCGGCTTTCGGTATGCATTCGGTAGCCAACAGACTTCGTCTCACGCAACAAAGAGAAAGTGGGAAGCATAGCAGAGTTAGGAAAGCAGTTCAGGTAGTGAGTAGCGTAGAAGTAGCAGTTCAGGACCGCTGAAAAAGATGTGCCATAGTCGGCAGTTGGAGAGTAGATGCCGTTGCGTAAGAATTGTGGAAGCGAGTTCCACAGTCTAGGACCTGCAGAGCTAAAGCTTCTGTCGCCAACTGTCTTTAATCGGAGGAATGGGACAGCTAATTTATTGTCCACACAGGACCTGAGGGCGCGAACAGGCTGAAACTGATGCAGCAGTTCAGCCAGTTACGAAGGAGCCAAGCCGTGGCGGGCCTTGTGGGTCAGCGTAAGAACTTTGCTCTGTATCCTTTGCTCAACCGGCAACCATCCTAGCTCTTTCAGCAAAGGTGACACGTGCTCAAACCGCTGGGACTTGAAGACCAGCCTTGCAGCCATATTCATAGTTCGCTGTAGTGGCATTATAGCTTTCTTTGGTAGCCCAGCCAAAAGGGAATTACAATAATCAAGCCGAGACAGAACTAAAGAGCTAGTTAAATTGTTTACAAGACACTGAGGGAGACCGCTTCTAATCTTGGATAGGAATCGGATGTGATGGCTAGCTGTAGAGGCAGTCTTCTGAATGAAGCTTTTGAAATTGAGGCAGCTGTCGAACACGACACCTAGATTTCGAGCACGGGGTTAAGGTCGCACAATAGCATCACCTATTAGAAGAGCAAAGCCTTTTAATCCAGCCACACGCTTAGGGTGTCCTATGAGAAGCAGTTCGGTTTTATCGTCATTTAATTTCAGGAAGTTTTCCGACATCCAGGATCGAATATCGGCAAGGCAAGCATTCAGTTTCTCAGTTGCTGCAGCAGATTCCGACGGTTTAAATGACAAATACAACTGAGTATCGTCAGCATAGAAGTGATATCCTATTCCATGGGCCTTAATCACTTTTCCCAGAGGTTGCGTATAAATGGAGAACAGCAAGGGACCAAGTACAGACCCTTGAGGGACTCCACAGGTGACCCTTCTCTTGCCTGATACCTGACCCCCACACGACACGGATTGAACACGATCAGACAAGTATGATTTAAACCACGCCAGTGCTTCGTCTGCCAGACCGATCGTTGTTCTCAATCGTTCGAGCAGAACTTCGTGATCCATAGTGTCGAAGGCAGCAGACAGATCTAGCAGAGCTAGGGCAGTGACATTCCCGTCGTCGTTGCCACGTAGAATGTCATTGCTAACACGGAGGAGAGCAGTTTCAGAAGAGTGCTTCCTCTTGAAACCTGATTGAAATCTATCTGACATTCCATTATTTTCAATATGTTCAACTAGCTGCTTAGCAAACAGTTGGCCTAATGGGTAAGGGGTCATAGTGCCTTTAGTCAGAAGCTCAAACTCGTCGAGCTCTTTAGCTAGTGTGGTGGTTTTGCTTTTAACCAATAACGACTGGTCCAAAGGGGGATTAAGCTATTGGGGCGAAGAACATATTTTCATAGGGATAGCCTCGATCTCAAGGGTCTTGAAGTTTCTGCGATTGGCAGGTGGAACTACTGGTCCAGATCATATCCCGTGGATAACTCCTGCTAAAAAAAGGAAGCTGACGAACCAGCCCAAAGCTCAATTTGTCACCAACCTGCTGCTATCAGTGTTGGCACCTACCTACTAGATACCGCGAGCAACGAGACAAAGCGTGGTGCTGCGCCTACTATGCAATCTGAAGAGCGCTCAGTCATTTAGATGAGTTCGCTGAAGTCCCTGGGTGGCCTTCCAAACTTTCAAACGCACCTTTTCGCTTAACTCTATCATTAATGAATGGCACAGAAAACCTTGTAAATCCTCTTCTGGTAAAGCGAAATGTATCTGATACCAGTAAAAGTACACTAACTAAAATATGCGTTTGACGCTAAACTGTGCCGCGGGGCTCCGCGGACTCGCGGGGCTCCGCGGTCTCGCGGGGCTCCGCGGACTCGCGGGTGGTAACCTGAAGATTAGCTGTCTGTTCCCACATAGTAGTAATAATAATAACAATAATATCATTAAGAACAGTATTAATAATAAAATGTTCGTGCCATTTAACGAGCAATATTAGCAGGCTGTTTACAGTATACATATAACTAATAAAGGTTCCATGGCTACAATTTTCTTATCCGATTGCGATAATTAGCCATACTTCCTTCGTGGCAATTATACTAACAAAGTTGGTCTTAGTTCAGACGCGCATGTTAGACGGTCGATAATAGCGTTAGTGGGAGCAGGTGCAAACGTCAAATGTAGTTCTAAATAAGTATTGCGTAATTTTGAGTACTGCCAAAGCTCCCAAAGTTCACTGGCTATCTTGAAGGTGCAACTGCCTCGTAACGGGCTACAGCTACTAACTTCAGCGAGTTTTCCGAGCATTCCAAGTTTCAATCTATGTGGTAGACATCAATCAAGTGTTGTTAAGCTGTAGGCAATTATTGCCACCAAGTCCAGAAATAAAACGCTCAATGCTTAAACTTGCATTTTTCATACATAAATTTGCATATCTACCTAATTATGTAAGTCAATGTATCCAGGTAAATTTTTGCCAGCCCAATTTAAATCGGTATGTCGTTATCCCACTAAGGCTGTTATCGTTTGATCCTTTGCTGCAAATACAAAGTGCCTAGAAAGAGATTGAGTTCTCTGAGGTTGCTATGTTAAATGCATTATTGTATCACAAACATGATTACTCATATTTAGAAGAAGAGAGAGACTGCTAGGCAGAGTGAGAGAGAGGGAGAGAGACTTGTACCGCCATCCGTCCTAAACCATACCATCCCGAGGATGCTAGAATGGTCAGCTGGTACTACGACACTCAAATCGTAGATTGGCGTCCGCTCACCATAATATGTAGAGGACAGTGAACAAATTGCTTTTCAAATTGGCCTGGTCTCAGTATCACAATATCAAATATTTTTTAACCCTACTATCTCTTTCTTTCTTCAAAACAAAATAGTACATATTGGTGCCTCCGTGGATTCACTTCTGACTAAAGGAAGTGTTAGATCTAAACCTTTGTCATCACTTAAGAAAATTTTTACCCTTGGGTACACATTTTGGCTTTCCTAATTAAATCTTTAAAAAAATATATGTATCGCCTCATGACCCGAATAAATCCTCTGACTTGGCTTTACTTAAAAAATTATTATTTCTAATAATTATTAATTATTTAATTATACAATTATAATATATTATATATAATTATATTATATATTATAATTATTATTAATTAATTATTTCCAAATTTTGTTTCTGCAAAGTTTTTCAAAGAGATCATTGTTTGACCAAAACAAAATTATCCTAGATTGGAGGGTGAATTTTTAATAAGCTGTTTCTCTATCTTTTTTGTTCCCTGGTTTCTTAAAAATATTGCTGTTAACAGGTTATAGAACTCACTGAGTATGATGAATTGTGAGAAAACACCCCTCGACAGAAACTAATTTCTCGAATTTGACCAGCAATATTCTAAGACATGTCCAGGATGGTAATGCTACTGCCAAGGTCCTGCTCGACTTGTCCGCTGAGTTTGACAGTATTTCTCACCCTAGCACATTCGAAATATTGAACGCGAAGAAAGATCAGCGAAAATGAAACGCAGTATTTTCTAATACGTCCTTTCCTGTAGTACTTAAGTCGTGTCTAGTCGTGGTCACATTTCTTCTGTCAGACCAGTTTCCAGTGATCAAACGGTCTGGTGTTTTGGCTGTTTTTGCCTTATATTTGAGAGGTAATTTAATTTATCTCAGCCTGTAACTCCACAAAGCCACACCGAGTATATGGGCGCTATGCAGAGGAGTTGTGTACAGCTTATTCGAAGGCTAAGCGGCTTTCGGCACGCATTCTGTAGCCAGCAGACACGCATTTCACGCAACGAAAAGAAGGTGAAAAGCACAGCAGTCGGGAGAGCAGTCGGGGTAGCGAGTAGCAAATAAGTAGCAGCTCAGGACGGCGTCAAAGGACGTATCATACTCGGCAGCAGAAGAGTAGCCGTCATTGCTTGAGAAATGTGGATGTCAGCCTACAGTCTTGGACCTGTTGATCGAAGGTTCTCGAGTCGGCAGTGCTTAAGTGGACAAATAAAACAGCTGTCTTATTGTGCATAGGTGACCTAAGGGCACGATCAGACTGACACTAGTTCAGCAGTTCAGCTAGGTAGAAATGCTATAAGCCTTGGCGGTCGTTGAGTTTTAGCGTAAGCAATTTATTTAGCAACTATCAACTGTGCCTTCTGATCCAGTGCAAGCTTGTAGGACGAATAAGAGCAGTAGCATGCAACGACGGTCAGTCTCAGGATGAGAACTATTACTGGTTCAAGTTAATAATAATAATAATGCACTTGATAAAGCACCCTCAGATAACTCAACATCTTTCTATGCACTTTAAATTTGCTGCAAGGGGAAACGCGATTGAATGGTGAGTAATATCATACTTGATAAACAACATGAATAACATGGTTAGGGGTGACATGCAGAAAGTCAGCAGGCAAGTGTGATTAGTGGCAGCATGCACAACGTCAGCACGCATAAGCACATAAAGGACAAATCACAGGGACCCACTAAATGCTGTCCTAAATAGGTGTGTTTTTCAATTCTTTTTAAATGTGGTCAAGTCAGGGGATGTTCTGACGCAATTCAGGAGGGAGTTCCACGCTTTGGGAGCATACGAACTAAATGCACGGTCTCCAAAGGATTTAAGGTTTGTACGAGGTATTGGTAAACTGTTGGATTCCGAATAGCGGGTGGTACGATGCTTGGCCTCGTGGGGGAGCATATCTGAGAGATAGGCTGGAGCCAAAAAATAAAGTGACAAAAAAAAGTGAGCGACAAAACCTTGAAGTCGATCCTTTGCTTGACTGGTAGCCAGTGCAGGTCGGCGAGAAATGGTGTGATGTGGCAACTGCGGCGTTCGCGACATACAAGCCTAGCAAATGCATTCATACTAATTGCATACAGTGCTGGGATTGATTTCACGTCCAACATTTGACTGCCAAATAAAATAATACTTATGTAGCGACTTTTGTATATAAGTTAGATAATTAAAATTCCGTAATTTAGTTCATAATTGCCTTAATTTGAGCGAGCATTTTGACTTCCTCCAGAGCATTATATCAGCATCAACCGGTGCAAAGCAAGTGCAGTTTCACAAAATATGTTTGTTATGTATGAAATTAACTTAAATCAGCTGACACCATTTATCGTATCAGAATAAAATGTGGCTTGAAAACGTTAGTAGTGCTATAGCCTTGCATCAGTCAAAAGTTACGTAAAGCTTTTTTTGACAAATTTCGCAGCTAACTATATCCATGGCTCTTCATCTATCTGCTATTAAAAATAAATAGATTATTATTCAATAATAATTAATTTTTCGATATTCTAAAATAACCTGATCTCTTTCCAGGGACTTTGAATATGCCATAACGGGAGCACGATCATACGGTTAGTGGTAACACGCCCGGTGTCAACACGCACACGTGGTACGCGTGCAGAGGTGCATTCGCACTGATTCCGAAGAATATTTAGGAGATTTATTTGACGGTGTGGGCTGAGCGATTTAAAGCTGCGTAAACCTGATTTGGCTTATATCTATTCTAACGAGGCTTGCTTAACATGACCCGGTGAACGGTTACTAAATAGGTTCGATCATTAGCCTTCACATTGTTTAACAAAATCGTTTAGTGACTACAAGCTAAATGAGACGCGTTTTACCCAAAGGATAAGTTAACGATAAAAGCATAATGTTGATGTTTGGATATTTCTTAAATGTTACTAATAAACCAAACAGGTAGGCGGGACCACAGTCTACATACCGTGGTAAGCTGACCTGCACTGTCCCCCAATTAAGCAGTGCATCGACTTCATGGTTCTGCCCCTTACTTGTAGGCTTCTTCATTCTCTGGCTCCAGCCAACCTGTCAGAACTATTCTTCCACCGGGTGACGAATTATACAACGCGCTGTTCTCACTCTGGTAGGCTAGCCATACCTCGTACAAATTTCAAAGCAGTTGGAGACCGTGCCATTGTTTCCAATGCTCCCAAAGCCTGGAACTCACCACCGACGTACGTCTCAACGACCCATGGCATTGCAACATTTAAAAAGAAGCTTAGAATGCACCTCTTTCTTGCAACAATCGGTTTGTCTTTGTGATTTTTTCTCGTGTGCATGTACCTGCTTACACTGTGCCTGCTGCTTGCAGTTGTTACCGTGACTCATTTGATAATACTTGCTATATAACATCTGTAAGTGCCTAGAAAGAGATTCAGTTCTCTGAGGGTACTATACCCATGTATTCATTATATCCTTCTTGCCGATGAGTTTCTAAGTACAATCTAGGCTTTCACTTATATGCGGATGGCACTTACAGCTGGTAAAAAACTCGGCAGCTAGGCTTGTCTGTCGTGAGCGTCTCTGCTGCCATATCACACCACTTCTCTCTGACGTGCACTGGCTACCAGTCAAGTAAAGCATCGACTTCAAATTTGTGTAGCTCACTTTCAGGACCCTCATTCTTTGGCTTCAGCCTACCTATTAGATCTACGCCCGCACCAGGCAAAGCATCGTACCACTCAGTTTTCTGAATTTAATAGTTTAGCTATGCGTCGCACATATTCTTTGGAGACTGTGCCTTTGGTCCGTATGCTCCCAAAGCTTAGAACTCACTCCCGACCTGTGTCACGACTTCTCCTGATTTTTCCACATTTAAAAAACTCAAATTGCATCTATTTATGACAGCATTTAGTGGGTACCTGTGATTGGTCCTTTATGTGCTTATGCGTGCTGACACTCTTACATGCTGACACTGACTGCACTTGCATGCTGACCCTGTACATGTCACCCCTAACCGTGTAATTCTTGTTTTTTACTGAGGATGCTACCACTAACCATTTGATCGTGCTTCCTTTGCAGCAATTTTTAAATCACCTACAAAAAGATTGAGTTCTCTGGTGGCGCATAATCAAATGTATTATGATTATTGTTTTTACATTATTATTATGGTAATTTTAATTTACATTTGACATAGCTTAAGTGCTAGGTTTATGCTGCATAACCTTTCTAAACCTTTCTTAACCTTTCTAAAACTAGTTATTTTTGGGCACATGACATAGGCATTATCTACCAAAATATTTTGTTCATTTTTAAGATTGGCTTATCACTATTTATTTTCTTGAGTAACTTTTTCAAGCGCCCGTAACACGGTATACTTATTTCTTGCCTTTTTTCGGGACGATTAGCAATGCTGCTTAATGCCCAGTCGGTATTATTTTAGTAAGTTGTTACTTAAATTCTCGACTTTTCAAAAGAGGGCACTTTATCAAGATTATTATTGTCATTGTTATAAATTCCTATTCAGGTGCTTTATAACCTGAAACAATAAAAGCAGCAATTAAATATGAATGAAACTCCGAGTCCAATGCTTAGACAAGCACGTAAAGCGCATGAGTAGCATCCTTTGACCAGAATAATCATGCAAGCATAATCACGCAAGGAATGCAATAACAACGAAGCAAAGTTGTTTTTGGTGCAGGTATGCTGAAAAGAACAAATGAATCTTTAGCTGCGACTTTATGGGCTCATGGCAAATGCAGTTGGTGGAAGAAGCCTGAAGCGAGTACCAGACTTCCGGTGAATACGATCCAGTGGTTAAGGTGCTCGCCCCGACCAACGTCTAGCCGAGGTCGTCGGCTTCAGCCCCGCTATGTGAAGCGCCTGAATAGAGATGAGGTTCTCTAAGGTTGCTATTTAGATGAAGGATATACAAATAAACTATATATATGAACGGAAAGACCATTTTCCAAAGATTATAATTCAATTTGAGACACGGAGCAGCGATTGGAAGCTGAGGAAGTAGCTAGGGTAGCTCGAAGTCGAACAGAAGGAGCAAAGGAGTCGGATACTTAGTCTGATGCTAGCAAGTGAAGGGACCTCTATACCAGAGAGGGGTGATCCCAAACTATATTAAATACTTACGTATATATATGTATATATATATATATATATATATATATGTATAATTCATTTGAATAGCTCTTAAGATAACTTAATCTCAGTCGGGAGGGGGTTTAAATATGTCCTAGGGTTCGAGCCTATGACCTTCGTCATTAAAGGAGAGCACCGTAACATATCGGCCATCCTAAGGTGGAAATTGCTTACAGGTAGCCAATCAAGCTCTGACAGTAGTGTGATTTCGCAGTTACACCATGTAATAATTAAATTTCTAACATGGAAATTTAAAAAGGTCAGAAAGATAGCTAGCCGATTTTTGGTCAAACAAAATATGACGCATGACAGACAATTGAAATATTCACGAAGAAGGAAAACATGCTGTGAGAAAAAGGCGGTCTTTAGCTACTTTCAAATTTTGTCTAATCGGGAATAAAGTGATGGCAGTCGGTAGTGAGTTCCGGGCATCGGAAATGAAACTGAAAGATTATTCTAAATGGTATTTATCATGGGAGGCCTGGTTAGTAAGGTTTTAGATATATATTCCGAAATAAGATATTAAATATGCCTACAGGTATGTGTGAAAACAATTAATTCGACAGGCTGTTTAATCCCGAGCACACGCACACTAGTTTGAAGCTGTGTTGTATGGCAAAGGTGCCGTTCATGACAGATAAGCCTCTTTGCCAAGGTGTGCACTGAAGAGTTTTAGTTACAAAGATGTCATCGAGGTTTCATGAAGGCAGTTATCCTCTTGCCTACGATGTCATTAAATATAGAAGCCTGAAATTGTGTAACGTCTCTGAGGTAAGAGTAGGCAAACTTTGCAGGGCATCCGATGTGCTCAACAAGTGACAATTCATTTGGAAGGATATCAAGATTGTATGCTGTACCTTGAGGAGATAGCAATGCCAAAACAATTTCAATGAAGTGCTTGTGAATTTCTTGTCAATACTGTGTTTTCACGCAGTCAGCTTGCTGGTTATAAAATTATTCCATTTCAGGATGTTTGCTGCAATCCAAGTTTAAATATCAGTACTTTAGGCAAACAAGGTAGATGAGGAAGTTTGATCTACCAAAATCAGGTAACTATTAAAGCACGAGTACAGTTTGGCAGCCTTAGCATAAAAGAAAGGCATATATTTTTCTTAGAAATTGCTTTGAAAAGACAAAGAAAATATATACTGTGAAATTAGAAGGCCCTAAAACGGTTCTCTCGAGCAGGAAAGGCATTAAATGCTAAATTTAAATGAATGATTAATTGAACTCGATATCTGCGTACTGAAATCCCCCCACAGGGATGAGATAATTTTATCCCAGTGCTTGCTATGCCATGGCAAAATGAAAAGTGCTCAAGAAGGACAGCCTCTGGAGTAATGATGGGTTATTCTGCATAGAGATCGGTCGATCTAGCTGATAGGTTGTACCTAAGTACAACTCCTCAACAGGTCGTTATTTACTTACTGCAGTGCTGACTCTGGAGCGATTAGTGCAAAATCAAACTGTAACTTGCGTTCCTAGTTTAAAGATTTGATATTAAAGTTTTAAATTGTCTTCATAATTTGTTCTAGTTTCTTAAGTAGGAAAGGCAGCATGGAGAAAGATGGAAGCTGAATAAGTTTTCCTCACTATTGCCGACGTATTAGTGAGTAATAATAATAATACAATTTTATGACAAATTCAGAGATCTTAATCTCTTTCACCCCTCTTTAAATTTGCTGTAAGGGAAGCATGATCACACTGTTAATGGTAACATTGACATATCAAGAAGCATAACATAGTTTGGGTTGGTTATATGCACAGTTTTCACATCCACAAATATGGTTAGTGGCAACATGCACCGTGTAAACACGCACAAGCCTTCATTGGAAAAATTATAAGGATACACCAAACTCTGTGAGAAACCGATGCATTTTGGCTTCTTTTTAAATTTCGTCAAGACAGCAGTTTTTGTGATGTCGTAGTAGCCTTACTACAGCCTTATTGAAATGCTGGGAATGAAGATGAGTCTAACGGACGATTTGATGCATTTGCTATTTATTAATAAATTAAATCTAGGTGTCTTATAAAGAGCACAGCTTTGGGCAACAGGCAGTCGTGTTTTTAGACAAAGGGATAAGAAACTCCGAGCAAAAGTCACAGTCAAACATTAAGGCAGAGAAAGCACGTAAATTCAATTATAATAGTAATTTCAATAGGTTTTTGCACAGCACCATAAGCGAATTTAATCTCCATCCAGGCGCTTTACTGCTTACTGCAAGAGAAGAAAAAACGCAGGAGTTAATGGCAAGCAAGGTGTTGTGCTTAAACAATCACGCAAAACGGCACAAAAATACACTCGTGGTCGCAGATCTGTATGACCTGTTGTAGTAGAATGCGCTGAATCACGTACAGACAAGCGTACAAGAGTAAATCAGATAAAAACAACTACACTGGAACTCGGGGAAAGCTGAACGGGCCGTGTGCATCTGTAGCTGAGACTTAAACGATGCAAGGCCAGTGGTAGTAAGTGACAGAAGCCAGGTGCAAGTTCCAAATTTTCGGCACTCCTACTGAACGCCCGATCACTAAAATCATTGGGGAGGATATAACCTTGCATATGGACTCTTTGATTCGGTCAACGAACTGCCGAAGATGATTGAATAAGGCGGGCTAGAAAGCTACAATAGCTACCGTCAGGAAAGGTACTGATTTTGATGCAATTTCATCATCCATTACGGTTGACCATCATCTTATTGTATTGTTCATTTCATTGTGCACCTTATTCTTCAGGAAACAGCACTAGGTTTTAGCAAAGAAAAGTTTAATGGTTTAGTCAGACCTATTGCAAACCTCGTTTGAAAGTCACCTGAGAGTTAATACTGAACCTTGTACAGGCTCTTTATGTCGGTGTCTAGCCTTCTTAGCTGGTTTAGCATCAGTAATACACAGTCAATAATATCTACAAGATTACATATCTATCTTATTCAGAGACGCTAATTTTTTCAAAAACAACGGCAACTTATTGCTTAACAATTTCGGGCAGGTCACCCGAAGGATCGACCAGAAATAGCAAGGACTATTTTTCGAGCAGTTTAAATAACAAGTTTGTAAAGATTTTGCGACTCATTAACTTTGGTTGATACCAAAGATGCATATCCCTACAGATATACAGCAGATAAGCTGAGATTTAAATTAGACTCTCTATACATAATTTGGTAATAGTAAGAGCAGAGAAAATGTAAGGATGCTGGGAAAATTTTGGCCAAACGTGTATTAATAATAAGTGAGGCTAAGCATGTAAGTCAGGTTGGAAAATAAATTAGGAAACAAGCAAAATTTGGCACATGGAGGTCATTTGAGTTGAAGAAATGCATGATTTAATTAGTCAATACTAGGAAAAGACGGTTCAGGGAACGTGAAATTGAAATGAAAAAATAAAAAATGCAGACTTTGACAGCAATTGTGAATGCCTTATTGCCCAGATGCGTATGACTTGCAAGTTTTGAGTTACAGAAGTTGAAACGAGACATCGCAAATGCAAGCACAAATTTCAATGTAGTATTATTTTCTGAGCATGCACAGATTTGTGCCTTGGGCGATGCTGAAAGTGGGCAGACTTGGCTCAGGAGCTGATAAGGTCGCTTCCTGAAAGTTCACTTTAATGAGGCCGGCGATGGGTCTTTCCAACTGAGCAACCCTACTAGATGGAGCACACGGTCACTCTCTCGCTACAGGATCGCACTTGGCTTCACGTAAATCAAAAAAATTTCACGAAGCTTCTTGCTTTATTTGTTGGTCGAAATGTTTACCTCAATCTTATATAGTTATCTAGGAATACCACATCCCTGCAGGCTAGCTTAATGCCTGAACCACTCGGAGTTCAGTGAGAGAGCTACCCGAAGACATAGCGAGCCAAAACTCTGTGCAGACCTCTTTCGTCCTCGCCACATGCGAATATTTACCCACTCGGATAGTAGTCTTTTCGAGACAAAAGTGCCCAGTACGCATGCCGCATATGACACACGCTTGCAATGGCTCCTCTGGCCTCTCGCGAAAGAGCTGGGTTCACTTCCCTTTCGAAGAGCCGCTCTCATGGCGCGCCACTGGGAAGCGTTGAAACTCAATCTAATAACCAAAAAGGGCCACATTAGAGACGCTGCAGGTGAGCGGCCTGGTTGGCTCTCTTGGCTCTGTGCCGAGAAAACGGGCGAGCCAGTCAATGCCAAAAAATGAGCATTCTTAATTAGCTTGAAGCCGAAAGTTCGCCTCTCTGAACTGCTCTTTCGCTCCGTCAACGAAAGATTGGTATGGTTCATTTCTGGAGAGCCTGACGCATCGCAGACGCCAGTGTAGGAGCGAGCTGCTTACGTAACCCCTTGGTTTTCACGGCGGCAAACGGATCACTGGCTGCTTTTACCCTACTTGTAACGCTAGGCAATGATCGATGCGTGCGCCCAGCCATCCCGTCAAACCTGAAGGGCCACTCTGTCAGCTCGGTAGCTCTGCAAGTCCGGAAGTCACATCCGGGGAGCCGCTGGCTGGCATCCAGCGAGAGGATAAACGAGCAGCCCTCTCGGCGTCATCTCTGCGTATCCGAAGCCGCCTTCAGGGCGATCATGGTCCCTCGTCTGCCCACGCGTCTGCTCCGGCTAGCTGCCGTAGATATATAGCATCGGCCGCATCAGCCTCTTTGTAATCCAACCAGCCCAACCCATAAATGAGCTGACAAATGCGAGAGAGCTTCAGGCTTCAGGGTGTCTAGGCTCACCTATTTTTCCGTGAATAATTATGGCCGCTCCAAAGCGTCCTCGCAATCTTGTGGTTATCGCTTGGCGATCTACTCAGTTGTTTCGTTTGTTTTACTAGGGAAGCACATTTGTGCAAAATCCAGTAGTGTATTCTGTAGAGCGAAAACCCATCGTCTTGGTCATGAAGTGCGACCACTTTACACTACCTTAGAATGTATGTAGCAGTACTGCTGTCGCACGTTTATGGCTCCTAGGATCAGTAAGGGTTAAAAACATTCCACTGGCTTGTAGCATATGTTTTTGGCATGCAAGTGTACGGCACTGTTGGGCAATGCCAGTCGAATGAAGATACATCAATGTATATCTCTACGGGATGTCATTGGCCGGAAGTTGGTTTGTAAGGTAGGACATGGTCAGTATTGAGGATATCGAAACAACGCTGCAGCTTTAGACCGCTGGTCAATTGGCAGGATGCATTCCAGCTTTGACCTGAAGAGACAGTTATTGCGGGTAGATCCCACTTAATTGTAGATGGAACCTTGACCAAAGACCAAATTTTGCTATTCTGTTGAGAATATTTCATGGAATTGAATATTCATTTCAAACTGCATGCTATTTTGCAACTCACAATTATTTTGCAACTCACAACTTCATTTACGTAACTCTCTCTCTCTCTCTCTCTCTTCCTCTCTCTTCCTCTCTCTCTCTCTTCATCTCTCTCTCTCTACAGCTCTCTCTCTATATCTCTATCTATCTATCTATCTATCTATCTATCTATCTATCTATCTATCTATCTATCTATCTATCTATCTATCCATCCATCTATCTATCTATCTATCTATCTATCTATCTATCTATTTATCTATCTCTCTCTCGATCTCTCTTAATCATTCTCTTTCACTTGTTTCTATAGCTTTTGAGATTATCAATCTGCCTGTGTCTTCTCGTACTTATTCAATTATCCGTCATCTTTCAGTCTCGTGGAGGCCTGTGCATCTCCTATATAATACACACTACAACCGAAATTTCCGTCCTTCTTTTCGATCATCGAGCTTAAGCTTCGAGGTTTTATTCCCTTGGGTCACATCCTGAGGGTAAGCTGCTCGAAAGTCCTGATTATTATTTCGGGTTTGAGCCGTCTGGAAAACAGTCCTACTTTGCCCCCAGCAAGTAGGGTGATAACCGCTAAGACGTATTTGAAACTACATAAATAAAGCCTTTTAATTAACTGCACTTGTTATTTCAACCTTTACTACAACTCAGACAAACTAAATAAAATAAAACAAATAAATAAAATAGTGCTAACCATTCTCCGTCCAGATGCTTTATAAGTCGCCGCTAGAGGAGCAATAACCGAGCGTCGATGACATACACGTCATGGAGCTTAGAAATTTGTGCAAAAGCACTCAACTATCAAGCTTAGATGAACAAACAAACGCGCGAGTAGACCCTCTGGGCCAGAGGTTTCTTAAGTAGCATGCACTGAATGATACACAGGTAATCGCGAAAAGCACGCGGGATGAGAAATGAGCAATTCCTACAAATTCACGTTCTTCGATTGGACTTAATCCAAATTCCAAGAAAATTTCAAACAATCTATGCTCATTCCCTTTCCTATGTCATTTTCTGGGAAAGACATGGCAGCACTGTTCCTATAGTAGCTACAGCCTTCTGTACGGCTAATTTCGGCATGATCATTCTTCTGCAGCATACTGAAAGTCAAACACTCACGATAAGCTGCGGCCATTTGATGAAGTTAGCTCCCATCAGGTATGCATTTGCTTCGGAATGACGTCCAACAACCTGGAATAAGTACAAATACTCTGAACGTACATCGATATACGTGCATCGAATTGCACCTCTGCAAATAGAGCAGATAGAAATCTCAATCGCTGTCGATGCCGTAAGACCACGTTTGATTGCTCGTAATTTCGGACGGTCTCTTGGTTAGAATCTGTTGTTTCTCAGATGCTTTTCATAAGTCATTAGTGCAGCCACTACTTTTACCCTTTTCTGTGCCATGACGACGTGCCAGCCATCGTAACGCCTGGCTATTGATCTTGCTCCTTCATTGGATCTCTCTATTTCTTTCGATCTAACTCTATATCTCTGCCTCCATCTCTGTCTCTCTCACTCTCTTAATCCATCTTGTAGTAATAATAAAAATAATAATAATAATACATTTTTATAGCACCATCAGAGAACTGAGTCTCTCTCTAGACACTTTACAGATGCTGTACATAAAGCATTACTTGTACTCTCTCTTTCTGCGGTAGACTATCGTAGAATCACCTAAACGCGAGAGTGCTAAATAAAACCGCTGCATTTTTTTAAACCGAGAAATGCATTCAAATGTAGTTCTCTTTACCAGATGAGCTGCGCTACCATTCGTTCCATCTGACAGTTCGAGCTACATTCCAATGCTGAGCTACAAAGCCGACTTGGCAGACTCTTCCGGCGAACTCGAACCGCTTTATTTATCCTCTGGCGCCTTTTCTCCTTTCAGGACAGTAATAACTTATTTTGCTTACACCTTGCTGACGGCTGATACCTTTTCTCAGAGGCCCCCTAGGCTGTGTAACTCCTTACCAGAATGACGAATGAATACCTGTCTACTGCAGCCTACTTCTTCAGGTCTACTCAAGCCGTCTTTCGCTTGCATTTCTTGGCCACAAACTTCCGAAATTGTTTTGCTAATACCGTTAGTCTTCTCACTTTCTCTCAGCTGAGTAAAATAAAAGTCTTGATCTGTTGAATGCATAAAAAAATCACTCAGGCTTTCGGTATGATGCACAACACACTCCACTGTACTGGTGCCTTGGATTCACATTTATTTACAAACTGCAGTTATCACACATTCTGAGCAAATAGACACTCTGTTGCTGTAACTTACAACTGTTCGAGATGGCATACACTTGGAGAACATTTGGTAAACCAACTGTTAACGGGATAGCATGAACACGAGCAAAAGCTAAGTAATAAACACCAAAAAAGAGCACACTCTCTGCTGCAACTATCCTTATGTTCACAAACTCGGATCCATGCAGCAGGTAGCCTTAGTAACGTCGGCTAACACCGGGTAATATATACAGTTATTTAATAACCACGCGTGTATATCAGTATTGGATTAACACAAATCAGTGGCTCAATTTCACACGACTATTCTAGGCAAATAATAAGTTCATTTAATAATGCACATGACAGTAGGTGGTGGCCAAGAATATCGCGTCTTTTTTGGATGCTGGTGAATCTGAAGCATTTTTGGAGCGGTAGTAGTAGTCGTTGCCGAATTGGCCGCGTTGAGGTCTGAACGCACTGGTACAAGCCTTACTCGTGTAGAGTACGTTATTTGGTATCATCGAGATTAATTCATTACTTCAATATTAAATACAATGTCCAGTGTCACTTCAATTTTCGATTGACTTCATTCATCGTATTAGTTCACTTTAACCAGATGGAGAAAATGAGCACGGTCGAAATTAAGCCGTCTGCACATCAGTCAGACTCTCACCTCGCCATCATGCTTAATAACTCAACTCTTTACCTTACCGGGCTCCCAGTGTGACTATTTTCTTATTTCAGAGAAAATTGACTCAACTTAGGATTATGATACGATTAATTTTCTAAAACAAAGCTACACCTTCGTAAAGCGGTAAGGTACTTGCAATTGGACTTGAGTCCTGCTGTAGGTGATACTGCACGGCCCTCTTCACAAAGAGAGAAACCCATCAAGGCTCTTCTGCTTCTAGGCAAGGGGGCTACTATCTTACCTGCTCTTCATTGTAATGCTTTAAAGTACCTTGGGGATGCTTAGCGGTATACTCCGTAACTACGACTGAAGGTCCCGCGACATATACAAGCCTGTGGTTAATCAAGCTACATCCAAGGTCTGATTATCGGTATCTCGAAGTGAATTCACAGCTGGGAAACGAGACAGTGAGGTGCCCATTGCTATCGTAATTGTCGGTTACGGCGACATGTAGGCCGGGGGATCCGGCGTGCTTGCCGATGTCCTCAGGTCCTGGTCCAATCCCTGCCGCCTGATGGCCAGAGTTTTTTCAGTGACTTTACCATTACCAGCGAGCTTGCCATGCCATTTCAATCAAACGGACGCCCCGGCCACTCGATATGGGCGAACTGTTATATTAAGTCATAGATTTATTCGGCCAAATCAACACCTACGATAGCTTGCAAAAATGGTGACTCAGTTACCCAATGGTGACCCACTGGTGACCCAGTGGTGACCCGAGGCTACGATGGTATGTGGATAGTAATGAGTAAACTGGGGTACCAGTCACTCAGAAAATCTCTATTTTCGCCATTCCGTTGTTTCAGTTTTGAATGCAATAAATTCCTTTGTCGCGGACATAGGCCCTGCAATTGGTCCTTGTCCCTATTAAGGATACCCGTGAAGCTTGTTGAGAGTTACTCAGTTCCATAATGCATTAATGGATATCTAGAAACACAGACCTTTATCGCTGGAACGCACAATTTTTCAGATATGAGTATGAGCAGTTCTTCATAGCTCTTTTGTTGCAAGGTATTCTCGTTAGATTGGCTGTTCGGCTACAATAAATTCACCGACTTTTGCCCACCTTAAAATAGACGTGGAATATCTAGTCGCTGCTCGCCAGAAATTTCTGAGAAGCTAACCGGGCATTGATAATCGGGTCCTTAGCACCCAGTAATTTCGTCCTTAGTTTATTGGTCAACAATCCCGTCCTCAATTGACGCCCGTTGATGGAGCAGAATTATTTTAGTTTCCTCTCCGCGACTACAACGACATACACGTATCAGTCGGTTGACTCCCGCTGATGTAGTCCAGCTACACTACTGCACGACATGTTTGTGCCAGCATATGTAGTAGCTTCTCTAGAAATTCCTCCACTATTACCTCAGTCCTTCTACACAGACACTGAAACAACTGAAACTGAGGCAACTTCGAGTGTCTCTGAAATGTACTCCAAACACCGCTTCTCGCTTAACCGGCATTTCCTACCTTTCAGCTGACAATTGGCCACACCTCCAACGTCACAACTAAAAAGCACGGTTTTCTGAGGCAGCGACATTTAGTAACGGCAACGTCGGATAAGTTTGGCTTTCATAGTGGATAAAATAACTGCCTGTGTTAAGCACCAACCAGTGTAAACAAGTTTTCAGTGGGTTTGGACATCAGTACTAAGCTTCGCTAAAATATCCCGGGGTATCCTTTCTCTGCATACTCCAGGATAAGGGAGTTATAATTTTATCGATTTCGTCCTTGACAGCCTGCGCTGCTATAATGAGCATCAAGAGACAAATTACATTTGAAACCAAACGGGGTGGATAACAAATCCATGTACGTTCGCCAGCTCAGCAAGAAGCACAGCTAAATGCAACTCTATTAGGTCGTAGAAATGAGAGAAAATTTCTTACGCTGACCCATAAGGCCCGCCATGGCTTGGCTCCTTCGTACCTAGCTGAACTTCTGCACCAGTTTTAGCTTCTTCGCGACCTCAGGTCCTGTGTGGACAATAAATTAGCTGTTCCGTTCCTCCACTTAAAGACCGTTGGCGACAGAAGCTTTAGCTCTGCACGTCCTAGACTGCGGAACTCGCTTCCGAAATTCTTACGCAACGACAACTAATCTCCTGCTGCTGACTGTGGCTCATCCTTTTCAGTGGTTCTGATCTGCTACTTCCATGCTACTCACTATCTCACCTGCTCTCCTGACTCTGCTATGCTGCCCACTTTCTCTTTATTGCGTGAGACAAAGTCTGTTGGCTACCGAATGCGTACCGAGAGCTGCTTAGACTCTCCTGCGAACACCCACGTGGTCTTTATGACTTTGTGGAGTTACAGACGGAGATATATTACATTACGTGGTCTCACTGGGAAGCACCAGGGCGGGACGCAGGCGAAGCCTGTTCCGGCGCAGGGCCACCCCGCACCAGAGCAAACGCCAAGTTCGAGTTAAAATTAAGTCTTTAAAAATAAATTGAAAAAGCTTGGATTTCCTACTCCGGTAGATTGCACGCCTGTAGTGGATATACTTAGAAGGAAAGCAACTGGCACCATCAGCGGCTGCTAAACTGAAGGCCTCGTTCACTTCCGCCGGAACTCCACGGCCCTATGCGTAAGTATTCAAGCGTCGCCCCGATTCTTTCCCTCACGCGAGCCCGGATAGCGTGAACATTACCACAAAGAATGCCATCGATTTTGCTTCTAAATCAGCACCACATAACAAGCGGAATGGCGTTCGTAGCGTTGGCGCGTGCACGCACGATACCATCTCCTAACGCCCATCTGAAAAGGCTGCGGTGGACTATCCAGTTGATGAGCCGCTCCTTAAAGTAGGCCTGCGTTTCTCCAAGGGTTGGGTGCATATTTTCAATAGCGGCCGCTAACACTCTGCTAGTGCTTTCTGTTTTCTCCGCGGTTTCTCGCCTGACCCGTCACCTCGACGATCGCCACCAGGCCTGCCCGAACGCGACTTGGCCTGCCCGACTGCCTACTCAGCCTGCAGGCTTTAACGCAAGCGGCACTTGAGCCGAACAGTTGCGAGACTCAGCCGCTAGAGGGCGCTGGAGCGTGCGCGACGCAGCGACATACGCTGAGTGCGCGGTTACAGCTGCGGTGCAAAGTCCTTCCCTAGCATGGCATACCGCAAAGCTATCGAAGCATCGATGGAAGCTTCTGAAATCGATCGTTAATGGCATCTGCATGCGTGCCACGTGGAATGGCCGATTTATTTATTTTTTGGATCCTAAATGCAGGTGTTCAGCGGCGTACACTGAGCTCCAAATGGTAAAAGCTTCAGCCTGGGGGCAATGGAAGACCAAGAGACTATGACGTCGCTTGTTTCGTCACTGAGCAGCCAGTTCGTTGACGTGGGACATCCTCAGCACGCGGTGGCTGCGGCGTTGGCTAGCAGCCCCAAGCTCCATCTGCCCCACGAGTCGTCCTCGGCTAGCCTAGAGCGAGCGATGGCTGAGGTCCTCAGTGAAAGTGCCTCGTCCTTGCCCTTTGGTGCCGAGCAGCCTTCGGCTGTGTCCGACCTTGTCAAAGCCGCTGGCGAGGATGGGCCGCAATCGCTCGCAGGTGGCAGTAAGTGCTGAATTCAGAACTTTCATGGGCATTTTTTCGTGCATGTGCTATCTTCGTGTGAAACCTGCACTCAGCTACCTCGCCACAAATCCCCACTACCATCATGCTGCACCTTTGGTTTGCGGTAATGGCTCGCTAGCTAGGTACAGTGGTTGCTTTTCACGACCTCGGCGCCTAGGTCGTGGGTTCGAATCCTGTGGTGGGCGATCCTTGATCACCACTGCAAGCTGTGGTGCTAGCTGTCAAGGCTGTTCTGTCGTTATGCAAAAAGAGGCCGTTAAATCAGCTAGTATTTATTTGTTCTCATAAACTGACAATTAGTGTAGCCCAGGTGTAAGGTGCTCAGCTTTAACGACCAGGGTCGTGGGCTCGAGCCGTGCAGTGAAATGTAGAGCCTGAATAGAGATTAAGTTCTCTTAGAATGTTATGCTAATGAACATTTTTATGTAATTAGGTTGTAATAGCTTGTGGTGGGATGGTGCTGTTTTTATGATCTTTTCACTCCTGGTGTGGCTCTTGCAGCATAGCAAGAGATGTCCACGGATGCAGAGGTAATGCTGGCTGTGACCACTCCTGCTTATCTGCTAAGTGTGGCTGCTTTGTGAGCACCTGCTGTTACTGGCCTTAAGGTTTTTGTACTTATGATAAAGCTGCCCTCATGCTTCCCGGAACTACAATCTTGTCAAATATCCCCTTGCCTGCAAATATGTCAGCCTTGGCCATTTGCATCACCCGAAACCACTATCTTTAAGATGCAGGTACGATTTTTGCAGCTGTTGCTAATGATAATTATGATCACCGTCATAGTTAGGTTGCTCTGATTGTGTTAGAGCTAGCACGCCAGATAGTGGTGCACACTTAGCTTCATTGTTGGGATAACTATCCCTTACTAATCCTAAGCCTCCACGATTCAGAAGCATGACAACAATGTTCTCTGCTGCCTATGAACCGGTGCTTCCTTCCATCGGCACCGTCTATTGGCCGTCGAGCAGCGCTTGTATGCAAGCACCAAATGCAATTGAGTTTCAGAATGCCTCTTGTGTTGCCTGTGGGTGACCTACCCATGCATGCATCCAGCGCATACATAGCTATGATTGGTCAGATCTCCTTCACGGGTCTGTCACCAGTTCTGGCAAGTGTGACACTGCCTTGTGCTAAACGTCACCCCACACTTTAGTCAAGTTCTGTGGAAAGCCTCGGCACTTGTCATGAGCATGTGAAAGTTCTCGTCGTGCTAATATCCCTCGTAGTTAAGCTTAGCTGACCACCGGAAGTGAGACCAGTGAAAGAACCTGTGAGTTAGGCTGCCAGCTCACTGTGCAGGTCCTCTCCTATGGTTGGCCGGCAGGCAGCCAGCTGCCCTCTCTGTCTGCTCTGTCGTGCTGCAAAGGGTGTGATTGCTGCTGTCTGAAGCAAAGGATACGGTTGCTGCCGTCAGCGTTGGCTACAAGCTGTGCAGCTGGGACTGAAAAGTGACTGACTACCACTAGCTGGCTGGCTGGGCTCTTTCCTCTAGCCTTGCTTTGTATGACAATGACGATATTCGTCATCCAACTGGCCGGCCTGCTCTTGCTGTTGGGATTTTCTGGAGAAAACCAAGCGTAGGTCTGTGAACAGTCACCAGGTTCCATGTGGATGGCTGTGTGTAGATCTCCTTTTGGTTATCTGAACATCTCAGCCACCGAACGTGCCTTTGCTGCTGGTTGGCTGACTGACCGCCTAGTGCTGTTGGGCAGTGTAGTTGGGGTGCACCGATCTAAGGCAGTGTATTAATGCCTGTAACTCCACAAAGCCACAAGACTGAGTGGGTGTTACACCGGAGAGTTTTGTGTACCCGCTCGTCGTCGAACTGTATTATCGAATGCTGGCTCACCAACCGCGGTCTCTCCTCGATAGCCGTTTTAGAGAGCGCTTCGACCGAGGGTGGCGCAGGTAGCCAGGTGCAGCGGCGAAGCAGCTCCTCCAACGGCCAGGCTGCGTCTGCCGGCGACTACACGGCATTCGACGGCGTCACCTACCTGGGCGCTGCCGTGGTGAATGCGCCACGCAGTGAAGTGGAAGTGAGGCGCAACGTGGCTGTTCTGAACGCCTGCTCCCAGCAGGCCATAAGTGTATGCCTGATGATACCCAATGCCTCTGACGGGCTGGTGAGGTAGGGCCTGGGTTCTGCATGTGCACAAGTTTTGCCTGCGTGCCCAGCGCTCGATCGTGCAGTACTGCTCCAGTGGCCCGCGTGTGACAGCTGCTTTGCTCAGCCACCAGAGCTCTCTCGTCGTCCCTGGACGGCTAACTGACGCAGCTCACGAGTGCCTCGAGCCATGTATGTCACTCAGCCGCTACCTCTTGCATGGGAGCACGGAGGAGGAGGGGGAGGGGCGTGATCGCTGCTGGTTTCCGAGCTCGGAAGGTGCCGCAATTGCAGGCTGTGCGAGCACTCGAGCGAGGAGGAGATAGCGACATTCAAGCTACACCAGATCGTCTTCTGCGCTCGAGGCGGCCCGGTCGAGTCCGCCGAGCGCAATTGCCTTGCCTTCACCTGCTCGCACGGCGAGTCGACCGAGAGTGTGATATTCCACTGCCATGTGTTTCGCTGCGAGCTTCCCGAAGCCGTAAGTGCCTCTGTTGTAGCAGATTCTCAGCTTGTGCTGTGCAGGAAGCGTGCTTCCCCCTTTTTGTTTTTGTCAGCACCAGTTTCAGCAAGCTTTCATGCCCTGCAGCTGTCGTGTCCTGCTGCTTTGCAGATTTTCACGGCTTCGGCAGCTCAAAGGGTGTTGATCTGGTTTATCTTTCGCACTCGTTCGTGCTTGCTCAAGATGTCGCTGGCTTGTTGGTCTCACACGAACTGTTAAGTGACTTGACCTATATTTGCATGCCGATCGTTCCATTGGATACCTCCCCCACCCTTTGTACATTCCCCTGTAAGACCACATGGCCAACTGTACTCTGGGTGAGAAGAAAATCATGGCAGTGAAAATAATCTGAACCCCCTTAAACCGGAATCTTAACTCAATTTTGGTCGTTTACCTAAATTTGTGTCAACTGTGGTTTACCAAAGACATAAAGCTAGCTAGGTCTACTAAGCCCAAGCTTGAAAAAACAGACACAAGATCAGGACTGACTGTCTGTCGACATGCATATGAGTACCTGCTTTAGATCCTTCTACTCGATCCTAGCAAAGGCCGAGTCTAGCTTCTATAAAAAAAATTGTTGAATCAAAGATGCACAGTCCACAAATGATGTCAACGATCAACCATCCCCTCAACCGCTCCCAGGCTTGCTCCTTACCTAGTGATCCCTGTGATGATCTAGCTGATCGCTTCTCTAGCTTCTTTGTCAATAAGACAGGCAAGATCGGGTATTCCCCCACTAAAATGGTAGCACCCCCTGGAATCGTGTCCCTCATTTCCATGCAGCACCTCAATGTGCACATTCAAGGTCACTAATTAAATATAAATTAAATGGATATGATTCATTTGTATGGCATTTAAGAAAACCTAGTCTCTATTCAGGCGATTCACATGTGTCTCTGGGCTCGTGCCAGCGACCTAGGCCAGACCTTGGCCTGGGCTAAACCAGCTCGACATCAATGAACTCTTCCTGAAGTTCCTATCCCAATCAAAAAAGTCAACTAGTCCTGTGGACCGTGTTCCCACTGTCCTGCTTCTACGATGCATTAATCTGCTGCTGCCATGTGTAACTAACATCATAAATAGGTTGTTAGCCTTAGGTCATGTCCCAACACCTTTCAAAAAGGCTGTAGTAATGCCACTACTCAAGAAAGCAACACTAGACCACGAGAACTTGAGCAACTTCTGACCAGTCTCAGTTCTAGCGTTTCTTTCAAGACACTGGACCTGTCATGGCAGACCAGCTGAACTCATATATTGAAACTTGAAACCTTGCCAGTAAGTTCCAGTCTGGTTTTAGAACTAATCTCTCAACAGAGTCAGCATTACTTCCGGGGTATAAAATTGGCTCTGCCAGCATATCTCTTGTTGAATCTGCATGAAATCTAGGTATCATGTTCCAAAGTGACCTTTCATTAGACGACCACATCAACTCCTCAGTCAAGTCTGCCTACTTTCAGCTACATAACATTGCTAAAATTTGGGCGTGTTTAGATAGGGATACCATATCAAAGTTGGTCCGTGCATTTGGGACATCCTGTCTTGACTTCTGTAACTCACTGCTTGCTGGTCTACCTGCCTGTGTACTCAGGTGCTTTACAGCAGGTGCAAAACGGCAGCTAGGCATGTCTGTAGTTACACTTAGTTGCGACTTCATACAGTTTCTTGCAGTTCTGCACTGGCTCCCAGTCAAGCAACGCATCGTCTTCAAGATTTCCCACCCCCTTGAGGTTCCTTCTTTCTTTGGCTTCAGCCTACTTATCGGATCTACCTTCCAGGCTAGGCATCGTACCAGCGGCTTTCAGAATCTATCGTTTTGCCTATACCTCCTGCAAACCTGAAATCCTTTGGAGAACTTGTTTTTAGTTCGTATGCTCCCAAAGCCTGGTACTCACTCATGACTTGGGTCACGACATCCTCTGACTTGACCACTTAAAAAAAAACTACAAATGCATATATGTATCACAGCACTTAGTGGGCCCCTGTTATTGGTCCTTTCGTGCTGACACTATGTATGCTATCACTAACCATACTTGCATGCTCACCCTGTGCATGTCACCCCTAACCATGTTGTTCTTGTTGTCCGTTGAGTGTGCTATCACTAACCATTTGACTATGCTTCCTTTGCAGCAAATTTAAATTGCCTAGACAGAGGTTGAATTCTCTGAGGGCTTATATCGACCGAATTATTGTTATTATCATTATTAGCAGCTCAGGACACCTGGCAAGGATTTGCCATTGTCTGCAGCATGAGAGTTCACTTTGTTCCATAAGAAGTGTGGAAGTGAATTCCACAGTGCAATACCTGCATAGCAAAAGCTTCCATTGCTAAATCATCTCTTAAGGGGAAGAATGAAGCAGCCAATTTATTGTGCATAGAGGACCTGAGGGCACGAAGAGGCTGATGCTTGTGCAGCCGTTCAGCTCGGTATGAAGGAGCCTTGTTGTGACAGGCCTTGTGGTTTGCAGTAAGAACTTTACTCTGTATCCATTGACAAACCGGAAGCCATTATAGCTCCTTCAGTAAAGGAGAAGTGTTGTCAAACCTCTTGAATTTTATAAGCATTCATGCAACCACATTCATCACCGGCTGCTTTGGCCTGGTGGCTTTTTTCAGTAGCCCAGCCCTAATGGAATTGCATTGGTCTAACCGAGACAGACATGGAGAGTTAGTTGAATTTTTGCCAGCCATCGTGATATACAGTCCCTAATCTGAGATAGCTATTTGACATAATGGCTAGCTGCAGAGGTAGACTTTGTAGTGAATGAAACTTTCAAAATTCAGGCAGCTGTCAAAGAGGACACCAAAATTCTGTCCACACCGTGCGAATCACTGTATACTGTCTAATTCATTTGCATGACTTTGCTGAACTGAGGCAGCAGCTGATCGAGAAATATTTTCTCTGAGATCAATTTTTCATTTTCAGCTCAGTGGTAGGCACGTGGTATAAGTTTAGCCTTTGGTAGCCTTTGACTTGAAGCCAGTGTGGTTTAAGAAACTGCATCATTCGTGTCCTGCAGCTCCGAAGGACTCTGGAGTGAGCCTTCATTGTTTTCTTGTCTTCTAATGCTGATTGGGGAGAGAACGTAGTAGCATCTAGACTGCTGTACTAAAGTCAGACCGAAGGGTACACACCTACTTGAAGAATCGACTTGGGAAATGAAAGGACTAGCTGATAAGTTGGGCACTGTGTGTCTTTGCAAAGCAGAAGGGGTAGCAATTGCTGGACATGCTCTTCAGGCTTCTATACCAGGCACAGGTTGGCATTAGCCACACATTAGTCCTGAGCTGCCAGCAAGCCCAAGAGGTTAATAATGTTCTGTGTGGTTGTGGGTATTGTTGTGCTTCTCACTGATAGCCGAACTGTGCTGCCCTGTTCCTCAAGCTAGTGCTTTGCATCTCCATTGTCAGCTTGCTTCTATGCCTCGTAAGACCAAGCTTCTGTGAAACTCCCGGCTTGCACACACAGGCACATCTGCCACCTGTCATGGCCGCAGCAGTCAGTGCTACCAGTGCTTTACTGAGGCCATGACTGAGGCTCTGATTGCTTGCCTGCACGTCCAAGCTATCGCTCTTTGGGGAAGCCCTATCACCAGTGTAGAGCTCCCAAAGGCACCTGTTTCTTTCTGAGCATCTTCTACCCAATCCAAGGGGTTTCGGATTTTTTTTTTTTAGGTTGGCAAGATACTATACTGCTTTTCGGCTGCGTTTCATAGAATTCCTAAGCGTTTGTCGACTGGCCGATTGCTGCCTGGTGCTCTCACAATTCCCTCTATGTCGGCTTCCGTGTCGCAGCCTTTTGAAGATAGCGTGTTCAACTTCGAAGTGGCCTTAGAGATTAAGGAGGAAGAAAAAGGTACAGCGGCTGCCACCGGCCTTCATTGGTTGCTGGCGCTGCTACCCAGCTGCTGGCGTGTTGCCATCTTTCTTTCAGTTGCATCCCACTGCTTGAATGTAGTGTTCTCACGTTTTGTTTGCTCAGGTCTTGTACATGATTACTGCAGACGGGGGGGGGGGATGTTGACCGTATTTGATAGGGGATGTGTAAGTTTTTCGGTGTCATTGTCCAGTACTAGGTTTAGAGGATTCACTGTGCTTTCACTAGCCTATAAATACGTAGGCAGTTTGAAGATCTCTCTTTATTTTGAGCTCTGCGATTTACTTTGCATGCAGCCAGCCTCTGAGTACTTTCTTTTTCTGTTGCTGTTGGGGGGGGGTGGTGGGGCAGGGACAGAGAGAGAGAGAGGGGAAGAGCTGCCTGCTGATTGAGGCTGCTGCAGCTTGACCTAATTATCTGGAATGCAGGCTCTCTGAACGCCTGCCCAAATGACAAGGGCGTATTCAAGATACGAAAGGATCTGAAGAAACTGCTCATCATAAACATTATGCAAACGAGTAATCGTGAGCTGAAGATCGACAGGTGAGTAGCTGTATGCAGTCCAACATGTTTCGACATGTTACGATCTGTGCTCGACTTCCTCATGCTAACATTGCTATGCTGTCTTTGGTATCAATGCTCTAGCCCACTCTCAGCTGGGTCCTGTGGGCATCAGTCAACTCAGTTACCATTAAAGGATTTCCGTGCCTGCAGATTTTCGCGTCACAACATAGGTTCGCCGGTCTTATCGTCGTTAAGGCATTGATATTTATTATTGGGTCGGTTTTGCAAACTAGATTTTCCACGTGATCATTCTCGGCCCTGTCAGTTCCTGTTGTGCTTCATTTTTTACACGTAGCTTTTACCCTGAATCAAACGATCGGCACACACCTGCTCCAAAGATGGATGGGGCTTCACTGGTTCAGTTTCCCCCAGACAGATTCATGCATTGATGGAGTGCTAGGAAATAGGCCTGTTCGACCCAAGCTGCACAACTGGGAATTGCAGTAGTAGTGTGGAGTGAGGCATGACCTTATCTGACCTTGTGCTGTTTGTGCCCTGGCTGCTGTCCCTCACCACTGCTCGAGCAATTAGCTTAGGTTTAGCAGCATATCACACTGGTGCTTCGTCAGCAGCATCATGTGCTGCAGGTAAAAGGGGGGGGGGCAGCTTCTCTGGCCTGCCGCAGCTTCTGCATTGCCGGCTGCCTGCCTGACTTCGGTTGCCCTGATTTTCCTTGGCTCCATCCCTCGCCTGCTGCAACTGCTGCCAATCTGCAGCACGGTAAATAGGCCCCTGCTCCCATCGGGTGGGGGTCTATCCACGTGGGGTGGGGATTCGCCTGCGACAGCCTGCCACAGGCAAATCTCGTCGCCGAAACATTCTCACCTTAGTCGTGTATGCTCTTTTGCTGGCGACTATCCGTGGGCTCAAAGGAACAGCGCGCAGCCAGCGAACTTGGCTGCCTATACGCTTTCGTTGCATTTGTTATTGTCACCAGTGTTTTTGTTCTTTTTTCCTTCTTTATGGTCAGTTTATAATTAAGGAAAAAACTTGTTATTCATTTGTGTAGCGCCCTAAGAGAACTGAATCGCTATCCTTTACAGCATATAGAAAGAGATTTGAGTTCTCCGCGAGTGCTATGCAAATGTATTGTTGTTATCTATCCAGGCGATTCACACCTGCAGCAGGCTCGAGCCGGTGATCTAGGTCGTCACAGACAAGCACTTACCCCCTGGGCTAAACCAGGGCTACACAAGCAAAAAATAGCAGCATTCAAGTGTCCAGTGACATGCTCCGGCTTGCTCGGGCCCTCCCTTGCTCAGGAGCTGCCCTGACCACAAGATGCACTTGTGGAACAAACACCGTGGCTGCCACAGCCTGGTGCTTGGCGGTTGCTGTTCTAGGCTTTAAGCAAAGGGGCCCAGTCCAGCTACAGGCCTCGGCTGGCCAATGCCAAGCAGCCAGTCTGACAGTATGTCGTCCGGCTCACTTTGCAGCCAGCCATGCCTCTCTACCTCGGGTGAAGTCTTGTCGGGTCGAAAACCACGCCCACTCCCTGCTAGCACAGATGAAAGCTACCAGTGGGCTGTAGCTGCAAGCCGAGGTAGAGCCGCCTGTCATCTGTCGAGCTCCTCTGTCTGAGCTGCCGTGGCTTCAAACTGGCTCTGCATTGTCTAGCTAGGCTTCGCCCGACGGGCAGCAAGCTGTCGGTGGCTGCGAAGCTCAAGTTATTGCTTGGCTTTTCCCTGTTCATGCATGCGTTTTTGCAAGATAAGGCGCCTCTCACTCAAGGATACACTGAAGGATACACTGATACAAGGATGCACTGCACCTGCTGTTCTTAGTAAAACGGACGTGCCTTGCATCTGTTAGCTTGCCTCTCCTGGCCGCCTGCTGGGCCTTGCTGGCCTGCTGAAACCACGATTTCAATTGTTCAGTGCAATGTCCATCGTGTTGAGTCTCACCCGAACTTCTCTGCCTGCACTATGTACAGCAGTAAGTGGTCGTGATTAGCTCGAAGGACATCCACATTAGAGGTCTGCCAGCTAGCTGGCCTGCCAGAGGAGAGAGACCGAAATCCTGCTGCCGTGTGCCAAAGGCTATTTGCTTGCATATGTATGTGTTGCTGAGTGGAAATAAACTGCTTTGTGCGAGATTATAAAATGCTTCTACCGAATCTGGAATGTGTTGCCTTGTGGCTGAGCAGTACCACTTGTAGAGCTAGGCTGACTGTTGTGCTGCCACTAGTTAAGTTACAGTAGCTATGGGTGCTTGTGCCTAACTTGCATCATGTGAAAGCACCAGTCAACTCGCTTTTTATCGGCTGCAACCTCACTTTTGTCGCCTGTCCAAAGCCGATTAGCTGCTCCTATGTCGGGTCGTTTCTAAACACAGTCTCAGCTCTTTTTTTTAAATTATGAAGACTTTCTAAGCATGAAACCGTGGTTGCGCCATCTGCCTAAGTGTCTCCCCATGGTGACGACATGGCATGGCCGTGGCAGCTTTACATTTCCCGTCGACCGGTTGTCAGCAGCCACATGCTATTTGCTCTCCAGTGGTGTCGGCGATTCTGCCCAGCGGCTCTCGATTTTCCGGCACTCGCTGTGTCGTGTGTTGCCTGCGCAAGTTGCGGCTACGTGGCTTGCTGGCAGTCGTGCTCTTCTGATGTTTCTAGCGCGTCGTGTGCTATAGGTGCTTCGGCGTGCTGCTCTGTCCTGGCAGGAACATCAAACACAGCGACATGAACCTCCTGGAGCTGGTAAGCACATGCAGCAGCACCCTGCACGCTCACGGCTATCCGAGTGGAGGTCCATCTCGACGAGAAGCAGAGTGTCTCTGCGACTTTAAGCATGTTTTGCCGTGCAGCAGCGCATAGCCGTAGCTCAGCTCGTGCAGAGCATGCTCGCAAGCGCTTCTGTATGCTTTGGGCTGCCGGTTGCCATAGCCTGGAGGTACCAGGGAATGCCTTTCGAACAGCAGATTGTGTGCTGATGTTCCAAAAGTTCTGCTGCTTAACGTTTGTTCAGAAATCGTAGGAGGTAGGGTGAGAGCCAACATTGGTCTGTGTCTGCAGCTTGTCAATTGCTGCCTGTCACCAGGATTCCCTGAATTGAGGAAGTCTCTACATAATTCCCTGTCGTGACAGCAGCCATGTCGGTAATCCAAGCTCATCCTAGTGACCGATAGAATGACATGTTGTTGGATGCAGCCTCAGAGACCCTTGGGATTGGTTCTGTTACTTTAAGCTGGCACTCTTGAAGGAGTCAGCAAGCTGCTAATCCAGGGCTAAATGCTCATGTCAGCACCATTCAGGGAGATGCAGATCTGACAACACGTGAGCCGTCGGTGTGCAAATATACCCTGTCTTAACAGTTTGCCTGCGAAGATTATGTCACACGTTTGCTTACAGCTGACGAATGCCCGCCGATGGATGCCGGAGTTTCTGTGTTTCTCAGCCTGTATTCTATTACTTGCCCAGTCCCATGGCCATAGTCGTCTCCTACAGTGTTTCTGTGTGGTTTAAGAGAGACTCTTGTATCACTGCAGACTCATGGCTCATACATAGCCTCGTGGCTAACCACATGGTTGTCGTAGTATTGACCTGTCTCATTAGATTTGTCTTTATATGTGTGAGGGTTGCTGTTTAACTTAATTCTTTTTAGCCTAATCAGTAGCTATGTTACCCGTACTTGGCAATGTATGTGTGTTTGCATTTATGTGAGTATGTGCATGCTTGAGTGCCTTTAACTTCTTACTATGTCCGACGGTCGAGACTTGTGGTTCTAGCAGGCCGGTGAGCTGTTTTATTTCACCTGGCCTGCTTGTATCATGCTTGTTAGTCTCTTGTCTCTTTGGCAGAATGCACTTGTGTTGCATTCTGCATATGCTCCTGCAGTCTGCCGTCTGCAGCCAAGCTTTGTTACATTTATGAGATGCCTCATCCTCCCCCAGTTGAGCTAGTTGGCTGTTTCATTAGTGGACCTGGCAGTTAACCCGGGTAGCCGGCATGCTTGATCACTGCTACCCCTGCTGCCTGATCAAGCCACTGGTGATTCTTCACCTAATAAGGGCCTATACCTGCCTCTGGAGAGTGGGGGTGGGGGTGATGGCAAGACTTGGTGTAGGCAGCCACTGACCGGACTCTGCTGCCTTCAGGAACCAGCCGTCGGTAGGCAGAGGTTGGGGAGGGCACCTGCGTTCTTTTCCTGGCCTTCTCTTTTACTGTCCGGATGCCCTGAACCTGCTGTCACGGACTGAATGATCACTTGTGGGGTACGGTGGCTGAATCTCCAGGTGCTTTTGGTAAAGCCTTCTGAGGCCTGCTATACCTCAATTTTGTTTAACAGTGACATGCACAATGCCTCTGCCAGCCTCGGCCTGGAAGCCCTGCGCTTGGGATCAATCCTAGGTTGTACTTGTATTCGAGGCCAATTGGCTGCCTTGAACCTTTCGGTGTGAGTTATTTTTCAAATGGGCCACCAGCCTGTCTGTCTATTTGTTGAAGCAGCCGGTTGCTTTTTGACGTATGGTCTTTTGAGCCGGACATGTTAATAGCGCCAGGGCCAGACTTGCACTTTCCATGGGCACCACAATCCATTCATCAGGAAACAGACCTGCAGTATGGCGCATAGCATTGCACTAGCGCCGAACATTGCGCTTTCGGAAATCAGCTGCCTCTCCGATAGTTAAATGCACACTGGTATTCAGGGCTTAGTATAGTGCTGCAGTGGGCAATAGGGTGGTGTATGATGCTTAACAGACTGCGTGATCTCACCTCAAAGGATGGAAGACTTCCAGTGTAGACATACATTTAGCTTAGTAGCAAGCAGAGCTATCACTGTTCTTGTTTCTTTTCTAGTCCATTTTAGAAACTTGAGCATCTGAATATGCTGTTACAGTACTTTGTCATTGCAAAATGGCAATGCCGCCCTGTTACCATATTAAACCCCAGAGCCAGAGGCTTCTGCCTGTCGGCATGCCACTTGCATTTGTGTTACAATACCTTCTGCTCGTGTGCTTCCGCCGACAGGCATCTATGGGTTGTGACGGCGCTGGGAAGGGATACATGATCACGGCAAGCTGGGATCCACTTGATCCAAACTTTGCCATACTGAACGACGAGACGTCAAAAGGTGGGTGGCAGCTGCCGTTCCGGTGTCCTCTTCCTGATGGCCTGATAATGCAGCTCTTGGCCGTTCAGGGGCAGTGGTCTCTTACTTCTGCATCTGCTTCGCGAACTGCCAGATATGTGGTTGGACGGCCATTGGACTAGGGCTCGGGATAAGGCACTACTTATCTGTATAGTAGCTGCCAAGAGCAGGATCGAGCCAAGCATTTGAAGGCAAGCTTTGCCTTTGGGCAGTAGCCTAGTGTGACGAGCCCTGTTGCTGCTGCTGTGCTGCTGCTATTCTGCTGCTATTCTGCTCATGCTTGCTCGAGCTGCTTGGTTTGGTTCCTGGCCCTGCTGCTAGACCAGCCCTGGCCGCTCGCCTAGCTGCTGCTGAGCTACTGGTTGTGCTCATGAGAGTCACATATGACCCTAAGGCAAAGACAGCTTGGAAATTATTTAAAACCGGCGTGGAGATCCAGCCACGTGCCACCGTTTTGAAGTTATTGATGATCTCCCCGTCGAGCTCATCATACCTCAAAATATCTAGATGCTATTTGTAATCCTCTTTGGTGTACACCAAGTGAGCCCGGGGAAGAGGTGGGTAATTGCTCCCATAATGGAGCAGCCAGGCTTTATGGCTCATGGATGAGCTGTTATTGAAAATGCGCCTCTCATGTTGGTTTCAATAGATTCCTATTGCCACTAATAGACTGGTCACATTGTAGCAGAAGCAATGCTAATATAATAAAATTAAAATAAATCCTAGCTGATTAAACAACCTCTTTTTGTATAGCGACAGAAGAGCCTTTTACGGCTATTACCACCGCTTGCAGTGGCGATAAAGGATTGCCCACTGCAGGATCGAACCCACCGCCTCGGGACTGACGTCGTGAAACCAATCGCCTTACCTAGTGTGCCATCACGACTCACCAATATCGAAGTGTGAAGAGCCTTGTGAGGTTTTTGCCAATTAGCAACATGCACATATTCATCCAACTAGTTCCACTGCTTAACCCTAGATGACAAAAGCTCGGCATTAGACTTTGTGAGACCAATGTCTCTGATCAAGTCGTTGAGGTCTTTATGTCTGAGCAGTAGAGGTGTGGGAGAGGGGCTTTTCTCCTTAGTTCCAGCTCAGAATTTGTCACGTGATTTAGAACGTCTCTCTTTTTCTCTCTGACTTATTGCTTTCCTCTGAAGACAAATGCTATCTCTTTGGAGGAGTGTATTGGAAGCTCAGGGCAGTGTGGCACAATGGCAAAGGATGAACATCTGGAGATGTGATACGGTAGCAGGTGCTTGCTTGCCAGTCCGATGCTTGAAAGAGTTCACCATGCAAAAGTATAGTTAGATGCATCAAATATTAAGCAGTTATACACTTGTATTACCATTTGATTGATTGTGATGAGAGTAGGATTTACACATATGATTACTTGCAAAAAATACATTAAATATGAATTTACCAAACTTTTGATCATAGCTCCATGCAAAGTGTCCTGAAGCATAAATAAATTTCAATTTTGTCACTGTCCCTAATCATAAAAGCAAACTATATGAGGAATTGTCACAATTTTTGTATACATGTAAGGCATAATCAATTGCTAAATAACAGTTACTACCCAGGAACAAAGATACAATAAAAATGTTGCACAATCTAATTACCCAGTTAGTAAGGTTGTTTCGATGCTTGTATGTATCAATCCTTACCTCAGGTGTTCATGAACACGAAAAGGGTAGCTCATCCCAAAAATTAGTGCAGCATAGAACATTATTTTTGAGAACCATATCGTATGCTACTCACTACCTCAACTGCTCTCCTAACTCTGCTATGCTTCCCACTTTCTCTTTGTTGCGTGAGACGAAGTCTGTTGGCTACCGAATGCGTACCGAAAGCCGCTTAGGCTGCGAGTGCGCTATACAAAACTCCTGCGTAACGCCCACATGGTCTTTATGACTTTGTGGAGTTACTGACGGAGATACATATCGTTTGTGGTTACACAGGAACATGGCTAATTATTCCGAAAATTTGCTGGTTTGGCCCGTTGTTTAAGGTGCTTGCTGTTAACAATCGAGGTCAAGGTATTTGATGATCGAGGTCGTCAGCTCAAGCCCCATGGCATATGTGAAGTGCCCGATTAGAGATTGAGTTCTCTTTGCTCGCCGTTCACGCAGATGTACGCGTCTTCATGACCATTGCCGTCGACCTGGTCATCGACGGCATCAAGGACCCGGTTCGCTTCTGCATCGAGTGCAGAGCTCAAGTGTTTGGCTCAGGCGAGCGCTTCTGGTACTTCACCAAGCGCCAGCTCAAGGAGCGCTTCACTATGACCCTGAAGGAGGTATGCGCCTGCTGAAGCTGTCCTAGTTCAGCCTGCCCCCCCCCCCCAGTCTGGCCTGGCCGACCGAGCTTGATTCCAGTTGCTGCGTGCCCTAGCTCAAACAGCCGATGGGTGTAAAGAGGCGCCGGCCCTGTTGCAGCCCTGTTACTTCAGTCTGGTCGTGTTTGCTCAGCCTTGCCAGCCAGTGCCGGCTGGCTTTCCTTCGTCTAATGCAGCCTGCTCCTCACTGGTATGCGCTCCACCCACTCTTGCTCTGGCCGGCAGCAGTAGTCAGGCTGCTGCCACGGCAGCTTGGCCTCGGTCTCGCCACTGCCGCTGTGAGTGGGCGCACGGTCTTGCCTCCCACGTGCCGGCCGGCCTGCCACTGCAGACAGCGCAAGCGAGCCTCGCGCTCATCTCTGCCGCGCGCGATCTGTCACGCCTCGCAGTCGTGCTCGGCCTCGCCCGGCGGCGCCGGACTGTACGAGATGAAGAGCCTGGTGAGTGCCGGGGAGAACGAGCGCAGCAAAAAGGGCCTCGGCGGCCTCAGTCTCGCCGCGGCAGCGGCCGGCGGAGGGCCGTATGCCGGGATGGCTGCCTCGATTCCGATTCCGTCACCGGTGTCATCGGCCGCTGGCGAAGACGACGATTCTGGTGAGCATGTGTGCAGCTGGAGTGTAGATTTTGCTGAGCAGCAGGGTGAGCTGATCCAAGGTGCCCTTCGAACAAGCAAGGTGCCCTGCATCTGCTGCCCTGGATGGTCACGAAGTCATGCAGTGTCCTTACAGCCAACCCTTTAGCGTACCGATTGGACTTCAGATTCGTGTAGAAACACTCTCAGCTGTCACTTCCTCCTGAAGGAGTTGATCAAGGTCCTCAGCATCCCAAGGCCAGCAGCTTAGCCGTTGGCTTTTTGTCACATGAAACCTTGGTCCCCCACCTCGGCGTGCAGGGGGCCGGCCACAAAAGCGAGCTAGCACAGCAGCCACTGCCGGCATTTTGTCACTGGATGCTTATCGGTGTGATCACTCAAGTGCTGACCATAACTGACTTTCTTTAGGGGGCTAGGCTGTGTAAGTGGGCATGCTGTACACGGTCAGCACTCAGTCAGCTTGGTTGACCGTTCTGATTGAGGTCTTACTTAGGATTATCGCTTCAATGGCTCCAGTGTCGATATGTGGCCTGTGCTTTATCAGAATATCTTTTCTGTAAATGTGCATCTGTCTTGCTTCAAGGCCTCTTGATACCTCCCGATGTAAATGCAGCTTTAACGTAAAGAAATTTTTCTCACCGGGACCTCCTCCCCAACAGACTGCTGTCAAACAGCATGATTATTGGCATATGGTCATTAGTATGTTCCTCAGCCATCATTGCTCGATCCCATGGCATCGAGGCTGGCCTCAGGCATGCCTTGTTGACAACAGGCTTCTCATCCCTTGAATTAAGAGATGCCTTTACCTTCTATAACTTGAAGTGCCTGTCCTTTCCGAGATTAGTGAGTTTAGCTCCACCAGGGATGATGAGAGGTGGGTTGTAGAGCAGGATATTTGATGGAGCCAAGCAAAAAAAAATTGATGTACTAAGCAGTAAACCAACTACAGTGAAAATATGCTGGCAATGGCACTGCATGGGAGGTTAGGTCGTATGCTTGTGTGCTAATTAGTTCCTGTTCTTCCCACCCCACCACTCATCCAACCTCCTCAATTCTCTGTCTCGATGACCCCTTCCCGCGGTTGTTTTTTTACTTTGCCTCCGTGGAAAATCACAATCTTCAAGCTTTCCTTTTCATGGCAACTTTCGTTCCAGGCATTTTGATGTGCAAAACCCTCTGCTGCAAGGCCTGGGAACTCGATGCCTTGCTCGCCCACAGAGCTGCGCTCGAGGGTGTGCCCTCGTGGAGAAGCCCTCTAGATGGTGGCATGTCGTACAGTTTATATGTCGTATGTTCCACAGTTCGATGCAAGCCGACACTGTCTAATTTTGATCCTGCTTTTTTTGTCTTTGCATGCCTTAGCTTCCCATTTCAGCTAGAATGCTCACTGCAAGTGGACCAATCGACCGAGTGAGGCTACATTTGCCGCTGTTTGCATTCGAGCTTGCTTTGACTGACAGGATCACAGCCACTGGGAGAAGCACTTGCCGCATTGTCAGACCGGCGGCGTCCCCGGTGTTGCCGAGCTGTAACGGCATGACTCCGGAGACGTGGAGCAAGCTTTGATGCCACAGCGCTGCTGCTGCTGCTGCTAACAAAGTAGGAAATGTGAGCCCGTGGGTGGGGCAGGGTAGAACCGCGGCAGATCCTGTAATCGTCAGCACCCGTGTAGGAGCTTTTGGCAGCAGTCCTAGTCTCATCGCGTACCCTCCTTGGCTCAGCATTTATTTTTTTTTTGGTATGTGGTGGCCGTGTGTGGGTGCTGAGCTCATCCTTTCTCTACGACTCGACCGAATGTGAGCAGAGTCTCGGTGCTGCTGCAGCATCGCAAGCCCAGCGTTAGTCCTTGTGTGGTCTTCTGCACTGTGCGACCATTGTCGGGCTCCTGCTCTCGAGCTGCTGATCATTGACTGACCAAGCTCATTTTCCGAAGGGGTTCTGGTCGCCTTGATGCTGCAGAGCCCATCAACCACCCAAGTCAGTCATAGACAGACATAATTCATTTGTTTAGCACCCCAAGAGAACTTAATCTCTATTCAGGCTCTTCACATATGCCTCATGGCTGGAGCCCACGACCTCAATTAGGCTGTGGTCGGGGCTACCACCTTAACCACTGGACCAACCCAGCTCGGCGGTCACGTGTGCGCTCACTTCAGGCAGGCATTACAGGGACCGATCTGCACAGCCTCTGTGCAGGCCGTTGGTCGTTCGGTCCGGCACACGTGAAGCAATCGACGGCAGCGCTCACACCGCTTCCTCGTTGCAGGTGACGAGCCGATTGTAAGTGGCTCGGGAGCGGTGAGCAAGGACATAGCTGACGACGAGCTGCTTGCGCAGTGGTACGAGACGCTGCGCAAATGGAACCAGAACTTTGCCCAGCGACCCAAGCAAGTAGGTGCCATTCGGTCGGCTTGCCAGCTTGGAGACGTTTGAGCAGCATCATCGTTCGATGCCCACATCGCTTTGCCAGGTCTGATAAGCCTCGGCGGCCACTGGCTGCTGTCGTTGGTGCACACTGTCACTCGCTGCGAGGGGCTAACATGCTGAAGTTGGAATGCTGTTGGGTGGATTGACCCCCTCCCCCACCTTTGCTCGATCCAATCTGACTGGCATCGGAAAAAGTATGTCCCTTCTTTTCTGGATGCGCGGCTTGCTCTGATGCATGCGTCGTTCTGGGGACTAGCCGGCAGGGCTGCAGATGCAGAGGCGGCACCTTGCTGCTGTAAGCTTGCTGAGCTGCACGTGGCCTATGCCTGATGCTTGATGCCCAAGTGTTCTCCTTATCCAGATCAAAGCTCTGTGCTGGCGTGGTGTGCCAGAGGCACTCAGGGGCGAAGTGTGGCAACTGCTGGCCGGCTGCCACGACTCGAGCGACTTGACAGAGGCCTACCGGACGCTGATGACCAAAGTAAGTACTCTTTCTGTCCTGGCACAGATAAGCAGCGGTGATAATCCCGGCGCCGACCAGCATGTGCAGGCTGAAGGATAAGGGTACATTATCACATTATGTGTGAGCTTTTGCTTACGTGGTCGGGTGTGTGTGTGTGTGTGTGTGTGTGTGTGTGTGTGTGTGTGTGTGTGTGTGTGTGTGTGTGTGTGTGTGCACGTGTGACTGTGCACGTGTGACTGTGCACGTGTAAATGTGCACATGTGACTCTGTGTGTGTGTGTTTGTGTGTTATGTGTGTGTGTGTGTGTGTGTGTGTGTGTGTGTGTGTGTGTGTGTGTGTTATGTGTGTGTGTGGGCATATGCTTACGCTGCCAAAAAGTGATGCTAACTCTCGAAAGGCTTGCTGGATAATGGATAATAATAATAATAATAATAATATATAATAAGCACTAGGATGATGATTAGAAAGCTACTGGCAGCTGGCTTAGCCAGACGGCTAGCTGGCTTAGCTTCGGTCGAAGCCTATGCAGCTCCTGCCGGATACTCGATCCCCCCTTCAGCTGTCTTCAGGGGGGTGTGGACATGGGGCAGGTGAGTGTCAGGCTTTTCGACGGTTCCTCCTTACGTATTGGCGGTTCCTCCTTACGTATTGGCGAGTGCTTTGGCCCCTGACTTGTTGTGCTTACAGTAATTGTTGTGATGGACACAGACTGCTCTAGGGCATGTCAGCCAAGTACATGGTCATCAGATTGATGGGCCAAGTTGTGCATGCCTCTCTCACCTTGTGGCAGCATCTGGCCACCAGTGAGGATGATTAGGCAGACCAGAACGAGGTTGTGTTATGCAACTTGTTTTTGTCTCGGGGCTTTAACTTCTCAAGCCGGTATGGGTCTAGATTTAGAGGAGATGATGGCTGGGCTACCCCAGTTTTGTGGGAACAGAATCAGGCCGCGCTGGTTTGGCCCAGTAGTTAAAGGTGCTGGCCCCGGATGAGGTCAAGTGAATGTATTTTGTAGCTGAGGTCGTGTGCTGAGTCCTGTGGCATATCTGAAGTGCCTGATTAGAGATTAAGTTCTCTTTGGGTGCTATACAAATGAATTATATAATAATTTATTTTGCTTCCCGGATTGTTCCAGTCCTAAAGGATCAACAAATCTCTGCTCTTCGGTGCCGACGGCCTGCTTTGGATGGTTACTACCAGCAGCTTATCTAAGTGGCCTATAAAACAAGCCCCCATGCCCTTTTATGGTCCCGTTCGTGATGCTCCAAATGGCAAATGAAGGACCCGATGGGGAAGGCAGGATAGATAGTAAAGCGGTCGCTCAGTTTATGCTTACATAAGCATAAACTGAGTCGATGTTGTTAGCCATCTGGGCTGGCTTAGAACTGTAGTATATGAAAAAAGTGGTCAAGGCAGAATGTCACAATTACATGGTGGACCCCACTTCGATGCAGTATCCCTGTCTAAGCAGAAGTGATATCCTTGTCAATGAAATTGTTGGTATGTATGCCATTTGTATAGCGCTCGTAGAGAAGGGTAAAGGCTCTTCGTAAGGCTCTTCGCATATGCCGCTCGAGCCCTCGACCTTGGTCGTCAAAGGCGAGTGAGTGCCTTACCCCTGGGGCACGCCAGGGTTGGCTTGCATTGGCTCCAGAAGCCTGGCTCCTGCTTCGTTTGCTGAAGGCCTGGTTGCCGTTGGAGTAGTGCTATTTATAGCCGACTGCTGTGTCAGCATTTACTTGGTCATGCCTAGAATTGCTTGCATCAAAAGCTGCAGTGAGTGTATGTGAGAGGGTGCCTTCTAACCAGTGTAGTCCAGCCAATAGGGAATTGCAATAATCAAGCCGAGACAGAACTAAGGAGCTAGTTAAATTGTTTGCAAGCCACTGTGGAAGACAGCTCCTAATCTTGGATAGGGATCGGATGTGATGGCTAGCTGTAGAGGCAGTCTTCTGAATGAAGCTTTTGAAATTTAGGCAGCTGTCGAACACGACACCTAAATTTCGAGCACGTGGTGATAGTCGCACAATAGCATCACCTATTAGAACAGCAAAGCCTTTTAATCCAGCCACACGCTTAGGGTGTCCTATGAGTAGCAGTTCGGTTTTATCGTCATTTAATTTCAGGAAGTTTTCCGAGGAAGGATTCAGGATTGAATATCGGCAAGGCAAGCATTCAGTTTCTCAGTTGCTGCAGCAGATTCCGACGGTTTGAATGACAAATACAACTGAGTATCGTCCGCATAAAAGTGATATCCTATTCGATGGGCCGTAATCACTTTTCCAAGAGGTTGTGTATAAATATGTGTAATCACTCGTTGAGTGTCTAACCTAACTTGTTGTGGAAATGAGACTGTGGAACTCACTTTCACAATTCTTATGCAACGACATCTACTCTCCTGCTGCTGACTGTGGCACATTATTTCCAGTCGTTCTGAGCTGCTACTTCCATATTACTCACTACATCAACTGCCCTCCTGACTCAGCTATGCTTTTCACGTTTTATTTGTTGCATGAGATGGAAGTCGAAATATGTTGCCTACCGAATGCTTACCAAAAGCCACTTGGGTTTTTAGTTGCCATAGACAACTCCTGTGTCAAACCCACATGGTTGTTGTGGCTTTGTGGAGTTACATTTGAAGATATATTACATTTCAGCATGGTTTCGTGGCCATCGCCAAATTTCATTATTATCGTAGCCATGTCTGCCCGATGTCTAGTAGTGTTTTCTCTACCAGTTTGTAGTTTTAGTGGCCTGCAGTTTGCAGTTTTTGCTCCGCCATTGTAGGAGTCGCCTTCCGAGCAGGTCATCCTTCGAGACATTCATCGCACTTTCCCTGCCCACGAGCACTTCAAGGAGGCAGGAGGTGTTGGCCAGGACTCGCTGTACAAGATTGCGAAGGTCAGCAGCAGCCGGCCGACTTTGAAATGGTAGCCAAGCTGGCAGCAGTGCTTTGCAGTAGTTTTGTGCAGCTGCCGCGCTGCGACTGGTATTGTGAGCCTGGTTGCTGTTAATTCATGATTTGAAGGCATACTCCATATACGACAACGAGGTGGGCTACTGTCAGGGTCTGACGTTCATCGTGGCCTCACTGCTCCTTCACGTGAGTGAGCTGCATACGCCTGCAGCTGGCAGTGCGCCTGTGCTCCCTGCAGTCTCTTGCGTGCACGCACCCTGTGCAGCTCGATGCCTGCCTTTAAAAGCACTGCTACCTGCATTCCGGAGCTGAATCAGAATCTGTGGATGCCTGTGGCTGCAAGCCCCCTTTGCGGTCTTCATGTCAGACTCAGACCAAGGTCACTTTGCTACTGGCCTGTATGTGAGTGTGGCTTCAGCTCATTCCACGAGCTCTTCTACTGGATGTCGTTCTAAAGATAGTCATCATCTGATTGACTCACTTCATTAGACCCTCCTTCATTTACTGCGTTGGAAGCTTATGCCTGGGTAGTTGCCGGTGACTTGATATTAGCCAACTTGGATCTGCTTGGCAACTTTTGGATCTGAGTTGTCGATTTAGGCGTTAACTTAAGGCTCCGAGTTTTGGCTTAAACATTGGTCCCATACGTTAAAGGCTCCGAGTTTGGCTTGGTTAACCAGGCTTGCTGGATGATGGTGCCTCTCTACTCTCACACGACTGCATTCTGTGTGCAAAGTAGCTGTATGGCAAAGCTGCTGATTGTGCCCATCTTTACTAGCTGCAGTCAATGCACTACTTTCAGAGAATCGTCCCTCACAGTCCTGCAACTATCATTTGACATATGGAGTCGCTTGGCGACATGTCCTGCTCTCAGTGTGCCCACCAGCATCACCAGAAGAGCTATTGTGCCTGCTTGCTGACTCTGCCACGGTTGGGCAAACGGGGGTTGTGGTGCTGAGCCATATTTAGCCAATTTAGTCATTAGTTTGCGAATCAGTAAGCCAGCTTTACCCCAGCTTCCACAGTTTGATGCAGCCTCTAGGCTGACACTTGCAACTTGGTGCATCTATCATTATTTGGGCAGAGGTTGTCAAGTTATTAGCTCTGCATTCCATCGCATTGCTTTAGCTTGAAGCTAGGGTAGCCATGTCTGTATCGGTCGGATATGTTATCGGGACATTTACCTGCTTTCTACCTTGGTCAGTTAGTTAAATTATTTATTATTTATTTTGCTTGTTTTTCAAGCATGATTTTACTTACTATTCTATTGCATATCACTTTGCAGCAAATGTAAAGCGCCTAGAAAGAGATTAAGTTCTCTGAGGGCGCTTTATCAAGTGCAATATTATTATTATTATTATTATTACAGCAGCCTAAAGTCCTCGGATAAGAAAACCCAAGTCCTGTGCAGTGTGGATAGAGGCCCTGTTGTGGGTTATTAAAGGGTTTTTGTTTTTTGCAAAGCCGGACTTATATATATCCTAGAACTTGCATCCTCATATGCATCTAGATTATTGTAAAACTAACATCCCAATGTGAATAGATTTCCTTTTCCATCGATGGCTGAGCGTGGTTGGTTTGTCGGTTACTGGGTGACCAGCTTATAGGTAGTCCTGTTTTGCCACCAAAGCTTCATCTGCTGTGCTGCCACGAAGCTTTCCTTCTGTGTGCCGGTCGTTCATCATCGGTCAGCTACTAGATCTCCTTCATGGAATCGTTACACAAGCCTGGTTTCCTTAATTGCATGTATACTTTGTCTTTAGTCCATGTCTACCAGCTCAAATGTCCAAGTCCTTGTCATCATTCTGCCATTTGCAAGCTCAGCTATTTATGCCAGTGTCCCTCTAGCATTATACTGACCATAGTACTATGCCTCCACTTGTAGATGCCCGAAGAACAGGCATTTGCTGTGCTGGTAAAAATGATGTTCGACTACAACCTGAGGCATTTCTTCAAGGACGGTTTTGAAGATCTGCAGCTGAGATTCTATCAACTCGAAAGGTTGATGCAGGTCTGTACGTGAGCTCAAAGCTTGATTTCTGTTTGAAGTGCTTGTTTTTTGTTCTTTGATTGACACTAACTGTAACCACGAGGGTTCTGCTCACCAATTTGGTACTTAAGGGCTAAATGACAACCTGGATAATATTCCAGAAGTATTTACCCACCATTTAGAATCTGCTTGCCCCACTCATTTGGTGTGACTAAGGCTTTAAATTGTAATTTGGCTGCTACCCTATTGGTATCATATTGGGCTCATGAAACTGTACAGTGCTGTGCTGTTGCATGGGACAGGCAGCATGTTTCAGGCAGGCATCGGCGCTCCCTTCTTTGATCGTCCAGTTTCAGCTCTGCCTAGCCCACTCAAGGCGTGCTTCTTGGTGGGCTTTGGTCAGTAGAAGAGCTGCCTTTGCTACCTATGTCATTGGCTTGTGTTTGCTGAGACTTCTCCTCACTGCCCGATTGCCGAGGATCGTGGCTGTGCTAAGCTCGAATGCTGTGGCATTGACTGGAGAGTGTGCAAAACTGGCCTTCATGCACTCTATTTCGGAAGCCAGTCACCTCCCCCTCCATAGCAGCCTGAGGAGGCCAGACTTGTGCCGGTTCTTTATCGTACCTACCATGGGCGGTTATATAGGACTGCTTTCTGACCATCTCCTGCTTCCGAGTGATCTGTCGGTTGCTAACCTTACCTAGATGATAAGATCATACGTAGCTCGCCATTCACTCAATCGTTAAGAGGGCCTCATTTGCCTCTGCTGATTGTACTGCAGGCAGGTGTAAAGTCTGCCGGCTGCTGCCAAGATCACTGGGTTCTGCCTAATTTACCCAGTTTGCTAGTAGGTCAAGAATATGTCGTACCTTCAATTAGACAAATAACGTCTGCAATGTAACATAGAGGGTGGTGGCCATATTTAACGGTACAAAACTACAGTGTTCCTTTTTCTAGCATTTTTATCGTTTAGTATGCCTATAGGTGAGTAGAGTTCTACCTCCTGTCCTGCCACCACAATCGGTTACCTCAGTTAGCCATCAGTAATTGAGTTATCCATTTGCTAAGTGGGCATTAACCACTATGCCTACTTCCGGGTGTCACTGGGTGCATTGCTCAGAAGTCTCCCTGGGAAATAAGTTGTGACCAAAACAGGTCTGTTTGGTAGCCAATTAAAACAAACATTTGTTTGTGTTTACCATCAATTTTTTTGTAGTAGTTCCAACAGCTACCTGGTGACATGCATCGACCATACTTATAGGTGGCCAAGCATGGCAAAGCCTATGGTTGCAATTGTAGCTGTGCTTAGATTATTACACTGGTGCTCTATTTGAGCATTGCAGTCTATTCCCTGTGGAGTTATGCCTGCACCTGTTGTCATCCCCGAGCTGTTTTTGGTATATGTAGTACATGTAAATAAATAGACCTGACCCATGACATATCCACCTAAGCTAATGCTCAAAAGTTATGATAAGTTCCTGAGTTGCCAGTGCACTATTCGACCTGTGCTGATCGTGTGTACCCTCTTAGATGAGGTAATCAAGGAATGGTGTCTAAATGGCACCTGTTTGTGCTTTTTGCACAGATAACGGTGGATTTAGGGAAACCCGTATCCATATATCGCTGGTACTTTTTGAATAATATTGCACTTACCTGTGCTGCTATTTATTCCAATCACTCGGTGTTGCAGTCAGTGTTCGAAGTTGCGTTTTGGAGTTACTTAATACAGACCAGGTGGCATTCCGCAGTTTGTACATCTACTACCACTAAGCCAGGTTACTTCAAATTTTGCACTATTTGAAGGTGGTGGGACTCTCTTTGCATATGTGAGGAATTAATACTTGAGATTTGTTTGGCAGTAGTAATTAGAAATTATGTTTGCTACAATATTATTTTGAAACTCTTTGTCTGGCAATACTGATTGCCGATCACGCTCTGGCCGACTTTGAGAAATGAGCAAGATAGAAAGTAGGCCTCCTAAAAGGTGGGTTCTAAAGCTCAAGTTTTGCTTCAGCTAAAACCCACCTTAATAACCCTCTAAAAGATTAAAGGTACCCAACTGGTTGTAGCCACTTTCAAGAGAATTACCGAGCGGGGTCCCCAAGCTCGAATAGCTATGATGTTGCCTCTGCTGCCCCTTTAACACAAGTCATCTTCAGTGCGTCTAGGCACTTTGAAGCTGGACCAGAAACTAGTAAGAATGTGTATATTTCTCACTAACTCCCGTGGTTGTCTTAAGACTTAACTACGGGAATTAACTCGTGGTAAGGCTGCAGAAAGCCATAAGGTCTAGGTATGCCCTCTGGTTTGGTCTTTTTAATTATTAAATCGTGTCGAATGGCTGATTGCTTGTGGATTGCTAACTTACTATTATGCTAACTTACAATTCTCAGCATCTGCCTCTATTCAAGTCAGCTGCTGCTGTAGTTTCAGCATCCCATGGTCCTCTCAGGGCAGCATATTGTCCTCGATTCCTTCACTTTAATACCACCGGCAAAATATTTGGCTCTGCGGGCCCCAGACTATTGAACTCTCTTCCCCAACTGTGACATACACATACCTAAAAAGAAATGACCAACACATACCTAAAGTGCCTAGAAATATGTATATATAGATGTATATGTGTGTGTGTGTGTGTGTGTGTGTGTGTGTGTGTGTGTGTGTGTGTGTGTGTGTGTGTGTGTGTGTGTGTGTGTGTGTGTGTGTGTGTGTGTGTAATGTGATATTATTCTTACCATCGTGATTGTTATTATTAATAATAATATATAAAGACATCTCGACATGCTGAAGGCTCTATCAGTTCTTTTCCATCTGCCCTGCCACTGTTTTTGCATGTACATGCTACTCACTACTTGATTGTCTTTTTCTCGTGACTCAGCTAATGTGGTAGCTTTTTCTACACCACTGTGCCGCAAAAAATCCTCAAACTGTGTTTTCAGCTGCTGTGGCCCTGAATTCGTCTACTTGATAAGAGATTTTCCTTGAATGCCAGGCATACCAAAGTTATGGGCAGCATGAGAAAATATTCATTAACAGCCGAAAATCAAACACATGCTACTGGTGTGAATGCATTTAGTGTGACCTCGATTAAGTTGTGTAAGGATGCTATGCAGATGAGTTATGTATTTATATAGATTTTAAGATTATAAGGTTGAAGCAATAAGGTTTATAGCATGGTGGGCCGTAGTTTGGTTGAGCATGATTGCGTAGAATGTGCCTCCGAAGTAAGGGCTAACCTGGCAGGCAAAGCGTAAGGCCTGTAGGAATCACCTACATTGGCAGGCACAGGCATGCGTGGATTCATCGTACATGTGCATTTGTGTGAGCTATTCGGCCGAGGCCGGTCGTTTTCCGTGTGCATGCCTTTGAGCTTTGTGCGCGATCAAGAATCACCTACTCATTGATCGACATCGGTGGTTTAGCCGCTGCAGTGTAGAGTGTTATGCTGGCTTCTTTCGTATGGGAAAGGCAGGATCAGGAAAGAGCCTGTTACCCAGCTTGTGCCATGCAAATTAGTGCCCGTGGGCTGCTACTGCTTTTCTCTTTCTTTCAAGATTTGCACTATGATTGACACGTGCTTGACCGTTTCTTAAAGCTGCCCTGTGTCATTGGGCTGGCACTAGCTGCCGCGGCAGCCTGTGCCATCTCTGCCTTGCTGTGATCTGCTGCGCTGTCGCTCCAGCATATTCGCTGCTGGCTGCTGTTGCGGTAATCTGTTTGCTTTAGTGCAACCGGTCTTGGCATTGCATTTACTGCTTGTGGCTGCCTTTCTAGGTCGTAATTCCTGATGTGTGGAGTCATCTATTCGATATGAACCTCGAAGTACACATGTATGCATCGCAGTGGTTCTTGACCGTGTTCACTGCCAAGTTTCCCTTATTCATGGTGTACCATATTATGGATGTCTTCCTCTGCGATGGGATCAATATTATCTTCAACGTGGCACTGGCCCTGCTAAAGGTAGACTATTAGCTCTTACCCTCATCTGTTGCTTGAATCAGACATCCAAGTGAATTTGATGACGTCTGGTCGGCTGATAGTGCCTTTGTCTGCTAGCCACTTGCACATCTTGAGTCTCATTCACTCACCTAGCGCAATCACAATCATAGACTTCACTTCTGTCCTACTAGGGCATCCAAGTGTTCAAGACTTGCCATAGATCCGGTTAAATAAAGCCTGCCGTTACGAGCATCAGAAAGAGTAGTCTCTGTAGGTCATTGGCTGTAAGTTCGGTATCACCAGCCAGGTGTGACTGGTGGTCCTACCGCTGACGACCGTCCGAGTGTGTGGGCTTCAAACGAATGAGTTAACTGAGCTGCAGGGGTTGGTCACGTGCATGCTCAATGACGATTTGTTGCTTGCCGGCATACTCTGACTTAGGACGTGGGTTAGAGTCGTTTGCAGTGAGCACTTCTTTATCGTTGCTGCAAATGGCATGGTGGGCTGATAGCTGCAAAGGCTCGTCTGCACAGTCTCTGCCTCTGTATTAATGAGGCTATTAAATCGTCCGACCTGTCACTGCCACTCTGCCCTTACTGGCAAGGAGTTGCCTCTATCTCCTTAGCCTGAAGCTCATTTGATGCCGGCTGCAAAGCCCCTCGTGTGGGCTTTAAGGAAAGCTGCAGTGGCTGCACGGCTGGTGGCTTGCGGCACTTCAGCCTGTCCGTGACTGTGAGGGTGTCAGTGCTGTGGAGCATTGCTCCTCGGTTCTTCATTTTTGTGCTTATCCTGACAACTTTTCCCACCGAACCTGCAGTCGACCCTGACGCCCTATTGCACAAATGTTTCCCTCGTGAATAGCCATAGCTGTGCCTTTCTTTAGATACGCAGAAATAGGGAAAAATGTTTCATGGTTTTTTTGGCTTCTTAAATCCTGTGCCCATGCACCAGAGACTAGCATACGAGAAAGCCTTGCGTTGTGCTGCCACGCTGTGGGACACAGCATCATGCTTCCTTTGCAGCAAATGTATAGTGCCTAGAATGAGATTTAGTTCTCTGAAGGCAGTGTAATAAATGTATTGTTTTTGTTATTATTATTATAACCCATCGGCTCTCAGCCATACGAGTGCCTGTGGCACCGTCGCTGCCTGGGCCGGCACAGGCAGCGGCCATAGCCTGCTTTTTTGTGTTCTTCGAATGTACTTTACGTGTTGCAGGATTCGAGGAAGGAGCTGCTGTCGTTGGACTTTGAGGGCATGTTGAAGTACTTCCGAGTCAGTCTGCCGAAGAAGTATCGCCAGGAGGCTTCGGCTGTGAGGCTGATTGAGCTAGCAGCAAAGACTAAGGTAGCTTGCCTGCGCATTCTTTGCCAGCGACTGACTAAAGCTTGTGAGTCCCACTACATAGCAGCCCCCTCAGGAACACCCTGGGCAGATAGCAGCAATGAATGGACTAGTGTGTCTTGTGGTGGCTATGGGCATGGCTCTTTCTGTACTTCCCGGCATACACCAGCCACTCTGGTACCTCTGCATCCGGCTTTAGCTGCTGTACTCTTTTGCTTGTTGGTTTAATGCTAAATAAAGTGAAAGGAGCAACCAAGTTAAACCAGTAGTCTGTCCTAAAAATGTCCATGCCCTAGCACTTCCACGGATGCTCGAAGGAGCTTTGGCACATTTTGGGCCGGCCTGCGTGCAACTTGCAGATGGTGTATCGTCACCCGAAGGCCCTCCATAGCTTGTTCGGTAATCAGACTCCTTTCTGTAAAATTTCAGTGTATACTGTGTCTTATGCTAAGAGAGAAAGAGCCTATGTCGAGGTCTTGGCACTGAGGCCTGCGAGTGATCGTAAACCCTGCTTGCTAGTCGGCATCTTTACTGCACCTCCTCTCAGCTATGCAGCTTCTCAATTAGTGACAGAGATTCAGCCTCTGCACTGCTGTCCTGTTCATATTTACTGAGAGACCATTTATGTGACACTGTGTTGCAACAATTGCCATTTGTTTGCTATTATGTGCTTTGTATTGTGACTGCATGCACAGATCAAGCAGAGAATGGACTCGCCGATTGATGGATAGGCCCTGTACTCCTTAGAGCTTGTTTTGGGTCATTCCCTTAGCCGGACTTACATCTGCCGTTTGCTGGGAGGATAGCTGAGCCTAAACAAATCCTAGCTGATTAAACAGCCTCTTTTTGTGTAGCGACAGAAGAGCCTTTACGGCTATCACCACTGCTTGCAGTGGCGATAAAGAATCGCCCACCGCAGGAATCGAACCCAAGACCTTGGGACCGAGGTCGTGAAAGCAACCGCCTTACCTAGTGTGCCATCACGGCTTACCAGCCTAGACACCGGTAGCCGAGTGTGGCTGTGGTGTGGCTGCTGGGGAAGCTTGGCACTAGTTGATTTTATTCTGAGTGGATTAATTTTCAATAGAACACGAACTTCATTTGATCATGTGTGTATATATATATCTGTATTTTTAGTTACGCATTCATCAACACAGGAAATGTCCTACCGCAGGGGGTTGTCTTAGGGTCCACCAGGGGGAGGGGAAATGTCCTACATCCCTGACGTGGTACTGAGTGTTGTGAAAAAAGATTTCCCTTGAGCTGCGACTGCTTTCGCTACCTCTGCCTAGTCGGTCCGCTGCTCTACTGAGTGTGCTACCCAGAAGCCAAGCAGAAACCATTACTCTGGCTGTGATGGAGGACCAGAGAACCTAGAAGTGTGCACGAGAGCTAGTTTGCTGTCGTACATACATACGTGGATTTGCATGGCTATATGTGGCAGAGTGTGTGCACGAGTGTTTGTCCGTGTGTGTGTGTGTGTGTGTGTGTGTGTGTGTGCGCGTGCGTGCGTGCGCGCGTGCGTGCGTGCGCGCACATGCAGGCATACATACTAGGAAAGCTTAGGCTCTGCTGATGGTGAGCTTGAAAGCACTGTTGCTGCTCCCGTGAAGCAGATGCTACTCGGCGCTTGCTGCTTATTTTAAGGTCAGCTCCAAGAAGCTGCAAAAGTACGAAAAAGAGTATTCAGCTCTTCGCACCGCGCAGATCCAACAGGAGGACCCAGTCGAGCGCCTGGAGGTGAGCCGTAGCTGGCAGCTGTCCAGCTGTGGGTGATGCTTTCCTGCCGGTCAGCGTTTACTTGCTAGTGAGAGCTGCAACAGGAGCTGGTCGGCATCTGAGCCGTCTGCATTGCAGAAGCAGCTCCAGGGAGAGCTTCTTTGACCAAAAGGGGAGTGAACTGAGCCCGAGCCCACAAGCCCGGATTGAAGGGGGGGGCCAACTGACTTAAGTCTGTCCACTCGGCCAGTTGGCTGGTCTCCTTCAACGGGTCCTGCATGTAGCCACCAGCTTGCTGACTGGCTATGCACACTTTCGCTGTCTGTCTGTTTGTGTGTGTGTGTGTGTGTCTCTGTCTCTCTCTCTCTCTCTCTCTCTCTCTCTCTCTCTCTCTCTCTCTCTCTCTCTCTCTCTCTCTCTCTCTCTCTCTCTCTCTCTCTCTCTCTCTCTCTCTCATCTATCTCTATCTCTCTCAACCGGACCTGGTAACGCTTGCTGCCCTGGTTTGGCCTATGGTAATGTGCTTACTTTTAACGACCAAGGAAATGGGCTCTAGCCATGTGGCAAATGTTAAGCGCATGGATAGATTCTTCTTGGGTCTATGCAAATGAATTATTACCATGCATGTTTAATTTGCAGCTTGTCCATGCCTCCCATTCGGTTTTCATCTGTAGATGGTGCATGGTCTTTCTGATCATGCTTGCATATACATTGTTACTTTGACAGTACTCCGGTATGGCCCCCTCCTGGATTTGTACACATGCATGTATTTGGGTGCATCAAAATGGCTTCTTTATCAAAATATATAGCACGCGAATGCCAGCATTAGACTAGCATCAGGAAACGCGGATTTTGCCTCTATGGGTAGCCCTAATTCGAACAAAATTCAGAGATGAAAGTCATGTGAACAGCAACATTTTGCTGACGTGAATTAGGCTCATGTGTAACTTGGCATTACCTGTTGCCTGGCATATATTGGCTGCTGAAAAAATATTTTATCTCCGCCAGGACACGAACTGTGGCGTTTGGTGTCCCGAATCGGCTATAGGTGCCACTATTGTGCAGCTCTTAAAGCTGCTTCGATGAACTTTTTTTGCATTGCTGCAAGTCAGTTACTGCTTGTGAATGCACTTTCGGTGGATGACCTTGACTGAAAGAGTATTTAGGGCAAGCAAAAAGAGGACTAGACGTCTAAGCAAAGTTGTGCTTACAGGACCTGAAGGCCTGCATTGGCATGTGTGGCCAAGTCCGGTTAGGAGCCACGGTGCTTCGATCTGCTTCTGTCTGGTCTGGACCCGTAGTTTTCGGCTTGGCAGTCTGAAGCCTTCGGTGCCCTTGCTGCCGTTTGGTTCCAAAGATTCTCATCGCTTGCATTGCCAGCAACGTTTTAAATATTAATTAATAATAATTATTATTAATTATTATTGTTATTATTATTAATTATTTGTGCATTAATTAGCATGCTTCTTTCAAGTTTAACTGATGGCAACCTGTCTATAGCTCCCACACTGTCGCTGACGCATGGGTGACACGCGTTTCTCTTTGTGCAATAAGCGCGAGAACAAAAATCTAATGGAAGCCAACATGAGGCTGGAGCGGGAGAACGACCTTCTTGCACACCAACTGGTCACCAGCAAGATATCGCTTCGCACCGACCTTGACACGGTAAGCGGCAGCCAGAGTGGGTGGATCCCTTGCAACCGCCTTGCTCTTGCCGTGTCCCGGCTTCCTTGATTTCCTTCCTGCTGCAAAATTATCTTGCCACTGCTGCATAGGCCGAAGACAGCCTCGACGTTCTGAATAAAAACCTGGCAGCAACACAGGCCGTCCTTGACGAGACTCGAGAGGAAAAGGCGCGCCTCGAGGAGGAAGCGAATCAGGTGAGCCAGCTGCTGCTGCCAGCTGCGCTTAGTAGCTTCGCACTCGTAGGATCTCGTGCCGTGATTGGCTATTGTGAGGTGCTCCGGGCGTTCTCTGAACCCGCTCTCCTAGTCAATTTGTGTTAGTTGACTGTCCGGCTTCGCTTGCACCATGCACCTTTCGTCGTGCGGTCGCGGCCGGCCGGTGCCCGGTGGCTGGTAGCTCTGTGGCGGCATGCACAGGTCAAGGCACGGTATCGTACTGAAATGGAGCGCGTCACGCTCGAGTCGAAGAAGACAGAGGACATCATCGCCGAGTACAAGCAGATATGCACACGCCACAGCGAGCGGCTGGAGAGCGGGCGCGAGGAGATACGCTTGTACAAGGTGCGTACAATTGTATGGCCGCGTGCTTGCGCGTGTCAAGTGGTGCCTGTTTCTCGTCCCGAGGGGCACTCATCGTCCGTGGCATGCGGCGGCAGCTATATAGCAGCAGCGCCGTGCCGGCGCTCATGCTATATAGCTTGCCTCCTGATTGGCATGCTGATTCGATGGCGTGACAGTTAATGAAGCAGCTGCTTCTAGCTTCGTTCTTTGGACGTCAGGGAGAGGGGGGAGGCTCAACTGTCTATTACTGGACCGTGATAGCTCCGGTGTAATGTGCTCGTTCCTCACGACCAAGATCGTGGGCCCGAACCCTGCTGTCGAGGAATCCTTTATTGCCAACTGCAAGCGGTGGCGATAGCCAATGAGGCTCTTCTGCTGCTATACAAATGAGGCTGTTAAACCAGCTAAGATTGTTCTACTAGCCTCTGCCGAGTTGGTCTGGCCGGAAAGATTATGGCCCGTAAAAGAAAGAAATGACTACACGAGCTCCTAAATTTTAGGGTTTTGGCATTTAATGCTTGCCATTACAGGCTCCTGTTTGATAGTGTTTGGTGCTGCCTGTGTGCGTGCGTGCATGTGCATGCAAGTGTGCGTGCATGTCTGTATGTGTGTGTTTATGTGTATGTGGGCACGTGTATGTACATGCGTATGTGCATGCATACCTGTGTCTGTATGTATCTCTTTGCGTGTGTGTGTGCATGCAAGAAATGGTAAGGCCTTTTCTCGGCCAACAACTTTTGATAAACCTCTTGCTATAGGAACCAGCTGCTTGTCGAGCAGCCAGTAAATGCAGTTCGAGCCTTCCTCATGTGTGGCTTGTAGAAAGTCGAAATAAGCAAGCATCCTACTAAGCTAGCCTGGTTGCCGACCACAAGTTTGCTAGGTGCCCTAGAGAGGCTTTAGGTAGGGTCCAACTGATTTGCAACCTCTCAAAATTATCATTGGCCTATCAAGCTGCTGTGCTCAGTATAGTTTACCAGAGGGCATTCTGAAGGCAAGCTCCTTTGCAAGCCCTCTAGACTGGCATGAAGATTTACCAGTACCTTCACAAGGTAGTCTACTGGTCTAACATGTGGCTTCGCCAGTAAGTGAGTGGCAGCTATGGAATGGTAGTTGTTCTGCAAACTTCTCGGGTACCTTGTATTAGAAAAATGAAACGGTTAGATTGTTTATGCAATGTAAAAGTCAAAAGAAAAGCACAATATCAAAGAGACAAAGAAAATGCGTAGGTTGAAAGGAGAGAAAGCAATTGTCTGCCTACCTGCTGTTCTTTGTCATTTTAGCACTTACTGAATCGTTGGCTCATCATCAGCTAGTCGTGTCACTACCAGGATGGGCTGGCAAGTTATGGAGACAGTGAATCCTCCTTTATAGTACTAAAATGGAGCCAGCATGCATTGCCCCCCCCCCCCCGACTTGCTTACAAGGCATGCTTTTTGGCTTACTTCCAGACCTGCCCTTGTGCAACTCTTCTATGATTGGCTGCCTCGGCCGAGGTCAAAGTTTAGCCCTCCTCCTAGGCCTGATCCCATGGTGTGCCTCTGTGCTTCCTCTTAGGATTAGATGACAGTTTAGTACATTCCGAGCAGTGCGTTTGGTCCAGCCTTAGGTGGCGACTCAGTCCTCGCTCTTTTGAGTCTGGGAGGAGGCCCTCACACAGCATTGCACCGACCAGGTGCATTGCTGTGTGAGGGCCAGCCCCAGTAGGAGCAAGTAGTTCATGACTGCTATTGCTGGGGCTTTCCCGATTGCCATTCTGCCGTGGGCTGTAGAACCTCGGCCGATCGCTAGGTCCCTCGACAGCCCGAAACTTCCTGATTGACGTGTCCTTCGACAGCCCGGAACCTCCGTGCTGGCAATGTAGCTTATTGTAGGCCAGCAGCTTGGTCCTGAACCTAAGTAGTTGACCCAGTACCAAAAGTCACTCGAACAGACACTACCGCAAAAATCGGCATCTTTTTTTCTGCCATGAGAGACCTTGTTAGCAGAAGGATATCCTGCCTGTCAGTTCTCCTGCACAGTTCTGTCCATTCGCCACATTAATGCTAAAAAATGAAAATAATTATCACGAGGCATTTGTTTTGTAAGCGAGCAGAACCGAATTTATTTCTAGGGACGTAGCATATGCTCGAAAGGAAGCATTGCAATTTGCTAGTAATAGCCTGTACAGTGTCAGCACAGATATGCATGCGAACGGCAATTTATTGGATGGGGCACATTTTTGTGAGAAGCCGCTGGGATTTTAGCATCATTTAAACGTCATGGAGTCGTGAGATTTGGGATACCAGTCGTGTGTGATTTAAAGTAAAAACTATGAGCTAGCCAATTCAGCAGCCTCATTTGTGTAGCAATCTTAGAGCCCTAGCAGCTATCGGTCCTGCTTGAACTTGGCAATAGAGAATAACTACTTCATGAATCGAACCCATGACCTAGGTCGTATCATGTGAGCAAATACCACCAGACTAAGACTTAAGCAGTTGAAAAATTCGAACTGTAGGCACCGTCTGCTAAGGATTTCAGTTTGGTTGGAGGCACAGCTAAACGGCTTGAATTAGAATAATAGGTGGTTCTATGTAGCAAAGCATGATAAGGACGTGCTTTGGATTGATAGGCCAGAGCTAGAGAATAATGATGTAAACGTAAATAGTCGATACGCTGCCCAGCAGAGTGCCCGTGCAAAGCTTTAAGAATGGATGTAATTTGGCAGTTGTGATGTTAAAGATAGAGAAGGCTAGCTGTTAAGTTTTGCACTAACAGTAGCATTGTATTGCATATGTGTGAACACATGCAAGTAGTGAGCTACAGCAGCATAGTCAGGATGTCTATATGCATGGACCATGGCTGTGGAGTCCTTAGCTAAGCAAGCCCGAATTTTGGCAATGGCAGGTAGTTGAAAGTTTACCTACTTCAATGTGAGGTATATGTTGTCACTTAGGAAAAGTTTGCCGTAAATCTGGACGCCTAGATTTCGTGCAGATGCTACGGAAGATTTCCATGTCAAGCCCATTTCGAGGAATAGCTTCCTATTACTGGGTAGCACTTGGTTTTCCTATAGCTAGGAAGTTTATTGTGTTGTCTTCCATATTTAGAAATCTGTCCACCTTTCAAGTGCTTATATAATAATAAGGCATACCCATACGCAGAATAAGTAACTCTCCTGGCTTCTTCTCATAAGTTGGAAAGGAATACTAAACCTCCAAAGATTTGGCTTTGTTTGTTGGACAGGCGAAAGCAAATTTCATTTCGGCAGTAACTACAAACGCTGGGTTTGAGTATCTAAAAATGCTGCGTTAAAGTATGCCGAGGAAAACTGTAGTTATATTGATGTGACTACCTGCAGCACACTTTGAAGTACTGCTGTGTCTGAATCAGAGTTAGGGGCTCATTTTTTCCGATAAGTGTAGGTAATGGAGCACTGCATCCCATACATGGAATCATTAACCACTACTGCAACGCATTGGTATTCCATGTTCCCGGCTACTGTTTGGCAACAGCTTTATTTATCGACGTGGTTTTAGTCAGTTGCATGCCACTGATGTGGCCGGCCTGAAGTAATACTCATGGGCCTGATTGTTTTGCATGTCAAAAGGTGTCTGTTGCTTCTAGCCAGCCAGTCGGCGGTCGGTGCATCTCTCTTTTCACTATGGGCTTATGATGAGCCGTTTGCTTTCGCTTAGTCTGTCTGTTAGCTACTGCTGCTCTTCTTTTCACTGAATGGTCGAAGGCCTTCGGGACCTTCTTTTTTTCCTGTTAGCCAGACAAGAGCTGCTAGCACACACACACACACACACACACACACACACACACACACACACACACACACACACACACACACACACACACACACACACACACACACACACATATATGCTTATGATATCCAATATCCATTGTGGAGCTTCTTTATGCAGTGATTCGACACAGAACATCCTGGATTGTCCAGCCCATTTGCTTTGGGAGGAACACGCCGTTAATGGATCTCGTGCATGGGTTATGCAAACCTACAATTAGTTGCCAAGTACTCGAAATATCGGCTCTTTCCCCCCACACAAGAAGGCGAGCTGGTTTCATCACAATCGGTTGCACAATGAGATGCACCGATAACGATACCTTAAAACTATTTCTTGCAGGGTGTCAGAGGTCAGAGCTTAATGTATTCCACTTGGCTGACTTTTCTCTCCTTTTTTCGTAGCCGAACTCGTGTGGTTTACTACTACTTGAAACAGAGGTCTTGTTTGTTGCTTGCGACTGTCAGAAACGGGCTGTTAGCTCACTTTGAAGTCAGTGGTTCTGGAGCTTGCAGTTTGACCACAAAATTCTAGTATTTTCCCACATTCATTTTTCTATTAAGAATGTTATTTCAACTTGGTGTTTGCTTGATTTACGTTCGTCAGGCATTGGGTTGCCATTCATTCAATCCAATGCAGTGCCTTATAGGAGGTGACCGATTGGAACCTCCATTTAGTAATCAGGATTGTCAGTGTAACTCTACAGCGATGGACATCAGATTGTTCTATTGACTTGTATTTGTATTTTGCCATTGTGCGACCAAATGCCTGTTACCTGCCCGACTGAGGGGAATTTCCATGATCTTAGTGGATGTACACCCAAAGATGGATTATTTAGGACGACCCAAGACTTCTGCCGCAGGACCAAGGGGAGAACAGTTTGACTTGAATGTTAACGATCCTCTGGTTTTACCGTGCCAGTGATCAAGTGATCAGCCATCGAAGGTCTAGCCTCTTTCTTTCTCTTTCTTGCCTCTTTCTCTCAACGTAGAGCTTTAAGCATGGGCCTTAAATGGCAACTTGCCAGCTCGGGCAGAATCCTGGTGCACTGTGTATGGTGCAAGTGTATGCACGAATTGCAATTGGGTGATGAGCAGCCATTGCATCTGCGTCATTGTCGGTAAGCTGAGACCAGAAGCTGTTGCTCGTCTTGTGAGGATCTGGGGGGGGGGGTAGTGGGGGACGCGATAGCTCCAAATGCACGCACTTGCCCTTCGATGCTCCATTGCTTGGCACTTGAGAGTTTTCTCATTTGGCTCTGGTGGATATTTCGTCATTAAGTACAACAGGGAGCATGTTGCCACCCAGAACTGCAGTGGCTTTCCAAGATCTGTGGGGGAGCGTGAGACCTTTGCCATATTAAGCCTGCTCTGGGTGCGTATCTTTTTAGTTCAAGGCTGAAGCACTCGCCTTTTGGTTTGCCGCCGACCGCAGTGCTGTCGAAGTTGCTCTGCGCTGTACCCAGCCTGTGGTTGTCAGCCAATCATGTGGCTTGTGAGCTGGATGGCTAGGCGAATCGTGTGCCTGCTGCTCTTGCCTTGCCGGCTGCTCGATTGCTGTTCCTTCAACTTCTTCGGCCGTTTGCTACGTTCATTTCTGTAATTTTAGAGCATCGTCGGCAGCTGCGAGCAGTGCAGCAGGGCCCTCGTTGAGAGATTGGCGCCGGTGGGCGGTGACGCCACTACCTCATCGTCGTCGGGGCACGAGCCGCCAGCGCACCCGGTGGCCCTGCACCGCCCGGCGCCGATTTTGGACACTGAAGCAGGCGTGGCCGGTGCCGCCCCGGGTGACCATGGCAGCAGTGGCAGGGTGCTGCAGGAGCACGTGCGGGAGCTGGAGCTGGAGCTGGCGCGCACCAAGCTGGCGCTCGTCGAGAGCGAGTGCCGTGGCCAGGCGCTGACCCACCAGATAGGCAATCTCGAAGCAGAGCTGCTGCTGCTGACGCCACCGCCGTCCAAGGGCAAGTCGTTCCACAAGAGCCTCACCTCGCTGTGGGACGCCATGCAACGCAAAGGGGACAATATGTAGAGCAATATTTTCGGCCGGCCGGTGTCGCTGTTGGGACGCCGGCCCGTGTTGCACCGTCGTGCGCTTTGTCGGGTCGCTCGTGCCTGGTTGCCGTTGCTCATGGTGCTGGATACATTTCCCCACTTTTTTCTATTTGCTATACGACGCAGTACCTCGTGGTCGTGCACTGGCTTTCGGCGGCAACCACCAGCAAGCAGCAGCCCGTGGATTGCTGTCGGACAATGTTTTCTGCTTTTATAGCATTCATTTGGCCACTGTAAGTCCACATCTGTTCTCAATAGACTCAGGAGTAACAGCTTGTCGGTATAAAGGCTTACAGAGCGGTCGATTTGATCGTGCTAACCGAAGTTATGGGTTGGCAGTTGCTCTTCGGCAGCAGCTGCTGCCGAGCCGCTGCAGCAGAGCAAAAGGCAGCGAGCGATCCTGGTGCCGACTCCAGTGTGTGGCCTTGGCTCCTCATGGGCTAGTGAGTGGAGTTTTTCTAAAGTGTGGTGCAAATGCTCCAGCGATGTGCAGGATCTGTTGCTCGCGTGCCTCTCGATGGTGTTGCCTTGCAAGAATGTTGACAAGAGCAGCGCGGCCTTTTCTTCTTCCTGCCGTTGGTCAAAGCGGTCCTCAAAATGGCGTGTGCCTCGAGAGCGCACAGCTGTCACCAAGTGTACTTAATCTCTGCTTCACATGTAATGTTTGTATCGTTGTTGGATTTGAGTGCTGCATAATCAATAATAAAAGCTCTAGCGATATGCATTTTGGATGGTCAATCAGTCGAGCTTCTGTTAGCGGCTGCTGTGACTTGGTCATGCTTATATTGTGTGGTTTGCTTTGTCAGGCTTGGCATGCTTACACTCCTAGGCCAGGTTAGGTTTATTGTGTACCTGTAGGCTTGAAAGGAGCTGCAGCACTGTCTTGCCTTGTACCCCTCCCCCAGAGCCAAACGATTGTCTAGAGCTGTGAAAAATTGCGACCGTCTTTGTGAATCTTCGGGTGCCATTTAATCACAGAAGGCTGGTGACAAGATCGCATCGTTGGCCTATACCGTATTTCATACACGGTTTGGGGTTCGGGATCACAGTCGAAATTAACAGCCTAATTAGTCAGTACTGTTTGCCTGATTCAGACCATTTGGTTTCATTTGCACACACGGCAGGTCATTGGTACTGTGTGGTTAGGCTACTCTTGTTATGTATGAGTGGCCTATTAGATTTGATCTGGGGAGCTAGTAACAGCTGATGCCACAGGACGATAATTATTTGTGCTGGGTTACACTGCAAACATCAAGTTGTATACACATTCAATTCACTTCAAGTCACTTGATAAAGCGCCCTCAGAGAACTCAATCTCTCTCTAGGCGCTTTACATTTGCTGTAAAGTGAAATGCAATTGAGTGGTAAGTAAAATCATGCTTGAAAAACAAACGAAATGAATAACATGGTTAGGGGTGACATGCACAGGGTCAGCATGCAAATGTGGTTAGTGGCAGCATGCACAGTGTCAGCACGCATAAGCACATCAAGGACGAATCACAGGGACCCACTAAATGCTGTCCTAAATAGGTGTGTCTTTAGGTTCCTTTGAAATGTGGTCAGGTCAGGGGATGTTCTGACGCAGGTCGGGGGGGGGGGGGAGTTCCAGGCTTTGGGAGCATACGAACTAAATGCACGGGACTCAAGTTAGTAGCTCCTTAACACAAATAGTGAGACGTTCACCCATGCTCATTGTAGACGGCTTCCTTCTCTGCTGGTGACGCTAGCTAGTGCAACGTCAGCCTACTGTCTCCGAGCTTAGCTTTGTTTGGGGTCGAAGTACCGTCGCTTAATCTGAGCAGTTGAATGCAAAGCATCTTCACCCAATGGTTGTAGCCCCTCTGTCAATCGAAGTGGGTGAGACAATTATCTTATCAATAACAAATAGTATTTACAGTAAGGAAGAAGCTTCTTAACTTGCCATTTTAATCTTGGAAAGTGGATGGCTACCGAACACGGTTTTAGGAAGCTCCGGTTGACAGGTCGCATGCAAGCAGACGCCGGCGACCAACCCTTCGGCCCATCAGGGTTCAGGTGTTGCCAGGTTAAGCGTTAGGGTAAGAACTCAAATTATAGTAAATGGTACTACCGGATTTACGAATCGGAGTTCGTGCAAATGGCCTAAAGTAGCCCAGCTAGCCTGTGTATACCTATCAGCTGCTTTGTTCTGTCATTTTCAAAAGCAGTATCGAGTATACGCTGTTTCTAGACATAATTGCTACACCGTGCATGCGAGGCGACCCTAACATTTTTAATGCCATTCGACTATCGAGTTCAAATGCAAATAATATTCGCCGGCTGGCCAATTCTTCATCGTTGATCTCTTCTCCAAGATTTTATTGTTTCACAAAAAACCATTTTGTTGACGATTAATTCTTATTTGAATATTACTGACAACATCAATTCTACCTAAATTTCATAATAATATACGTGTAGTCTAGATTTTCGCCTTAAGTTGGCATGTGAAATTTCAGTCGTAGCGTCAAGCGGTCGTGACTTGCCAAGTGTTAGGTCAAGTAACTCTTACCTATTCTTAGCTGGCATCATCTTTTTATTATCGGAATGTCTGAGGACACTTCCTGATTCATTAAGTGCAATACGTATGACTTACAGCATGACAGTATTGCTTAAGAATGGGATTCTGGTGCGTCCTCGAAACCAGTAACTAATGCACGGCACTAGTAACTAATGCATGCACTGCAATGCACTCGTATCGTTTTAAGGGTGATCGGCAACCGAAAGTCTAGAGAACGATTCCTCCTTCGATTCATCGTGTAAAAGTTGTAGAGAAAGAAATATGTAAATAGTTTTGCGGTCTCGCTGAGCAGCTTAATAAATGAAATCGTCGTGTGTGACGAAGCCATTCTTACCAACATTGTAAGTTTGTCAACATCAGGATGAGCTCAACCGATTGACGGCATAGACGTTTGATGGCTGCAATGTCCTGCTCGACAAACCGAACAAAGCCTCAGTTCCGTTAACGTTTATTTTGGAACTGGCTGGCGAGAATAAAGTTCAAAAGACACGGCGCCTCGATGGCCAAAGACGTTGGAGGCGGTTTGTGTTAGAGCGCTGAGACAAAATTGTATACTATTGAGCACACACTCACTCATGCAAATGAGCTGCAAAGGCGGAGGCCTGTACCACAATCCACAGAATTCCACTTTAGATAGCCTCAAACCCACCATAAATAAGCTACATTAAAATGTACCTACACCATTTCGCACAATTCCACTCACCCACTCTCACTAGTATCCTTGAATAGATTGCAGTGGCCTGGGCTAACACCACAATTCAGCCACAAAACGAAACCCTTTGCGAAAAACTTCTTTTTTTATTTCGTTTGACAGTACACACTGTAACAATTGTACTCATACAGTTTCACTTGAATTGGCACTGGCGTTCTCTTGCAACTCACTTAATCGACTGTAATGGTCCGGGCCAATACCAAAATCCACTGCAATCTACCAGATCTACCTTAAAATGACTAAAAATAGATTGCAGAGCTTAAGTTTGTATTACACATTAAAGTTCAGTGTTGTATGCACATTCACGTAAAATCTAGGAATTGAGCCTTCGCAGTCTACCAATTTGTGGCAATCGCCCCAAAATAATCGCCCCAAATGACCTGGGCAAATACCGCAATCCATTTTAATACACTCTAAACCACTGAAAATTATCCACACATCGTCAACATGAAGCTGTAAATTATATTGCATGTAAGACTAGACTCAGTTCAGAGTGCACCGACAGAATTTCACTACATTGTACATACGCGTTTTAGGTAATGCACTGCAATCGACTGCAACGGCCCACTCAGATAATGCAATCTAGCGAAATCCACTGCAAAGCGACCAGAGATCCTACGCTAAAAGCTCTAATTTTAATTGCAAGTTGTTGCTCTACTCTTCTGTTATTGTGTACTCACACAACTTCGCTACTATTGGCTCGACCATTCAGTAGCAACGTACTGCAATCGACTGCAGTGGCTCCCGGCTAATACGGCAATCCATGACATTTTGATAAAAAATGCCTCGAAATCATTTTCTCAACGCTCTAATTTTGAATGCAGATTACAATGCACACAGTTTAAAGTGCAACCACACCATTTTAACCCATTTCGCTCGTACAATCTCCGGCAATGCTTGGCATTTTGTGGAAATGCTCGGCTCGAAGCAGATTCCCCTACAGTCCGTGGCAAATCGACCGCACATTGGCTGAGCGAAGCTCCATTTGTAATTGCATGTAACATTTCATTGCGTTACATTTGAAACTGTGGAATTTTCAAGCTATTTTGCACGTTAATTGTCAACAATGCACGGCAATCGACAGCAATGGCAGTGCCAATAAAGCAATCCGTGGCAAATCGATGAGACAGGGTCTATGCGGAGTTTCTTTGCTCACAAATACTTTCAACCCACTCTGTGCCGTCAATCTCGGGCAGTGCATAGCAATTGACGGCAATGGCCAGTGCAAATACTGCAATCCATCAGTATCTATCGAAAGTCACCGGAAAGTGACTGAGCCGAGATCAGATTTTTCTTACGTGTCACTGTGAACTGTGTTGAGAGTACAATCATATCCTTTCAACCAATCGGGCATGTGCAATGGCGACCAATAAATGGCAATCGACAGCAATGGTAGAGCTGGGGTGGCCTACCGTGCCTTGGTAATACGTTCTGTACGGCTGCTGCGGCCATGCAAAGCAAAGCAGGGCTGTAGCAGAGCCGGTTCAGCACTGTCTCCTTTGCTGAAGGAGCTACAAAGGCTTCCGTTAGATCCATGGACTCGGAGCCAATTCCTGCTCAGACCCACAGGATCCATCTTAAGGCTTGGCTCTTTCACACTCACCTGAACTGCTGTACCAGTTTCAGTCTCATTGGATTCTACAAACTCTGAAGGCAACAAATTAACTTACCATTCGTGCACTCATAGACCATTGGCGAGACGCTTTTATTGTGCAGGTCCTTGATTGCGGAATTCACTGCCACAATTCCAAAACAACAAAATCGATTCTCCATCTGCCGACTGTAGTAAATTATGTTCTGCCATACTGAGCAACTACTTCCTTGCTACTCACAACCTCAGCTGCCCTTCTGACTCAGCTATGCTTCTGAATTTCTCTTAATATTGGTCCCTGTGAGTTTCACACGCTTTGTTAATTGCGAGAGTGATCTTGCCGTAAGCGACATCTGAACCAGAGCTTATACTTGTGCTTTTGCAGTGAGCGACTTCTGAACCAACGATTTGTCTTAGGATGGAGCCGGCAGCTAGAACGCACGGCCGTCCGACTAGCAAACTAGTGCGAGAGAATGTTAAACTAATGAAAAGTCGATCGTTATATCGATCCCTTAAATAGCAATCTTTTTACTGGCTCCCCTTGTTTTGATTCCCTCAGTTTCTCGATACAGCCGTCGCCAAATAATTATTAATTCTTATAATCGGACACTTATAAAGCACTTAAAGAGAGCTAAATTTTTTTCTATGCAGTCTAAAAAGTTGCAACTGAGCTGCTATCCAACACAAGTCTCAATGGCGAAGGGTTGTCTTAGCTTAATTATAAAGACCATAAGAACATTGGACGCCGTCTGGCTTTCTGGCCTTGGCTGGAGAGCCGTGGTCAAGCGAGTCCTGCCTTGGAAGATAAGCGATATAAAACCATTCGCTGAAGCCGGGTCCATAAAAGCCTTGAAGGGGCACGGCCGCCGTCCAATCAGTGCTTGGGGCATGAAGCGACAAGATGACGCTCCGGTCGTGATTGGCTAGTCTATGGCCTAGCAAATCCTCAACTCGATGCATATAATCTTCGCAGAACTTGACCATCACGTCCGATCTGGCAAGCAGGAGTGCCCCGCTCACCCAATCCAGGCCATGTCTCATGATCTCTGCCACAGATTTATCGCTGATCTCGTAAACCTCGGAGAAGGCTGTTGCTGCAGTGGCACTCGGGCGGGTTAATGACAAAGGTCGAAACATTTTTGCTGCTCGCCAGATCACGAAACAGATCCACGTCGAGTCAGGCAAAATAGATCGTGCTGAACGGGTCTTCTAGGACAGTTCGCGCTAGCAGCTCATACTTAGCGTGCATAGCACACACGTATGCAGCATTCATGGACTTGGGATAGTTTTATGGATAGCCAGGCTGGTAAAATATCGATTGAGTTTGACTCTGCAGAGTGAAGGCCCACATCTCCGTACGGCCGACCATGACGACTTTCGTGGGCTTACCATGTCGATGCTTGGTAAAATGCCGTGCCATGGCGCCGTCCTCAAAATAAGCCACCACCGAGTTCTCAATGTGAGCATACGCGGCCATCCACTTTTCATAGGTAGAAGGACCTCTCACAGCTCCACGGTCGCCTTCAGTAGAAGATCCAATATTGAAGAAAGCTGTAACTATTGTCACGTCGAGGCTTTTGTTATTCACAGAGGATTGGGAACCTGTGCAGGCGACAGATGGCTTTCGAAAAAGGTTCAACTTCCCAGAGTACCACACTGAAACCGCAGATTGGAAGGTCGGAAATGGGATTAGTAAGCCAGCTACCGACAGAAGAGCAGCAAGCAAGACTCTGCACCGCTTGGTTCGGCAGCGGCTGATGGCTCGTATGGTGGCAGCCACTGTCATGACGCCAGGGCAGCCACTAGCTCTCCAGGGCAGCCACTAGCTCGCCACCGCGTGTTACATTGAGCCCTCAGGGTTAGGTGAACAGCCTTCAGCGTTTTCGCTCTTTGTGCGAAACAAGTGTTGACTTGACCTGGAAAAAAGCATGCCCACCATTAATTTGAGAGGGGGCCCATTTTCACCAGTCCAGTGTGCTGAGTTTCCCCAGCCCTAATTAACGAAACTCATTCGCATTCCAAGCTAGGAGAGGTAGGGCTGAGGCTGACGATAGCTAGCTGTCAGCTCAGCCAGCTAATTGAATGATGCTTCCAGTTGCAAGCTGAGAGAGCTGGAATGCCAGCAATGCCAACTTTGGCTGCACATTGATACAAGTTGAGAGGGCGATGGGCTATACACAGCCACTGCAAGTAATTTGGTTGCGTCAGAACATCCCCTGACTTGACCACATTTAAAAACCACTTAGAAACGCATCTATTTATGACAGCATTTAGTGGGTCCCCGTGATTCGTCCTTCATGTGCTTATCCGCGTTGACACTATGCAGCTGCCACTAACCACATTTGCATGCTTACCCTGTGCATGTCACCCCTAACCACGTTGTTCATGTTGTTTATCAAGCACGATATTACTCATCATTCAACCGTGTTTCCCTTTGTAGCAAATTTAAAGCGCCTAGGAAGAGATTGAGTTTATCTGAGGGCGCTTTATCAAGTGCATTATTATTATTATTAGTATTATTATTATTATTATTATCATTAATTGCGAACCCCTCTATGCTATCCCAAATGCTATCTTCACTTGGGTTAACCGTTAGCCAACGCCATTCTGATGTCACATGGGAGTCTTCGCCCGCGATTCTGGCTATATGGCGTGAATACTAGTGTAGATATCGAATATTCAACTTGAACACTAAGGCTTGTTGACGTAAGACTCGGGCTACCGCTTCTTGGCAACTAAAATAGTTGTAGAAAACACTTTATGACGCCTAAAGAGAACTGAACTCCTTTTTAGGTTCGTGTAGGATCGCCTAAGCCCACTGCTTAATGCCACCGCGAATTGGTACCAGTCCTCGATTCGATGCTCGACCCTGATTTTTCTTGGCGACTTGGAAATAAGCTGAAGACGGCATGCAAGAATATGGACAGCCAGCAGGATTTCTAAACAGTTATGGTCACGACCAGTGGTGGAAAAACTGGTTGGGGCTGGGGGAAGGCATTTGCATTCCTCCTAAAGGGTAAAGCAAAGCCACCTGGGCCACTCTGTATACTTACATACCCGCCTGTAATCGAGACGAAATTACGTACTCCTTCCAGTCGATGGGCAATCGAAGATTTTCGCGGTGGGCACAGCATGCAAGCCTCTGCTGGCTACCCGCATAAAAAAATCCTAGCTGATTGAACAGCCTCTTTTTGTATAGCGACAGAAGAGCCTTTACGGCTATCACCGCCGCTTGCAGTGGCGATAAAGAATCGCCCGCCGCAGGAATCGAACCCACGACCTTGGGACCGAGGTCGTGAAAGCAACCGCCTTACCTGGTGTGCCATCACGGCTCACCGTGCACCAACCGCAAGCCGCAATCCTGTGAACCGGATATGGAGCAGCAGCGGCTGCCTAACACCATCAATAGCTGCTACGAGTTAGGCTGGTGTGGCTGACGACTCGACCGGTGGAATCGGCAATTCGTTCGTGGCGAGTCCCTGTTTATGGGACACAGTCTATCGCTTTGCTTTTCCAATTGGGTGTTGCTGCTAGTGCTGCTTGCATTATGTTGCCGTCGATATACTGGGAGCTCCAGGTCTTCGCACATTGCGAATTCAGGCCTGTGCACACATTGCCACGAGCGGAGTCACCGACGGGGCACGACGCTGCCGGTACACTACCGGCTTAGCAACGCAGTGGGCGCGGCCTGAACGGCGTCTATGATTGGTCACTCGCTAAGCCTTGGCTGAAAAAGTAGAACCCCGGTTTGGCTGCAGAGTCTTCGCCTAGTCTTAGCTAAATCTGGATATGCCCCACGGTATTCGTGAGGTATACACCGAAGACTCGAGTAGACAGGTAGCAGCTAGGAAGCAAGACTCGACATCTAAACGAGGCTTTCGAGGAAGACAGGCTGCCTAAACTTCCTATCAAACGAAAGACCGAAGTAAGACAGATGCTTGTAAGAAGCAAGACTCGCCGAATAAACCCGGCCTAAGCCGGTGCAATTAGATGCCGGACGAGCCAGCTGCAAGAGGGAGACCATGCCGTCGCAGCCCTAACCTAAGGCACGGCCGGGTTTGTTCTCACGAGGCAGACGCACCTTGAACTTTACAGGAGGCGTTCAAGCGATGGAATCCGTTGGACTCGAGGGGCGGTCCGTTCGCGTCCGTCCGAGCAGAGAAACAGCCAACCGTGGTCCACCTTTATGCCCGCCGCCTTGAAAATCATCCGGCATCAGTATGGCCAAGCGCTCGACACGGCGAGACAGCACTAAATACCATATATATGTAATTCATTTGTGTAGCGCCCTAAGAGAACTTGATCACTATTCAGGCGCTTCACATATGCCTCGGGGCTCGAGCCCGCGACCTCAGCCAGACCTTGGTCGGGGCGCGAGCACCTTAACCGCTGGCGTAGCATGAAGCAGCCCGCGCAGCGGCGGCCGCCTCTTACCGGACAAGTGTTTCTTCGTAGGCGCCCTGGCTCTCACCCCGAACCCTGACCCAAGAAAGCTCCAACAGGAAGTGCAGGCGTCTTTTCTTGAAGGTCCTCCCGATCCCACCGGGTCCTCTAAGCTCAGCCTCTTCCCCTGTCATGGCGCCTGGCGAGCATCTCACCCGAGTTCGGTCCAGCTGACTCTTCACTTCTCGGAACGCTGACTGCAGCAGGGCTGGCAGGATGGATTACCTCACCTCCATCCTTCTCCTCCTCCTCCCCCCCCCAATTCGCCAGCAGCTGCCAGCTTGGCCGACCGATTGCCGCGCGGGTCTTGCAGCATCCACTCCAAGCGGGTTATGCGACACTTCCTCGCCAAGGTGCACGCGTTGAGGAATGCATTCTGCCAGTAGGGCAGCCGGCCGCCTTCGCGGATGCTGCCCTCCAATCATTTTAACTGCTCCTATAATTCATTTTTACAACGCCCCCGGAGATTGAGCTAAATCACCATCCAGGCACTTCGCATACGCCGCAGGATTCAGGAAGCCGGTCATAAACAGACATGGAAAACTAGAGCCAAACCAGGGTCAAGCTATCGATCATCTCCCTCTGCGGCAGAGCGGCCAGCCAATCGACGCTGGCGACCATCAAGCAGCCGAGCGCCGCTCGTCGTCCGCCAGAGCAGATAGAGCGAGCGTATCAGATACAGCGAGCGAGCGAGCGAGCGAGCGAGCGTCTCGCAACTCGAACGCGGGGCATCGTCCCTTCAGCTAGCGCCCCGCGCCCGGCGTACTTTCGTCCCCCTTTCCCGCCCTAGCCGGCGGCGCTGCTTGCGGCGTTCGGCTGCTCTGCGAAGCCGAGCACCGCCGCTTACCCGAGATGTGCCGCGCGCGAAGACGAGAGCGTCGCCACGTCACTCTGCTCCCGCCGTCGCCTCGTTCGATGTCCTCCGGCCAGACATTCGAGCGAGCTCGCCGCCGTCGCGGGCGGCGGCGATGCAGCTGCAGTCTGTCGTCTGTCGTCTCTATCTCTCTCTCGACCCGTCGATGACCGCGATGCGTGTCTGGGGCGTCTGGCGGCGTCAGCTGAACTGGCGAGGACGCGACGTGCGTCGCGCTCGGCGCTTCGGCCCCGTCCCTACGTCGCCACGCACGTACCCGCTCGCTCGCCCGCCCACTCGCTCACGCGCCCTCTCACTGGCTCGGAGCCACACCGCCAGTGCAAAGCGAGCTCTACCAGCAGACCTCTGAGGTCGCGTTAGCTGACGTCACGCCGGCGGCCTACGAAAGTACTCGGCAGAGCGCAGCCGCCATGACGCCGGGCGCTGGCTATTCGCGGCTATCTATCGCTCGGGCTTTTAACCGGTCGGCGTGCGTTAGAAGAATGGGTTAAACAAAATTACCGCGATCCACCGCAATCCACGGCGATCAGCTCTAAATAGGCTAACGTCAACCGGACATTGACGTTGCCGAACTCAGATTTCAAAGCGACATGTTTAGTACATCCTGGGAGTGGAGCGTCGCCCAGCAGATTTCAATCTATTTTTAACGGACCGTTATTGATTCCAGCCTTCTCCCAGGCCATTGTCATCGATTGCCGTGCATTGCTATTGAATGTACGTTTGCGAAAGGTTGAAAGTAAGTGGCTGGAATTTTAACTCAGACCACTGTAATTCGCAAGACGAGTGAGATCTTCTCCTATCAGCTTCCTGTATAACAGACCGTAATAGATTGTAATAGAATATCTGGAGCCATTGCTGTCAATTATCACTTTTTGTCCTGAAAGGCTGAACGCACGCCGTGAGTTTAAAGTGTGTTTGCACACAGTGCATGTCGTGCAGCACGATAATTGGAGATTAAACAGCCAATCTTTAGTCAATTATAAACGTATTGAGGTATAAGACGGAACATTCCCGTCGATTGCCGTGCATTGCCCCCGATTGTGCGTTTGCGATTGCTTTCAAGGATGTAGTTTCGCTTTTAATACAGCTCGCTGCACTACGAAAAAAAATTTAGAGCTTCTCCCAGTACCTGTCGGTCTGTTTGTAAGGAACCATTGTGGATTGGCATCTTTTCCCTGGACATTGCCGTCAAAAGCAATGAATTGCCTTAGATTGGACTCGTACAATGGGTGAAGATTATGCGCGCGCTCAGTGGAATGAGAGTTTCAGTTTCGCACTGCCAACCATGTCGATTTCTCATATCGTAGTTTTGGCTCCGACCAGTGTTAACGATTGCCGAACCGGTGCTGACAGCTAACCAGTAAATAAGCTTGAAAATGTCACGGTTCACTTTAAACGTAGCGAAATGTTATGCGCAATGACGATTAGAGCTTCATTCAGTAGATTTCACGTCGATTTAACCCTGGTCAGGACTCTCCTGGCCATTGCTGTATATTGCCATTCATTGCTCGCGATTGTAAGTTTACGATTATTTTTAAGGATTATGTGTTTGCAAAATAAACCCAATGCATGACACTCAGTTGTACCTTTGCTTCGATCCCTTCCAGCCTTCGAGCACCTCGAATTCTCTCAACTCACTTACTGCATGTATTGATGACATCCGCACATGGATGGCAGCAAATTTTCTAAAACTAAACAATGATATAACTAACTTACTAGTTATGGGCAAACCCGGTGTGATTCCGAAATGGGAAAGGCTGACGCTCAAAATTGGCTCTGCCAGCATTTCTCCCGGTGAATCAGCTCGAAATCAAAGTGTCATGTTCCAAAGTGACCTCTCGTTAGACGACCACGTCAGCTCCACGGTCAAAGCTGCCTATTTTCAGCTTCAAATTATTGCTAAAATTCGGGCTTGTTTAGATAAGGATACCACGTCCAAGTTGGTCCATCCATTTGTGACATCCCGTCATGACTTCTGTAACTAACTGCTTGCTGGCATGTGCAATCAGGCGATTACAGCTTGTGCAAAACTCCGCTGCTAGGTTTGTCTGTCGTAAGCATTGCAGTTGCCAAATCACACTACTTCTCGCCGATCTGCACTGGCTCCCAGTCAAGCAACCAATCGACTTCAAGTTTTTGTCGCTACCTATAGGTCAAATCATTCTTTGGCTCTAGCCTATCTCTCAGATTTACTCCCCCAACCAGACCAAGCATCGTACCACCCGCTTTTCGGAATCAACAGTTTACCAATACCTCGTACAAACCTCTAATCCTTTGGAGACGGTGCATTTAGTTCGTATGCTCCCAAAGCCTAGAACTCCCTCCCGACTTGCCTCAGAACACCCCTGACTTTACCACATTTAAAAAGAACTTGAAAACACACCTATTTAGGATAGCATTTAGTGGGTCCCTGTGATTCGTCCTTGATGTGCTTATACGTGCTGACACTGTGCATGCTGCCACTAACCACATTTGCATGTTTACCCTGTGCATGTCACCCCTAACCATGTTATTCATGTTGTTTATCAAGCATGATATTACTCACCATTCAATCGCGCTTCCCTTTGCAGCAAATGTAAAGCGCCTAGAAAGATATTAAGTTCTCAGAGGGCGCTTTATCAAGTGCGTTATGATTACTATTATTATACACATGGCCTAGTGTCTGTCTGGTTATTAGCAATGGATCCAAATAAACTGCCGTATTTACCCGGGCCATTTGTACCTTTGCTTTTGTTGTTCTTAGCCCTCCAGCACGTCGAATTCTCTCAACTCCCTTGCTGAATGTATTTTTGACATATGCAAATGGATGGCAGCAAATTTTCTTAAATTAAATAATGATAAAACTAACTTACTAGTCATGGACAAACCAAGTGTGATTCAGAAATTGGAAAGGCTAATGGTCAAAATCTGCTCTCCCAGCATGTCTCCTGTTGAAGCTGCACGAAATCTAGGTGTCCAAATGACCTTTAGTTGGACGAACACATCAGCTCCACAATTGAGTCTGCCTACTTTCAGCTACGTAACGTTGCTAAAATTCGGGCTTGCTTAGACAGTCATTACACATCTAAATTGGTTCATGCATTTGTGACATCCCGTCTCGACTTCTGTTACTCACCGCTAGCTGATCCACCGGCCTGTGCTATAAGGTGCTTACAGCTTGTGCAAAACACTGCAGCTAGGCTTGCCTATCGTGAGCGTTGCAGTTTCCACACCACACCACGTTTTGCCGATCTGCATTGGCTCCCAGTCAAGCAATGCATCGACTTCAAGGTTCTGTCACTAACTTGTATGCCTCTTAATTCTTTGGCTCCAGACTATGTCAAATCTACACCCCACCAGGCTAAAAATAGTACCACTCGCTTTTCGGAATCTAATCGTTTAACTATACCTCGTACTCGAGCCTCGAATGCTTTGGAGACTTTAGTTCGTATGCTCCCTTTTGCAAGCCTGGACCTCACTTCCAACTTGCGTCACAAAATATCTTGACTTGACCACGTTTAAAAAGAAACTAAAAACACTCCTATTTATCACAGCATTTAGTGAGACCATGTGATTTCATCCATCATATGCTAATACGCGCTGACAATGTGCGGGCTGCCACTAACCATTTTGCATGCTGACCCTGTTCGTGTCGCACACCTAACCAGTTTGTGCTTGTTTTCATTGGTCCACTAACCATTCGATCACGATTCTTTTGTAGCAAATGTAAAGTACCTAGTAAGAGACTGAGTTCTACAAAGGCACTATATCAAATTTATTATTATTATTAAAAGCACAAAAAAGTTGAAATTATGTGCGCGAACAGTAAGATGTTATATGGAATGAGAGAGTACGAGCTTCATTTAGCCGATTTCTCGTCGATTTACCACGGATTTCGGTGCTGGTTCCTCCCATGGCTGTCAGTTGCCGTGCATTGTTGACAATTAACGTACAAAATAGCTTCGAAATTCTGAAGTTTCAATTCTAACACAGTGGAATGTTAAATGCAATAATAGTTGGAGCTTTGCTCAGCTAATTTATGGTCGATTTGCCATGGATTGTGTTGGATCGCTGCTTCGAGCCGAGCCGGTGCAGTAGGTTACCATGCATTGTTCGAGATTGCATGAGTGCAATTGATTAAAATGACGTTATTGCAGTTTAAGCAAAGTGTTTATATATGCATTCAAAATTGGAGCATTGAGGAAGCAATTTTTGCGTGGCATTTTGTAGGTGAATGTTGTGGATTTCGGTATTGGCTCGGCCATTGTGGTCGGTTGCCGTGCAGTGCTGCAGAATGGTCGAGGCAATTGTTTCGGCATTGTGAGAGTATACAAAAACTGAAGAGTTGAGCAATGTGCAACTATAATTAGAGCTTCTAGTGTAGGCTTTCTAGTTACATTGCGGTTGATTGCCGTGGATTGTAGTGGAGTGTTGTATGTGACTGGATTGTTGCAGTCTTTTGCAGGGCACCGCATGAAAACGCCCATACACAATGGAATGAAATTTTGTTGTTGCAATTTGAACTGAATTTAGCCTTATGAAATGTACAGTTTCATTTTGTAAATTTTAGGATGATTTCCAGTGGATTAGAGTATATTGAGGTATTTGCCCAGCAGAGGCGTAGTGAGACCTTTCGGCGCCAGAGGACAAAGCTACGAATGGCGCCCTCCCGATCAAAAATTGCTGTAAAATAGCTCCACCAAAAAGAAATGCAAAACACACGCCAGCAGGCATATCAAGTCAGGAAATTAAAAAAGTATAAATATTAAATCTACTACAGATATGAGGTAGCTATCGCAGCTTTTAGCTTACGTGAATTTTTCAGGCCTTGAACGTGGCAATCTGGTCTATTCCAGTTTAAAACTCAGCATTTCCTAGTGTGTCTTTCTCTATGCTTAACAAGGCCGAATCGGAGAGTCGATCTTACTCCATGGATGGTCTCGAATAGGACGGAATTATCTTCAGCTTGCTAAAGTAATGTTCACAGCTGGCAAATAAAACGGCAACGGTAAGAAGACCTTGCAAGATTACTCTCAAAATAGGAAGCATATTTTCTCCATAACTGACAATTAAAGACACGAGTTCTAGTGGTGTATTTAATGCCTAGTCGTGACATGTGACATGAAGCATTTTTCAGTAAAATATTTCGTTGTAAAGCTCTGTTTCATCAACGTCTGCTCATTAGAAGCCTCCATGATCTAGACTTTGCTGCGAGTTTGGTCAGGTCAAGTGTCTTTAAAAGCCTCTCAGCTTCCAACAAGAAACCAAATTTGGCATCAAGATCGGTGAGCCTGCAAAACCCAGCAGTTGTTTCTTGTCGGAGATAGCCTATGCTGTCCTTCATGATTTTTGAAATCTCCACCGCTGCCGAGAGACCAAAATCTTGAGAGAGTTATCGAAGCATCCGTGTCCTTCGGCAGATTCTTCGTTCAACTGCAACTCCCCTTTTAGCATCTAGGTGTAGTTCTTCAAACAGGTCTTCTCTATGTCTTGAAAACGCAATGTCAAGAGAGTGGAGGTCACAAGAGGCGTCTTTGAAGTTCATCTTTGGATCCTGCAGAGTTTTCTGAACTCGGTCAATCTTCCCTAAGCAGCTGTACCAAAATGGCAAAAGTGCCAAGAAGTTCAAGTTCAAAATACAACGTAGAAGACTGCCAGTTTTACTTTGTTTCAAGTTCTCCACACGTGCCTTCAGAAAGATGCTCCAAAAGATGCTGTTCAGTCCATCATTGATAGCTTTCACAGCCTCCACTCTTGCACTCCAACTTGTTGCAGAATCACGTATAACAGTGATGACTCAGACTTTCTTCAATTCTTCCCACCTCAGATTTTATTTTGCCGGGCGAAACGGTAGGCGGACTGCAGCTCGAATTGTTCGTGCTGGGTGGCTAGTAGGGACCTCGGCCTTACGAGGCAATTTGCGTGTGAACGCACGAGAGCGGCTTCACAGCCAATGGTGAGAAAACCCGCAAATCTTTGTTTACAATATGAAGTCAAGATCGCAGTTAGAGCCACTTTATTTGCAATTGCTTTTGGATTTTCGTTTTAAAGTACCGAGCCACTGCTTTGGTTAGATCCGTTGACACCATTTGCGTTAGAACTCGCATGCCTAATTACATGAACTGTGATAAGCAACCTGAAATACGTTTCCCTTAATGTAGAATTGGAAGCGAAGTGGCTTGCCACTCTCCGTTTGGACGTGGCAGGGAGATCTCAGTTCGAAAGTTCTTGGCTACAGGCCAGTACGGACGATTGGATGCCAATAGCAGAAGCATGTACTTGCGGTATTGTAATGAAATTTATGGGTCATGGAATCCGGAACAACATAATCTACATAACGGAATTTAAACCACAGATTCGCAACTCGTATTTTAGAAATGGCAGGTGGATCACAGAGGGTCGCAGTTACTCCTTTACCGCAGACATAATGGATGGACGTGTGAAAAATCTTGCTAAAAAGAATCAGTCGGTCGCGCTGTCAATCGATTGCTGCGAAATTATTTGGTATACAAATTTTATTGATTCCTCTTATTCCCTGTACCAGCCTGTAAGTACGTAAGAATTATTGAGCTAGCAAGGATTTTTCTAAATTACCTAATATTGGACAGGAAATTCGATCTACCGAGCAAAGGTTCACTTTCTCTTAAAAGAGTTCTCTTGCAATATTTTGATTTGAAATAATGAAGTGCGTAGAGCTTGATTCTATCCTCAACTAGAATGCCGAAGTAAATTTTGTAGGCCGTGTACAACTTAACGGGCACTGTCTTTAGAGTACGCTATCGCTTCTGGCTTGATAAATTGTCCACACACATAGCAGAATGCATCTGATGGGTGCAAGCAACCTCGATATCATGTCAATCAAATAAGGTAATTTGCTATTCTCTTACTCAGCAATACCAGAAGCTAAATTTTTTCATTTAAGACACATGTTCTACTATTCTTATTTAGATAATATTGTGTAGTGTCTTGCATGCCTAACCTACACTAATTCAGGTTGCGGCACAAGGCGTGCTAAATGTGTGAAGCTGACGTGTACACCATTACCATACAGACAAATCCTAGAATTTTGAAATACGATTTCCTGACTACAGGAGAAAGGTAATGCCAAGTTTTTTCTATTTATTTTAGGATTAAGGAATCGGGAAAGCTCACACTGTACATTGATGCAAAATATTAAAATCTCTCATGGCGTTGTCATCTCAAGAATTCTAATGTGCGTCCTGCGATCGATCAGATGGCCATCTGATCGATCAATCGATCAGATGGCCATCTGATCGATCGATCGATCGTCTCAATGGACTTATGAAGAGAAAAAATGGCTTCCTATTGTGGATATGATGACCAGATTATTAGAAATATTTATAGCAACTTTAAAGGTTGTACTGAATTCTTTAGGAGCACTGCCAACGCTGAGTTACTGCAGTCCCCTACGAACTTAAACTTTCCATATAAATTTTTTAATATCTTGCCGACTCTCCAGCTGCTTTTGACTCCAGCACTTCCTCTCATACCTTACAGCGCTGCTAAGCTTTTATCTATTACTCATCTCCTCGATCTTTCACCTGACTTGTATTTGATTTACTTAAGTAGAATGACTATTGTTAGCTACTGGATCCACACCTATCACTTGAATTAAAGCTGCCTGACAAACAGCCCACTTGGTCCTTATAATAACCATAACTGCAATATGAATAATGATAATAATAAGTATTATTACAAATAATAAATTGGTATAGCTTCCTAATAGAACTTAATTTCTCAATGGTCGCTTTCACATATATATATATATATATGCTGCAAATGAAGAATGTCAATATGATTAACAGTAACATGCACGGTGTCAGCATACGCAAGATCACAATTCAGGACAATGTGCATGGGCCCAGCAAATGCTGTGATGAATATGTGCTTTTTTTGGTGCTGTTTAAATTTTTTCAAGTCGAGTGATGGCATGACCTAAGTAGGAAGTGAGTTCCAGGCTTGGAGAGCGTACGGACGAACTGACGGTCGTGTGCCTTGCTCGTATACTAGCTTCGAGAAAACGTCCTTCGGAGGCCGCCGACAGAAGTTGTCCGGTAAACGCTCTCTCTTTGCCGAAAACGTAAAGTGCTTGCTAAATGCAACGAAAGAAATTCGGTTCTCTGAGGGCGCTATAACCAATGTATCATTATTTTTATTACTATAAGCGCTAAATATCTAAACTAAGAAAATCCCCGAGAGCCGAGTCTTGGAATCCTATCGACTTGATACAGTGAGACTAGTTGTTGGAAGCATTCTAGACGCAGGAATACTCGTCTATCATATTAGGCCCAGCCTGAGTACACGCTTCATCTGCGACTAACGCCGTCTCCTACTCATCATAGCTGCAGGCAGCTGCTTCCTGCTCGGGCGTTTCAACGCTCACTAGGTAAGGTGGTTGCTTTTCACGACCTCGGCCCCGAAGTCGTGGGTTCAATTCCTGCGGTGGGCGATCCTTTATCGCCACTGCAAGCGGTGGTGATAGCTATAAATGCTCTTCTGTCGCTATAAAAAAAGAGGCTGTTCAATCAGCTAGGATTTATTCTTATTTTCGCACTGTAGTTCGAATGTATGTATTGCATGCAGGCTCCTCTGATAAGCCACTGGTGAGCTGTAAGAAGCACCACCTAGAGGGGCCGGTGCACTGCTGTGGTCCGCCTGTGATGTGGCATGGACACAAGCCGGTAACCAGATGGTGGATTCACCATCAAGCCGGTGGCCAGATGGTGGATTCACCATCAAGTTCGGCCAGTGCACTGCTGTGGTCCGCCTGTGATGTGGCATGGACCAGCTGGTGGCCAGACGGTGGATTCACCATCAGGGTTGACCGGTGCACAGTTGTGGTCGATGAATCAACGGAGTCGACCAGGGAACTGGGGCAGTCGTGTGAGAGAAGGGGCCGAGGGGAGCCGTGCGCTCGTGGGCTCCGTGCGTTAGGAATAAACTGTCGGTGTTGGGCATCGGCTGGCTCTCTGCTGTGCAACCAAACTACGCGCACGATCGAAGCTAGAAACTTCATTCATCTACGATTTTATGGCTGTGAATTTAAGAAGCCACCGGGAGGTGGACAGGTGGGTTTGAACGTGGCAAATGATGTCCGAATAACTAGCCACTGCGAAATTGCTCAAAATCAACGCAGCATCGCTCGTTCACCTGGCGCGATGTATGCATTGTTGGGCTCAACATCGCGGCCTCTAGCCGCCGCGGTTTCGACAGACGCTGAGAACGGCAATAATGGCGCGTCGATAAGGCGTAGCCACTGGCCACTTCTGCGGCTTCGGTCAGTAACGCCGCAGGAGCCGGCGGCGGCCCATCGGCTCACGGCGGCCGTCGACGTCGTCGATTACGCGTCTCAGCGCAGCGACCGCGGACGCTGCCGACGATGCTTAAGCAGGCAGGTATCGGCTGCTGCCGCTTGCATGCGACTCTCGAAGCCTCTCGAAGGCATATGGGCGCGTGCGTCCGTTGCCCTCCTAGCCTCCTTGGCGGCCCTCGGTGCCTCGACGAGAAAGGCCGACGCCTCGACCGAGCGCAGCCCCGCGGAAGAGAGCCGTAGTCGATGGCAAAGTGCAGCAGCGGTGTACAATGCGCAGGTACTCGAAGTATCGAGAGTCTCTCCACTACCGCAATCGCTCGGCCTCCCCGCAGTCGGCGCGGAGGCAGCGCCGCAAAGGGATACAGTGCGGAGCGCCCACCGGGCGGCGTGAGTGCTCCCAAAGCCTGGAACTCATTACTAACGCACTTCACAGCGTCCCCTGACAGGAAGACATTACAGCGTTTGGTGGGTCTTAGTGATTCGTCCTTCCCTGTGCATGTACCAGCTCGTGCCTGCTCGTGCAGCTGCTGCTTGGTGTGCCTGCTGCTTACGAATGTTACCACTTAAAAAATTAAATGCCGCATCTGTACAGTGCCTAGAGAAAGATTTATTTCTCTGAGGGCGCTATACAAATGTGTTATTATGATTGCCATTAATATTATTGTTTTTATTAAGTCTGCCGTGTGGGCTTGCTCACCGACCAGCCCCGTAGGAGCGCGCATCCGAAGGCCTGGGGGCCGGCAGCTCCATCCAAGCCGAACGCACATTTCAAACTTCCGATGGCGCCCGGCTAACGACGGAGCGTACCTTTCGAAGGTCGCAAGAAAGCGCGCGATTCATCTTTTGATAGATAGCCGTCAGAGCCTTCTCGGCTATCGCGGCTTTCGCGATAGCCGTCGGAAATAGCATATACAGTCGCTCGAGGTTCGGGCAGTGGCTGCTAAGCGCGCCACCTTCGACGAGAAGATGCGGCCGCGCTCTGCCTCTCGTCTGCATCCGGCGCGAATTTTCGTCTGCTCCGAGTTCGCTCGGACCGACTGACACGTGCACTATACCACGGCGCAAGTGCCTTTCTTCTTTCGGAGCGCACTGTCGGGCGGCGCTGTTTCTCGCTCTTCCGGCGGTCCTCTGACAGCCCGCCGTGCGCCACTGGCCGGTTCCGGCAGCAGCGGACAGTGGGCGAGGCTAAAGCGAGTGGACGCGATAGTGCCCGGCTCCCACCGGTCGTGCTGCATCCTCGGGCTGCAGCTCGGAGGCCGAGTGGCAGCCCGAGGATGCAGCAGCAGCGCCGCCGCCGCCGCCGCCGCCGCTGCCGCCGCTGCCGCCGCCGCCGCCCCTGTATCCGCTCCCCTGCAGGCCCGAGCAGCCTGCAGCGGCCGTGACCGGACCGCTCCCTCCGCCTCCTTCCGGGCAAGCCGGCGCGACCGGGCCGCTCTACCGAACGACCCTAGCTCGCCGGGTCTGCCGCGAAGCGATTCGCGCGCACCTTGTCGAGCGGCGGCAAGCCGACGGCCCCGAGAGCGGCGGTGACTGCCGCTCTCGGGGCCGCCGCGGCGCTCCTCGCACCGTCCGTCGTCCTCCTTTCGCTCGCGTGCGCCGCGCGCGCCTGCTGCCCGCGCAGACGGGCCAGCCAACCAGTCGGAAGGCTAGGCGCGCTAGCGCAGCCAGCGTTCCAGCGTCGCTGGGGTAAGCAGTGGCGGCCACCCACCTATCGTGGATCGCGCTGGGGGTCGCACGTTCCTGCCGATTTGGATAGACTCAGCTCGGCTCTCGGCAGTTTAGCTTATCCGCCGAGTTCGGCCTAAAATGCGCCGCTGTCATTGGCAGCGACTCAAGCGAGCCAAAGCGATTGGCGACAGCCGCTCGCGATCGGGCGCCTCCTGAATCGCCCTGCCCTCGACTGTCAGCGCGTTGCCCGACGGCCATCTTTCGAGTGCGTCGACAGAGCGCCGTTCGCTGCTCTCCACGCGTTGTCTCTGGATGATCTCCGACCTGAGCAGCGGTACTCGGATAGATAATTCGTGCCCAAATAATAACTTTGGCGATCGCTCCTATAGCGATGTAACGTGCCGTGCCTATGGTACGAACCATCCGAAACGGCTGCGACGGTTGCAACCCACAACGCCTATCCGACGGACATAATGTACTTGACGGCGGTCATATTTCCTTTGCTAAACGCGCGTACAACTTACCCTCATAAGTAACACTAAACGGCTAGCGAGAACAAGAGAGTTGGCGCTTTTAGCCAAAGCGTGAGCAGCAGCAGCGAAATAGAGGTCAAGCCTACCGTTTTGGGCTCGTGCTCTGAGCAGTAGCATTCGCAATAGAGTAATGGAGTTACGATGGGGATCTAAAAGTCAATTGTGAAGCCACCTATAAGAAGCGCTAAATTTCCAAACCTGGGTCAAGAAAGGTGTGCAGGAAAAGAAGGAGATAATGTGCCAATTTGCACATGTAGTAGTGACAGTTACTCTAAAAGCTGACACTGAGCATTGACGCATAGAAATTTAAATACTTAAACGGGTTTTGATTTTCAATGAGTTTTATCAAGCTTAGCCGTGGCATTCCATCACTTTGCCACATCTGCAGTACGCACGAAGTGACGACTGTGGGGCTTCCGGTTGTTCAACAGCTTACGCTTGGCGTAGCTGAGCTGGCGTACTAAAAAAGTACGCGAGTGAATTTAACCGGTTCGGTTGAACGGTCAAGCGGCATTACTAACTGCACAGCAACATCTAGAAATGCCCTAGAGGAGAGCGTGGTTGAGAGATGGATTTTGTCCTTGGTTAAAAAACGTTTAGAGTGAGAATAGGGACACTTGGCTTGGAAAGAAAATACTTTATGAGTTTAAGTAAGAGCGTAGAGCTGCTGATAGCGCGCAGGTATCTTGTCCTTTTGCCTCAACTTAAAACGCAAGCAAGGTAGTGGTCACCTTTACTGTGCCGTTCAATGCCAATCAGAAGCCCACGACTGATGTAAATGTTTTCGAGATTGCCATCCCAAAAATTGCTTCGGTTATGGACAGCAAATCTGAAGCAGAAGAAAGTGCTTCACTAATCAGTGATCATGTTGCTGAATGATGGTATCTGCGCGGATAGTGAGTTTATTATTGAATAATTGAGCTTCAGGCTTTCCAAAATGCAGTGCAGGAATGCAGTCAAGAAACCCTGTGCTTAGAAGCCTTATGACAGCTCAGAAAGTTGCAGCAACGCACTGATGAAACGTCTAGGCTGTAGCGGTGCCTCTGTGATTACTGACGCTCACCCGAATATTGCCCGTAGATAACGAATCCAGTGTCTTTGAAATCTATAATTCAATGGTACAATCTAAAGCAGAGTTATACCTAAGCTGCGTTCAGTAGTCGCGGTAAATAAAAATGTGGGTGTAGACTCAAACGATTTTATTGTCCGTAGCTTCGTAGTTACGTGAGCATACAGTTTGGGACTCCTGGGCATGCTAGATGCTCGCACATGACGAGTTTTTAAGAAAACTAAACTGGAGTGCTTTAGTCTGATGTCCAATACTAGGGTGCTGCAACTGTTGTTAGTTGCTGCTGTCGGGAGAGCTGATCTTCATGTTCAAAGAACGGCGACAAACAGCTGTCTTCTCGCCAGATAACGAGTTGCAAGAAAAAGCAATGAATAAATCGGCTTCTTCGACGCATTGGCTATTGCACGTTCGTCCATACTAGCCTTAATAGCGAAGTCATGCTGCTTGGTGACCCTAGAAACTGGCTGCAATGGCATTATTGGTATAAACAACTCTGCCTGAATGTTTGAATAGGTAAATCTTTGCTCGTTTATGGTTGGTCATTGGTATGGCGAAATAGGATTAGGAATAAATATATGGCTAAACAAGATTATGAAAAAATTTAAGTGCCTCATTTCACTCGTTAAATTTTGTCAAACACTCCATTAACTTGCAAATATATCTAATAATGTCGGGCCGAATGTTGTTTTAAGATTAGCGGGATAGTTCGGTTTAACACATGCAGGTCCCTAGCTCTGCAGGTCCTAGACTGTGGAACTCGCTTCCACGATTCTTCCTCAGCGACAACTACTGTCCTGATGCCAACAGTGCTTCATCCTTACCGCGGTCCTGAGCTGCTACTTCCATGCTACTCACGACCTCCTGACTGCTATGCTTCACACTTTCTCTTTGTTGTGTGATATGAAGTCTGTTGGCTGCCGAATGACCTGCTTTCGGGGGGATCGGCAACTTGAAAATTCCGCAAAACGGCCGACTGCTGCTTGCCTGAGGTCGTAAACCTAAATAACACAGTAAAGTACGTCTTTCGATTCAAGTAGAGGCGGCGCTGCCGATGGAGCGATCAAGACTCTCCTGCTCTGATTGCACGGAGTAACCTTTAAATGACCGCTCGTGAGTTCAGGAGAGTGCAGTTTCCGTGTCTTGCCTGCAGTGCGTAACGTTCGCAGCCACGATGCGGGGCCCCGAGAAAACAGGAAAGAATAGGAAACCTCCTCCGTTTCCCCTCGGCTGAGTCCCGCACTGAGTGAGCAGCGAAGCCAACGGAGCGCTCTCAGCCGGTGCACTCGTGTTCTCGATGGCTCAGATTTCTCGCTCCAGATTTCTCGCTCCAGAAGTCTCTGCTTAGCAAAGGCGGCGCTCAGCTAGAAGCGACACCCGATTCGAGATGCAGACGCGCGTTTGCCCCGTTCAAGACTCGGCAGACGCAGCTTCGAGCTCCGACTGGACGAATCACGAGACGCCGAGGAATCACACGCAGAAGCAGCCGCACCTGAATCGCGTGGCCGAAGAGAGCAGCCCCGAAAGCGACGGCGACCGTTCTTCGACGGCCGTCAACGTCAGCGTAGCTACGGTAGCCTTGCTAGGTCTCCTAGCGATAACCTGGAACTTTTGGCGCACATCCGCAGGTAAACAGTCCAGCCTCGTCCTGATGAGGCCGCACGCAAAACCTTTCGATCGTCGTCGGTTGTGAGGGGGAGAGCGCCACCTAGCGCCCCGAAGGCAGATGCTTGCGCTTGAGCTCTCATCACTTGCGGGTACCGCCGTGCGCTCGAGCTACTTGGCTGCGAGAAGAAATGTGCCTCCTAGGACGCGTGCAACTAGCTCGTCGCGCTTCGTCGCCTCCTTTGCAGCTGCCAAGAAAAGAATAGTGAGTGCGGCGGCGGCGACGGCGGAAAAAGACATGTATGGCGGCCCCCTGCCTCCGAAACAGGATCCTATCTATCTAACTGTTCCACCGAGATTCGAAGTCTTTCGCAGACTTACAAGCGATATGATCGGCGCCATTAGGAGGGCGTCGATGGCTATATCCGGCCGCAGTGCAAACCTTTTGAGCCGCAGCTTACTGAGAGCGCAGAGGCCGTCTCTGGAGTTGCAGAACGCAGGACCCCGTTCGATCACGGCGCCGCAGCTGAGGTACTGTCGCAGTGCCGCAGCTATCAGAGCGGTCGGTGCAGCAACCCGGACGCCGCCGTCCCTCACCGTCGGTCAGCCCGAATCGGCCACTTCTTCCGTCACCGTCGAGCCGGCCGGAGCTCTCCCGAGCCAGCGACCCATGTGCTGAGAGGTAGGCCAGCTTCCGACAGCTAGCTGGCAGCCGCGATCATGCAGCCTGCTGAGAAAGCGGAAGGCCGGAAACGGCAGCGCACGAAGATACCCGTTTTGAATCTCGAAGTGGTTGCTTGACTTGCAGTTCAAGATCCAGAATCGGCTCATTTCCCACGATACCTGGCAGGTGCTTACGACAGGTCGGACCGTCCGACCGAGCGCGTGGGATCGCTCACCTTCCAGACTTGGTACTACTGTTCCGCCATTCCTTGCCGAAATGTCGTCGGCACCAAGCGAAGGCCTTGGTTGAGATTCGCCTGTGTTTATAACGGCTGATGAGGAAGCGAAGCCACCAGCGGCTCCGTCGTACGCATCTTCCTCATCCGGCGTCCTCCTCCAGACCACGTGCCGCGGGTCTGCCGGCAATGCGAGGCGCCACTTCTAGCTGCTGCTCGCGTTTTGGCTAACTGCAAGTCTGCTCAAGTAGCTCGGTGTCTGCATGGAACGGACACGTGCCGCTACCTATTAAATATACGTAAATAAATCTATGCTACCGAACTTTTGGTTATGATTGAAAATAAACTGCGGTTTTGTTTTTGCCTTGCAGGCAAGGATTCTCCGGGTTTAACTAACCAAATTGTCGCTCGATTGGGCATTTGCGTTCTAAAGCAACTGGCTTCCGAGAGAAAATTTGAACGAATTACCGAAATTCACCATAATTCTTCACAATCCAGTCTAATTAAGCTCAAGTCGACTCGAAAAAATTGGGAAAAGCTTCAATTTCGACTGTATATTGTAATGGATTCTTCATCAATATTGATTTATTGTATTGTATCTAGTTTGATTTAATGTAGTTCGATCGGTTTAATGTACCCACACAATGAATGTGTTGCCTTTTCGCTAAAGCGTTGTCGTGTAAATGGGCTGCAAAGATGGGTGCCACCACTGAATTTGTAGTTCCAGGGGTCAGAGGCTAATTCCCGCTAAATTCCTCCATACTCAGGCCAAGGTACCACTCGCCATGCCGCTGAGCTAGGGTAAGACGAGTGGCCGTCAGGTTAAACCTCTTCATAATAACGCATGGACCAACAACAACAGGGGAACTAACAAGTCTACAAAGAGAGAGAGAGAGAGAGAGAGAGAGAGAGAGAGAGAGAGAGAGAGAGAGATAGATATATATATATATATATATATATATATATATATATATATATATATATATATATATATATATATAAACAGTACACTATAGGGGTGCAAGACGACGAAGCAAGCGCGAACAAACGTGTTTGTTGGTCAGTCGGCTTCCTCAACCCTGCCATTTTACCGACTTCAAATCCAACGGTACGAGCGTACACCGTAAAAGAACCGGCTAGCTGAGTAACTGCTTGGCTAGTCGGAGTCGACGTCCACTACAGTCGAGGGCTTCCGCCGAAAGACGCCAACACACATGGGGTGCGGGGGTCACGAACACGCTAGACGGGTAACGCGGAATATACAAGTGACAACAAGCGAGCTATCCAGCTCCGCTCGGGCCTTGGGTACTCGTTCCCTTGCGTGCGTGGCTACATCGTCGGAGCACGCCTGCACGAATCCAGGTGCAAAACTCGGCGAGACCGGGAGCCTCCAACACCACGAATTACACGGCCAACTTCTCCTACCAAAGAGCCCCGGTGACCTCTCTTCACCGAACATCCGGCCATGCCGTAGGACCGACCCCGGCCTTGCCGGTGACCCTAACCCTCATTACAGCCGTCTGGTCCCAGCCAACCGAACCTAGCCTGCCTATAAAATCAGTCGGAATCCACCAACTTCCACAACAATCCACTTAAAGCCACCTCAAATTGACTACACATTGGTTAGAAGAAACTTCAGATCCTATTAAATATAAGACTGCAATACAGCGTAAACGTACCTAAACAATTTCTTTTCATTCCGCAAGCACGATTTCACGAAGTCCACTTCGATAGACTGGAGGTGTCCTGGCGAATACCACTATATACCGCCACCAGATGCAGTCCAAAGCAAGCCAACACTATCTACCGTATTCTAGCACAAGTAGAATGAATTATATGTGCATACATCTTTATTTTGAATGTATAGGAAAATACACACTGGGTAAAGTATACTGAAAACATAAACTTCACTTGCATTTCCCTTCATTGGCATGGGTGTTCTCGTGTACTATGTTGCAATCGACTGCAACAGCTCGAGGAAATACCAAAGAGATTGTGCCTAGCTCCAGCTTTTATAGCATAATTAAAATGCACTGTGTAAAGTGCAACCGACATAAATTCAAGCCATTGGGCATCAGCGCTTTCTGGCATTGCACGGCAATAGCCCAAAATTGCCTGGGCAAATACCACACTCTACTCTACTCTTCTGCAAATCGTCATGAAATTGTCAACGCTAAGCTTCTACTTAGATTGAAAATAATACTAGAGTCGGTTCGAAGTTCACCAAGAAAATTTTGCATCATCGAACATTCAGGTTCTCCCTGCAATCACTAGCAACTGCCTGGTCCTATACAGAAATTCACCACAATCCACTGCCAGCATCACAAAAGACCAGCAGAAATCGTATACCATAAGATCCAAGTTTCACTCCAATTACTGTACCCTCAGATTTGAGTGTTCTCTTACCATTTCACTGCACTTGCCTCGGGCATTCACATGCAAGGCACTGCAATCAACAGAAATGGCCTGAGCTAATATAGAAACGAACTGGATTTCCCGAAAAAATTCCCGGATATCGAATAATTCTCCATGCTCTACTTTTGAATAAATATTAAAGCACACTATTTGTAAAGTGATGATAATAACCCACTGCTCGCACAATCTCGGGAAACGCATGGCTATCAACAGCCATGACTCGGCTCAGCGCAATAATCCACCTCAAAACGACCAGAGATTGTCTGTTCAAAGCTCCATTTCTCATCGTATTTAAAATTTTACTGTGAGTAAAACCATATAGTTTTCAAGCTATTTTTCACGTTTCTCGTCGGTCGGGCAAAGCATGGCAATTGATTTATCTAAAATCGACCAGAATTAAATGTGTCGATTCTCAATGCACGTAACATTTTACTGTGCGTGTGTACATAATGCTTACCGATTGTGCACGCTCAATCAATTGAGCAATTCTTGACAATCGATGCATTTTCCCGGATAAATATATATCAATCTGTTATGATCTATGACCAATCGCCAGAAAATGGCTAAGTGAAGCTAAAGTTTAGAAAGGTTATTACAGTGATCAAATTTTTTTGACTTAGTAGGCACGTTCAAGCTCCGGCAATGCCCAGCGATTGACTGCAATCTTATTTAAAACTCCTAAAATTCATAGAGAAATGTAGAGGCTACATGTATGCCACATTACAACTTCACATTTATCAGGTCCATGCGTATTATACATTTTTCAACATGTATGCATGTTGCAAACATCAGAATAGTGAATGCAATCAAAACTATGATCGGCCTCTTGGGCAACGTTTATATTTAGGTGCAGATATTTGCAAGGATCTGAAATCATGTTATTGTTTATAAATAACAGGCCGCATTTAATAACCATCCAGAGGTACTCAAAATAAGCCACGCGGCTTCTAATTCGGTAAAAATATAGCTGAAACCAGCTTGAAGACTAGTAGTCTCTTAAATGCTCTTGAAAATTAAATTTGATTTTAATTTATGTGAACTTCTAAATGCTAGCTTTTTTGCATTGGCATGCATCCATGTTTATTAGAAAAGTTCTTTCATAGTTTCGCTGACAGGTAGCAGTTTGGAAGCTTTCGCCTAATATTAAAATGCTAGTCTCGTGTAAATGCTTGACGTTGCAGCCTCTGCAAATTCTAAAAAATCAGTATTCGGTACCAGAGATGCTTAAAAAAGCTGCAGAGAAGCTCATTGTTTTATGCGGCAATTGTTCATCGTGCTCAGTAAAACCTGCACCAACCTTCGAAGTGATGTACTTAAATTCAGTCATCATAGAAATTCCGATTACGCCAACCGGCAGCCACAGTTGCGAGTGCTTCGGACACGCATGTTCGACTGCTTGAAAAGAGAGTAAATTGTGGCAAGAAGTGCAAGAAGAACACAGATGTACACTGACAGTGGCGGGGCCCTTTTCTTTTAAGGCTAGGCAGATGACCGTCTGTTGGTGATGATAATGCTCTGAAGTGCACTGATTTGGCCTGGTGTTGGGCGCTCTTTCTTGGCCACTGAGGAAACGTTTATGTTTTTTTGACCCATGATTTCTGCAGAGAAAGTTGTACATGTTAGCAAGTCAAGTTAAATTTCACGTGATCCATTCTAATTGGATTCCAAATTTATTTTGGCTATAGTAACCCATTCATTGATCGTTTAGGTTAGTGATACCAGCTCTACTTAACACCTTGACGGGTATCTAGTCAACATTCGATACTGCCTCGAGCCTCGACTGGCGTTAACTCGCCATTTCGACAACACACGTGCTGACGACTGTCAGCATTGGTTTGGAAACTGTAAGCACATTTTAGTTTTAATTGAAATCAAAAGTCGCAAAGATAAATACCGGTTGATGTTGGTGGAATAAAGACTGGATTACGGTGTTGGCCCAGATGGTTGTAAGAGAAGGCAGTTTGGAAATGTCCAAGCAAAATCTCATTAAATATTCGTCGGTACACTTTAAAAAGATAGCAGTGCAGCATGCAACATAATTTTGATTAATATAAGTGGGTAGTAGTGGGGGCAAGGGCCACAGCACTAAAATCGTGTGCACTGGCGGAGAATAAACACGCACAATGCCTAGACCTAGTATAAGGTAACTTAAAACCACAATGTGCCATCCAAAGTTGAGCTTCGTACAGCCAATATCTAAGCAATTTCAGATGGACTGCAGCATTGTGATGGATTGCAGCATCCACTCACCATTCGATCGCGTTTCCTTTGCAGTAAATTTAAAGCAACTAGAAAGAGATTGAGTTCTCTGAGGGCACTTTATCAAGTTTTTTAATATTATTATTATTATTTTTGGCCCACATGCCACACACTAAAGACTCTGCAATACATGGCGAAATGAGTACCATAGAATTCTGTCTGACTCAACTTCTCATTTGGCGCACCATGAGCAGAGATGTCTGAGGTCTATAGATTTGTCGATGTTGACTTTTCCAACAAAATAGTCACAAAGAGTCACTTTCATTCAAATCTCCGCCGAAGATGCAGCAATTGAGGGTCTCATCTTGGAAAAACTCGCATCTGTCAAAATGTCCTTGCAAAATTGGAGATCGCACTGGTACGACAACGCAGCAGCCATATCTGGCTACTTGTCAGGTGTCCGAAACAAAATACTGTTCAGAAATGAGAAAGCAATTTTTTAAACTGTGATAACCACAGCTTGAAACTGGAACTGGAAGGAGTTCGTGCTGCAAGACAAGATTTCGTTGTCATTGCCTTTTTTGGAACATCAGATACTACGTACTTATTCTCTTCAAGATCAAGTCTGAGGTGGGCAGAACTGAACAAAGTCTTAGCCATCACTGTCAAACGTGACTATGCAAAGAGGTGGAGTGCAAGAGTGGAGGCTGTGAAAGCTATCAGTGATGGACTGAATGGCATTGTAGGCCTTTTGGAGCAACTGTCTGAGGACACAAGTGGAAGACTTGATACAAGAAGCTGGAAGTCTCCTACATTAAATTTTGAAGGAGAACTCTCTCAAGATGTTGGTGTCTCGGCAAAGGAGGGGATTTTAAGAATATTGAAAGACAGCATAGGCTTTCTCCGACAAGAAATTACAACTAGATTTAACCGGTTCATCGATCTTGATGCCAAATTTAGTTTCTTATTGGAAGTTGAGAGGCTTTTGAAGGCACGTGACCAGACTAAACTCCGGCAACAGTCTAGATCTTTGGAGTCTTCTATTGCACAAACGTTGATGTAATAGAGCTGTACAACGAAATATGTGACTGTAAAATGCTTCTTGCCACACAGCGCGACTCGGCACCGCAGACCCTCTTGAACTCATGTTTTTTATCGTCAGTTATGGAGAAGATGTGTTTCATAATTTGAGAGTTGCCGTGCAAGTTATTCTCACAATAGTAGTGTCAATAGCCAGTTGTGAGCGTTTCTTCAGCAAGCTGAAGATAATCCTCTCTTATCAAAGAGCATCAATGGGACAATATCGGCTCTCTGATTCAGCCTTGTGTAGACTAGTTTGCAAAAGTTCAAGGCCATACCACCTTTTACCTGTGCTACAATTAATACAACTTTCTCGACACGATATGCCTGCTAGCGCGTTTTTTTTATATCACCTGTTGTGGAGCTAAATGACAGCACTTTTTGACAAAGGGAGAAAGGGAGGGGCGCCATTTGTAGCTTTGTCTCCGGGTGCCGTAAGGTCTCACTACGCCTCTGCCTTAATCTAAGATAATGATGTATATGCGTTCGTAACGACATAAATCCGAAAAAGACTATGGGGTGCTACCCAGGAGAGTTTCCTTCAGCTGAAGCTGAAGAGCCGCCTCTCAGTACGAATACAGCCCGCCACAAGACTTAGTATTCAGCAGCCAAGAGAAAGTGAACTCAGAAGGTCAGACGGTCATAAGGTCAGACGGTCAGACGGTCATAAGGTCAGACGGTCAGAAGGTCAGAAGGTCAGAAGGTCAGAAGGTCAGAAGGGCAGCTGAGGTGAGAGTAAGTTACCAGGAAGCGCCATCTAAGGATGGCTGTAAAGGCGTAGCCACAGGCGTAGCTACCGAATAATAATAAAATGTCGTTATGTAAGAATTTTTGAATTAGGTTCCGCGGTGTAGAAACCGCAGTGGAAAAGCTTCTGTAACCAGCTAGCTTTAATCTTGTGAGCGGAACAGCTAAGTGTATGTCCGTGGAGGAACTGGGATCGCGTGGAGGCTGAAACTGGTGCAGCAGTTCAAGTAGATCGTATTATCATTATTATTAATTTAGCTCGAGCTTCAAGTAAAACGAGAGGGCGAAGCGTAGCATCTTTATGTGTACAGCAACGGCACGTAGCTTCTGCGTGTTTCTTAGAGCTAGAAAATCAAACTGCAAGCTCAGCTTCGTGGATTTGCTACCTAGATGATGAGGCACTAGCATTATACACCTGTTTCCGTTTGCTTAAAAGGTAGTTCGCGACCGTACACTTTACGCAGCGGCCAGCCGGTTGAACTTCGCTGGTCACAACTGATCTGCCTGGGATCTGGATTTTCACTCCCTTCAACTCATTGTTTGTTTGTGACCTGCCCCTCCCCTAACCTAGTGTGATCGCCCTGGCCGCTTGTACCGGTTCGGTAACTGGCGCAATGGGGCGTGTTGATGGATAGTTTGGTTCTCCTGTTCCCCGATCCCTGTTCTCTTTTATCCCTGTCCCGCAGCCGTAATACAAGGTAATTTAATGCAAATATGTCTATAGCTTAGCAAAGCAGAAAGATTAAGTGGGTGTTGGACCTAATGGAGTATTGTTTTGTCAAATCAAAGTCCGCCGGCCTGGCAGTATTCATACGGCACACTACCATACTTTATCTTACCAAGCATATGGAAAGTGAGAAGCATTGCTGAGTCGGGGGAAGCTGAGGTAGTGAGTTGCATGGGAGTAGCAGGTCACGTCGGCTGGAGGAATGTTTTCCAGAGTCTGAAGTCAAAGAATATAATTCGCTGTGTAGGAATTGTAGAAAGAGTTCTACCGCTTTTGACCCGCAGCGAAAAAGGCTCTGTCATCAACGATTTTGAAGCGTAGGATTGAAGCAGTTAATTTATTGTCCACAGAGGACGGGGAGGAAAAAGAAGGCTGAACCTTGTATAGCAATTCATATGCATGCGAAGGAGCCAAGCCGTGGCCAGCATTTTCGCGTCAGCTCAGTCAGAACGTCACTCCGCACTCGTCGCTCAACCGAGAGCTACCAGTGCTCATTCAGCAAAGGGTACACGCACACGGCTGAAACGCTGTGACGTTCTATACAGCATTTCAGCCACATTATTTTTCGGGTGCAGTGACGTTATGGCTTAATCGATAGGCCAGACGACATAGTATTGCAACAGCCCTAGCCTAGACAGAGCTAAGACCTCTGGAGAAAGAGCTGAGGGCTCAAGCTTTGGCCACAGATGTTGCGAAACGCTGCCACTTTGGTTAGGGCAGCGCACTAGCAGGCACTTCAGTCTAATTGACACCTCGGGGAATGTAAACCCCCCTATCTGCATCGCTTAAAGAGTTCCATCGGATGAGTCCGCAAAAGGGGCCGTCCGCCCATTTCCCACAGCCGGCGATAATGCGTTGATGCTTCTCTAATGTCTGATAAATTGTTTGACAGCTGTGCCATAGCTAGTCTTTTCGATAGATTTTGATGAAAAGTACTGATTTTCAACAGAGCCATTGTTGGGAGAAGCTAAAACCGTCATTATAAGATTGCACCCATCTCTAGCCGCACTACGTTGTTAGCTGGAGTGCAGCATTTTATTTCGTATTTAGTCAAAGTATTTAGTATCCTAGGCCACTTACTAGAGCTAGCAGGCCACGGTGACGACTAGTGTCATTAGATACTCTGCGGGTCACGAAAGGTGTTACTTGTACACTTCGTTAACCACTTGCTTCAAAAAGCCTTCCTTCGTCCGTTGGCAATTTGCACATTGCCCCAGCCAAGCCTTATTAAGTCACCGTAAGCCCCCTGACCACCTTTGGAGGCTAGCCTCGATTCTACTCACGCTCTCTGCTCTGCACGCCTTCGTATACACGCTTCTAAACAGAAATCGCGGCCTCCTTATGAAAAAGTGTCCGTGAACCTGCTCGCAGTGTGTGAGTTATTACTAAGCCCCATCGAAAGAAATCAATCCATCAGTGCTACCCATTTTGGCAAATTTAGAGATCGGCGTGGAAAAGCGTGCATCTCGAAACCACTTTTTACCTCGTCAATAAAGATAAGAGATGCCGAAGTTTGAAGTGACAGAAACTGCCGCTAGAAGTCACCCTGCCTAGCCCGTTTAAATAGAGGCCCTCGAATAAGAAGAAAACTCGGCAGCGTCCCTCAAGGAAGCACCTTAAGGGTGCGCTTTGAGGCGAGTGGCATAGATGCTTTTATTTGAGTTCTCCAAACATTGATGTAACTTATTTTTATAGGTTGTGATTTTTTTAGGCGCTTCTAAGACAATCGTAGCTCCTATTTTCTTGTTGAAGATTCTGAGGGTGCTCACCAACGCACCTTCCGGCAGTCGTCGGCATATCCGTCCAGCAAGAATGACTTCTTCTACTCCCTTTAAAAATACAATGCTCCCTTGAAAAACTACCTCTCTCTCTCTCTCTCTCTCTCTCTCTCTCTCTATATATATATATATATATATATATATATATATATATATATATATTCATATTCATATTTATATATACAAACAAAACTATTCGAGTGAGCGCTGAACGCTTAAAGGCTCGGACGCATTCTTAGCACCGCCCCAGCAAGCTGCCATCCGCCTCGTGAGGAGTAGATGCGACGCTCCACATGACGAGCGTCCAGCGCAGCCGCCAGCCAGCTCACCCTTAGCAAGCATCCGCGTCCGGGGAGGGGCCGTGGACGTCCGCGGTGAGCGCTGCAGTGGCGTCCTTGCACAATGCGCCCGATGCATGCCGCTTCCAGATCGCCTTCGGTGATATTGCGAACCATCGTCGCGTTAACAAAACCTTTGTGCAATATCCTAATAGAACTAAACGTCTTCGTTAACAATTTGCGCACGCTGGTAAGGAAAAAAGCTGAGCCGATTCAACAGCTTCATTTACATAGCGCCAGAAGAGCCGCTCAGGTCGTCGCCGCCGCTTGCAGTGCGGTCTGGCGAATCGCTCACGACCTTCAGTCCTCCTAAACAGGCACCTTATCGCTTGGGCCAAGACCCAGGGACGAGGGCTTAAACATCCGCCACTGCAGTCTACAGGCCTACTGCGAGGTGTCAATGTATACAATAGCTTGTACAACTGAGTGTGAATATTTCGCACATGCTCTTTTTGCAGTTTGCACTGAGGCACTGCAGCTCATCGCCTCCGCACTTTGGTTTCGCACGGCCACCTATTGAACAGGGACATCTGAGTGAGAGATCGGCAAGATAGCGCTCCGGAGGGAGGGCGGCTCCTGTTGTGCGTTCGAGGACATTATTGGGGCTCCAATCGCTCCGCCTTATCGGCGGCCCGCCGACAACGCCGCCATCTTTCGCCCGGGGTCGTCGGCTTCGCGGTTCCGCCTGACCGCATCTGTTCGCACAGGCGCCGAGCATGCTCGCAGCTTGTCGTCATCGCTTCCTGCCGTCCTCGCTGCCGCCGCCGCCGCTGCTGCTGCTGCTTGCGGCGGCGGCGTCGGCGCCGCACCGGGTGTCGGCGCAGCTGGGCTGCCCCATGCTCGGCTGCGACGGTCGCGGGCTCTTCTACCAGGCCGACGTATCGCTCGGCGGACGAGCCGCCAAGCTATGGTCGGTGCCGACTGCTGGCGCGCCGCAGAACGTCAGCCTGGGCTGCGTCGGTAACGACAACACGGCCGTCTGCTTCGCCGGCGCCGTCGGACGCCCGAGGTGCGGCGCTTGGCGTTCGCCGTCGCGGTTGCGGCGCCGCCCAGGCGCGGCTACCAAGCCAGATCGCCAGCCTGTCGCATCCTGCGGCGCTCCTCCTCCTCCGCTTCGTGAGAGCGGCTGTTGCAGCGAGGCGTCTGCTCGCTCGCTCGCTCGCTCGCCCGCCGCTCGCTCACCTGCTTGCTTGCCGAAGGTTCGTCCAGCGAGGGGTCGGAGTCCTAGCAATGGGCCTCGAATGTGGGCGGGGCCGGCCGGCTCGTGCCGCGGAAGCCTTGCCCGCTATTTATACGTCGACTATCGCTGGTCGAGCCAACGGGCGGGTGCAACATCTCGGCCGAGTCCGAGCCGCAGCGCCGCGGCAGCAGCGCATGAACCAGTGCAGCAGTCACAACACATATCGCCGCGTGCGGTCATTCGTGCGGCCGGCGCACGGCGACCGCCGCAGGCGGGCAGCCCTCGCTGGGACGCCGCAGCCAAGCGCGCCGTAGCGCTGGGACGCCGCAGCCAAGCGCGTAGCTGGACGCGAGGTCTAAGCGCGATCTGCTGCCCCGGTAGCTTCGGTGCGCACCCCGCCGCCCGGCGTGCGCCGCGCCAGCGCCGCCGACCGCACCTCCAATGCCAGAGAGCCAGTGGCTAGAGCTCTGGCCCGGCTTGTCGGTGCTGAGGTCAGCGGGAAGAGAGCTCGCTGCGCCCCTCTACACTTCCATTCCGGAATTGCAATCCGCCGGATTCACTCTCACCGAGACTAGAACATTGCCGGGGGAGCGCTCGCACCCACCTGTCAGCGCCCAGCAGCCCTCTGGCAGCAGCCGCCGCCGCCGCGTAGGTGTGTCGTTCGGCGGCGATGGTGCAATGCGTCGGGCCCGTCCTCTCGGCCGGGAGCGTGCGGCAACTGTCGGCGAAGCGTGCGACTCAGTGCAGAACTCGTTTCTCGTTGCAGGGGCCTCATCGCCATAAATCTTACCGCAGGCAGCGAAGGGTGGGCAGAAACGAAGCTCAGCGACCCCGGTTTGCCGATCGTAAACCTCGAAGGCGACGTCATCGGGGCTGACGGCAACTGCATGGTCTTCGTGTACGCTAACGGAACGTACTTGGGAGGCCAATGCTACGGGAACAGCAACGGCCTGGTGTCCAGGTGTCCAGCTCGCTGCGCGCGATCCCGGGAGGCTGCCGCTGCTGCTGCTGCGCGCGCAGGCTCGGCGCAGCGCCGGCAGCGGGTGCTGTGCATCGGCGACTGGTCCGCGCTCGGTACGCGAGGCCCTGAGTTTTGCGCACTCGCTCGGAAGTCGTGTGCGATTCTCCTGCAGCCTGGTGCCACAGCCGCTCTGCTGCGAGATCCTTTTCTTCGAGCGCGAGTTTTCCCTCCGAGGAACTCTGGTCCGAAGCTTCCCGCGAAGGCTGCACTATCGCCCTCCCCCAGCAGCAGCGCTTTGCTGCACCCGCAGGGTGAACCTGCTCGTGGGCGCAGCTATATTTAAATCGCGAGCCCATAACGCGTTCGCTCTCGCTGCAGTTTACTGCTAACGAAAAGCGGCGAGCAATTCTTCTACGTCTCTCGCCAATCGGGACTGCTGGCGCTTTTCGGCACCGGTGAGAGAGCGAGCGAGCGAGCGACCGACCGAGCGCGTGCCTGCACAGCATCCGGGCCTCTCGGTTTCCGCCGGAAACTTCGCTGCCGCCTTTTAGAAGTGTGACAGCCTTGCTGCGCTGCGTCCGTTTTTGGAGGCGGCGCTGCTTGGAGAAGAGACGGAAGTCAAACTCCGTGTCAACTAAGCTCGGCGTCGCGTCATCGGCCGGCCAATGTATCACGCGATGTGTCGTGATCGCAATGTATCGCCGGACTGCCGGACTTAGCGTCTTATTAGGACTCTACAAAACATCAGCAATGACGACGATCGGTAGTAAGATCATGTGTGAGAGGAGCGAGTGATAGAGATAGGGTAAATGAGATTGAAAGAGATATTGATAGTAAAAAAATGGAGAGCGGAAAGACGAAGACACAGAAAGGCAGAAAAACAGACGCGGAGACGGAGAAACGGAGAGACAGACAGACTAAGAGACAGACGGAGAGACGAAAAGAGACATACGGAGAGCCAATATAGAGAGCCATTACAGAGTGACACAGAGATTAAGACGAAATACGATAGACGGGGATCGAAGCTGAGTAATAAGAGTTTCTGAAGTCTGTAATTTCTGTGGGATACGAGTCGGCACCAGTTGGGACCATTTTCAGGCCATTTGTAATGTAATGTAACGTATCTCCGTCTGTACCTCCACAAAGTCATACAGGCTATGTGTGCGTTACGCAGGAGAGTCTTGTACAGCGCACTCACAGCCTAAGCGGCTTTCAGTACGCATTCGGTAGCCAACAGGCTTCGTCTCACGGAGTAAAGAGAAAGTGGGAAGCATAGCAGAGTCAGGATAGCAGTTGAGGTAGTGAGTAGCGTGGAATTAGCAGCTCAAGACCGCTACAAGGATGAGCCATAGTCGGAAACAGGAGAGTAGTTGTCGTTGCGTAAGAATTGTGGAAGCGAGTTTCACAATCTAGGACCTGCAGAGCTAAAGCTTCATTTGTAGGGCCTTGGACTTGGACGCGGTCAGGCGTATCAGCTTGCTCCGTTAGCTACTGAGTTCAAGCCTAGACCCACACGAAGCCTCGCTCTCGCCTCACTCTCGCTCCTGTTCAGTCTTTCTTCCAGTCCGGTGGGAATCTTAAAGTGTAGGATCTATTTTCAGGGTTACGGCAACGGATTAAAGTGCATCTGTTCAGGGTTAGGTTTGGCGCTCACGATTTAAGTTCGGGGTGATTGGAGCACTTAAAGACGCAGCAGTCATCTCCGGAAGGCACCTGAGGAGGCACTTTAATTCGTCACCGCTCCTGGACGCTCTGCTATCACGCGCAACCGTCCGAGCTGCTGCTAGCTGTGCGGCTACTAATAATCTGCTGCGGCTATAATATGACCCCCTAAATTCTTTGCGGTCAAAAAGAGTGACTGTCAAGCGACGATATTTGGTATTCCTCTTACCTCCAGCCTACTACTCTACTGCAACTGCCACCGAAGGCCACGCGCACGCATTCAGCAGGCCACGGCATATCAACGACGTGGCTACAGAGTACTAAGGGGGAGGGGGAGTTTTCCTACTTGCCTGGACCCACTAAGTCGTGCTGCGGATGTGCTATCTGGTCGTCAATCACAGTAGACATACTGAATTCAGAATTTTGGCCATTTTTAAAATGAAAATACATAAGTTACTTGACGGTAGAAGTTTTTGGATCGATCCCCCTCGTGGCAAGATTTCTTAGCGTGGCGGCCGGTGTGCGGTCGCTCTGTAGTTAAATTACCTCGAGCACTCAAAAATTTGACGAGTTAGCTCAACCGGATGTACATCAGAATACTCAAAACAACTTTCAGAAAGTTGCAATTTTAAAATGCTGCGTTTATTTTTGGTGTCTAAAGTCACATGCAAGTGTGCCGATGGGTCATACACGCTATGGTATAATGTATGCTCTTTTAACAAGGTACGGTCCGCATCACATACTCTTTGGTACCGCTCAGCATCACATACTCTTTGGTACCGCTCAAGAGACAAAATTCCTTTGTAATAATCATGGCATTTACGGTCCTCATCACGTACTCATTGGTACCGCTCAAGAGACGAAATTCGCTTGTAATAATCATCGCATTGAGCATGGACAACGTGGTTTAAGATGTTTAACTAGAATGATTGTAAAGTCTAGTCATAGGCTTGCAAAAGGTGACAGGATTTGGTGCTATTATGGTGAAAGTAAGAATAGTAATAGTACTAAGTCGCCAGAATAACGCGCCAAGGGGAACTGAAACTCTTTTGAGGTTATGAAAAGCTCGCTGCAAGGGAGGAAATTACTAAGAGCTAGTGATAAGCAAGCCATAATGACCAGGCGTGTGTGCAATAGTATCCAAATAGCATGCTTAGACAAGCATGCAAAGGCACACAAAAAGACCATTCACGCTCGTTGGTTAGTATGACGCCTCGTTGGTGACGTGCACGGAGTCATCAACGGGTGAGCACTCAAAGTAAGCGGCAGGATGAACGGCTCGCGAGTGATCTTTCTCTTCGAGCGAATGCATTTCGCTCTCGCTTTCAGTCTTGACGTGCTCACTTTCGCAGGGCACAAGCACACAAATGAAAATTCACTTGGACAGAGCAAAGGCATTGTGAAACAGGCAATTTTTAAGCTCATTTTTTAAAGTCATCATCAAATTTGGAGAAGACTTTATAGCAGTTGGTTGTGAGTTTCCACTTTGCTTTGGGTGCATGTTGGCTGAAGGCGAACGTGTTTGAGAAATTTGAAGCGAGACAACGGCGCAACCCATCAAGGTAAGACAAACGAGCCAGGCTGGTCAAACGGGCAGCGAGTAAGGCGAATCTAGTATAGATCAGTTCTAGGCCGAAGCAAGGGAATGGAGGTACCTAAATTTAAGCGACGTAATCGCAGAGTCAATGCGCCGCTTGTTAGGCAGCTTGTGCACATTCGTAAGAAGTAGAGTAATGCTTCAGTTGTGACGCTTACGTTCAGTAAGACTGGCTGCCGAGTTTTTCACCAACTGTCAGCACCGGATTATACGAGGAGGAAGAACTTGCAGTAGTGAGTCATGGAAAGTCTATTAAGGATGCAATGAATGAATTGACCCGGTCGGCTTGGCAGGGGTATCCTCATCTAAGCAAATCCAAATTGTTGCATTGTAACACAGATGAAAAAAGGCGCACATGACAGTGAGGTTCACTCACGCAGTGAAGCCATGACGAAAGAGGACATTCAGAGGATTCCGTGCAGAGATGTGCTGGAAGATGTGATGATTTCGGCAAGATGTGCCGAAGATGTGCTGGTCTAGCCGATTTCGGAGGTTAGGCACTCCAGAAAGAGAATGTCAATTGGCCAGTTACTATTAAAGAAGTTGATATCGCACTGGTTAGTACGCCGTGTCTGTGCAACCCAAGACTATCAGTTCCTGTCTGAAGAGCGATAGGGCGCGTCTTTTGGTTGTCGAAGCTGACAGCAATGCTGAAGATTTTCCCAAGGCCATAATGGAGTGGCTGTAAATATGAATGAAATCTTGGTCACTTTTATTTTTATCGTAAACTGGTTCTGGGTGAATGCAGACGTTTGAGAAGGACCGACCACCTACCATCTCCCAGCAGTTTTTGATATAAAAGACTGGCCACCGCAAGGCAGCCAATGCAGACGGCCGCGCCCGCAAATGCGCAAATCACATTTGGCTCAGCGCAGAAAAACCGCTCGGTTTTTCGCTCGCCCGCAAGCGTCTGTACTTGCCTGTAGCGTGAGTGCAAATCATCATCTAGAATCTTTGAAGTGTGAGTCCGAATCATCCGAATCATCTAGAATCTAGCATCTTTGAGCTATATGCTATTGAACCGATTGCCTTTCAAACAAAACTCGCCGTCGATAGCAAACACTGCCCGCACGTCGTTTCCGCGATCCATAGATGGCGTCTGCACGGCTGCCACGCAGCTGCTCGAGAAAGCGAACGGAAGCAGCTACTTGTGGGTGCCCGTCAACGAACCGGTGCTGGGCGAAAGCTGTGCCTATTTTGTCGCCAAAAGGAACACGTCGGTGAGCGACTCTCTCGCGCTCGCGGTTCGCTCGCGCGCGCGGGCGCGCGCACAGCGGCAGATGAGGCGTGAGAGCGTGAGAGAGTGAAAAGCATCATCATGACGTCATCTGGTTCAGAAAATCTGATCAGATCATCTGATCAGATGCTACAGCGGCAGACGAGGCGGAGCGTGAGAGAGCGAAAAGTGAAAGTGAAAGCGTGAGAGCGCGAAAAGCATTGTTTCTTCAACGATTCTCGTAGGACAACCCATACCGGCTGTACGCCGTCTCCTTCAACAGCCAGCCGCCATTCCTGAGTGTCAAGTGGCACTACGACTTGACGAGCGCCCAGTCGCAGGGCGACGTGAATGCCACGCGTATGCTCAGCTACAACGGCTCCGTCGTGCTCGCCCTGCCGCAGAGCGTCCTCTGGCTGAGCGACGGCGGCAGCTCGGCCAGCGCGACCGGCGCGCTGCCGCTGTCCGTCACCTCGATGGCGCTGTACGACGTGGACGCTACGACCGGAAGCAGCGTCGGTGAGCTCGGCGCCGTCCTCTGGCTGGCCGTTAGCGGCGGCGGCCAGTGTGACAGCGTCCACGGCGTCGACTTCGACAGCCCGCTCGACCGACCGCTGTACGCGTGGTCGCTGTGCGACGTCCTGGGCGTGGACGGCGCGCGAATCACGTCGCGCATCGGCACGTTCGGCTACCACGCCGACGAGCAGGTCCTCGTCGCTGGTGTGACCGTGTCGGCGGAGGACGTCTCCTGCGGCGGCAGCGATAGCTGCCGCCGCCGCCGCAGCAGCCGCGTCTTCGAGGGCTTCGAGCCGGATGCGTCAAACTACGCGGTGGCGCTCGCTCCGGTCGACGCGGGGCGCGCTCTTGTGCTCTGGGCGGTGGCGAGCGACTCGAAAGAGCACGTATTTCGCGGCCAGCTCGTCGGCGTGCGGTCGCAGCACATTGTCGCCTACGCCGGAAGCGACGCGGATGGGGCGGTGCTTTACATCGGATGAAAGCCAGCGACCGCGTCCGCTGGCTCCGTTACTTACATCGGCTCCCGCAGCGGCCGCCAGGCAGACCGCTGCGGGACTCGGCGCCAGACGGGCTCGCGGCGGAACTGCCGAGCACGACCACGCGGGTCGCCGCTGACTCGTAACCTCACCGCGCCAGCAGAGCAGCTCGCTGCGTAAATCGCTGGCGACAAAAGGCTTCGCGTACGTATTCGCATAGCGAAATATAACTAGCGCATACGAAGATGAATGCGAATCCGTAGAGCTGGTAGTGCCGTGGTCTCGATGACGTAGAGCGTCTCGTGCGGTGGTCTCGATGACGTAGAGCTGGTAGTTCGGTGGTCTCGATGACGTAGAGCGTCTCGTGCGGTGGTCTCGATGACGTAGAGCTGGTAGTTCGGTGGTTTCGATGACGTAGAGCGTCTCGTGCGGTGGTCTCGATGACGTAGAGCTGGTAGTTCGGTGGTTTCGATGACGTAGAGCGTCTCGTGCGGTGGTCTCGATGACGTAGAGCTGGTAGTGCGGTGGTCTCGATGACGTAGAGCGTCTCGTGCGGTGGTCTCGATGGGTGGTCACTCACGCGATCACCAGTCGCGTGCCGCTTCACCCACGCGTGGTAATTCGAGAAGTCTCTCGGTCTGTAACTCAACAAAGACGTATAGGACTAAATGTTTACTTTGTTGGAGAGTTTTCAATAGGTCGCTCAAAGCTGGAGTGGCTTTCGGTTTTCAATGGACTTGATACTGTAGTCAACAGACTTAATTGGATACAGCAAAGTACGAGTGAGCTAGAGCGATGTGCGTTGTGCGTTCGCATGATGAGTCGACGAATGTGTCGCTGCTTTCTCTTCAAAATGCACTAAGCGAAACGTTACAATCTACCACCGCAAGAAGCACCAGCAGTTTCTGGCCACAACTCAGCAGACGAATCTGTGCATCACTCCAAGCCACCGCCGCCTCATGACAGGGAGACATGACAAGCTAAGCTCGTCGGAAAATAGACGAAACTTGCTGCATCGAGCGAGGAGCTCGATGCTTCTACAGAGGCTGTAAGACAGCGACCACTGCTGCAGCGCCCGAAATTGGCTGCAAGAGCCATGCGGATCGTGGTCAAAAGCCGCGGCGTCGCGCTCTTTTTTTTCAATCCCAACGCAGCGATTCCCTACGTGGAGATTATAAGTAGGAGTTATTTGTGATTAAAAAGGAGTTAATTATAATTAGGAGTGCCGGAGGTTATCCAGCAAGTTACAAAGCTGGTCGAATTTAAGCTGGTATTCTTGAAGCCTATTCGGACAAATTGGGGAACAATGAGGAGTGCACGTCGGCCTTCACCTTCACGGGCCGCCGAGACTGGCAGCTGATGACGAGCAGCTCTTTTCGGGCATCTCGCGACGTCGGTTCGACCCAACTTGCATGCGTATATTAAGCGGTAAACAATGATGGTCAAAACGAATCCGTCCCGTCTCTCAGGTTGCGAAAAAACATCCGCCTAACGACTGTCCGCGACGTTATAAATATATATATATATAATTCATTTATATAGCGCCCCAAGAGAACTTAATCTCTATTCAGGCGCTTCACATATACCTCGGGGCTCGAGCCCACGACCTCAGTCAGACCTTTGTCGGGGCGAGCACCTAAACCGCTAGACCAAACCAGCTCGGCACGACGGGAAGAAGACGAAATTAGGCTGGCAAGCGAAATTGGCTTGAGAGGCCGGCGCTTCGGTTTTCCACGTGTGCTGTGCAGTCGACCCCTGCGCACCCGTCCGGTTCCGGCCTGGCTGAAGCAAATCTGAAGAGGAAAAGCTAGGTGTCTCACGCGCGGTGCCCCGCCGGGCGTTGCCGCCTCGGGCAATAGTGAGAGGGCAGAATATTGCAAAGCAAGCGTCACTGCTTCAGCATGAGCTTTAATAATAATAATAATAATAATAATATTGCACTTGATAAAGCGCCCTCAGAGAACTTAATCTCTTTCTAGGCGCTTTACATTTGAAGGCGAACGATTGCAAACCGTCGAAAGACTTGTCACCACATGACTTCTGCACTCAGTTCCGTGGCATTGGATACCGGTAAAGCGGCAAAACAGTTGCACTTCAATGGACTACTATATTAGGGGGTGGCGTTTGACGCCAGATTGTAAGAGACATGTAGAACGTGAAAAGCAGCCAGTGGCAGGTGACACCCTCAAATTTCCTGAAGCCTCAAGCGGAGCCCACTCTGTAGAGGAAACACTGGCAGTACTATAAATACTAACTGATTTAGCAGCCAATTTTTGTATAGCGACAGAAGAGCCTTTACGGCTATCACCAGCGCTTGCAGTGGCGATAAAGGATCGCCCACCACAGGATTCGAACCTACGACCTCGGGACCGAGGTCGTGAAAAGCAATCGCCTTACCTAGTGAGTCATTAGTGATGCTGATTATGCAAAAGGTTAGATTGAGAGACCGAAGCATCAGTCGATTTGATTAGCACTTTGTCTATGTGTAGTAAATTAATTTATATGGGATTATGACTCCATTTCTACTTCTTACATCACAATCAAGTGCTAAGCATGGAAGGAACAAACCTTATAAGCGTTATGCAAGACATAATTTAAGCATTTATTTTCAGTGATCAATTTTTACTGCCCACGTGCAATTTAAAAAAATGAGAAGATACAGATAATCATTGTTCGCAGTGTATTGCAAAACTATGTACTTGAGTCGTACTGTAACCCAATTTCATTTGCATTCCGGTGTCAGGAATGTTGGTAGTCAGAAAGACCTACTTGTTCCTTCAAAATATGTGTGCTAAGTCTTTCAAAACACGCAACTGCTTTGCACTCGAAAGCTACATTTAAGATTACGATTTTAAACTAGGCATACTTTGTCAGCTCTTAATTGAGCAACATATACTGGATGGTAAACGTTGCAACACGTTTATTATCAGAAATAACCAGGGCCAGAGAGAACCTGTGGAAATAGCTGAAATTTGGCGAAAATCCGCACTAAAAGCTCCATTGCCTGCTAAAAACAATGGCAAACACTTTTCGTGCAGTTTTTCGCAAAGAAATGCAGTTGCTAGAAATAAAAATAACTAGAGGACATCATCCATTTGTAGTTTAATGAGAAATAAATTTATTCTCGATATAAAGAATTCCAAAGGCAATCCATCACAGAACAGATAGAGCGCGTCAATTTCAAATGCAAATAAAACGTAGGGAATTTTACATGATGAGATCAAAGAAGGTATGTGTTCTGGTGATTCAAAGCGTCTGTTGCCGGCCAAGAATTACTTATGCAGAGTAAGAACATTGCATAACATTAGCAGCATCCCAAGGATCAAATCGCAGACGAAAGCAATCACGGAAAGTTGCGGCAGCCGTGAGCAATCCACTCGCACCCAGTTTTTGAAGTATAACCTCATGGGCAGCGCTTATGCTTAATGACACATGATTTGTCCAGTCGGCCCTTCGCATCGATCCTAAATCCAGGAGTTATTGCTCCTGCTCTCCATTTTCTTGACAGCGCGGACATCTGCCTTGGGCAAAAGCATGTGGAAAACCCTAAAATACGGCTTAAAAAATACCGGTTCGAAGTTTTTCTTGCAAGCTTTTCCTTCGATGTGCTTCATACGTTACGAAAGCGATCAATTCAGGCACTCCTCACTAGATCTGACATAGTCTGCTACCTAGCAAGGGCTAAAGTACCGATCGATTCTTCCACAATATATCAAACATTTGGATCAAAACTTAACTGACTGGAAGTAAGAAAGTCAGATGGGAACTTTATCCACTCGTGAGAGCTCTCTGACTTGGACTTGGACTTTAGTAAAGCCTCTCAGCACTCTCTTCGCTGCAGAGCTACATACAATATGAATAAATATACAATTCATTTGTATAGCGCCCCAAGAGAACTTGATCTCCATTCGGGCGCTTCACGCGTACCACGGGGCTTGAGCCCACGACCTCGGACAAACCTCGGTCTGGGCGAGTACCTTAACCACTGGGTCAAACCAGCTTGCCAAAACGGCTTAAAAATCCAAGACATTCAACTTGTTTGCAGGATAATCTTCCAATGTAGTTCAGACTCGGCCTGAGTCGCACAAGTGACCTCCACGGCACAATCTCGACGTGCCTAACTGATGAGTAGTCGCTGTCCGGCCAGGCGAGGACCGAAGAAAACCGACCACGAGAATCAGGTCGTTACGGTTCAGAGGCGCTCGTACTTTTCAAGCTGCACACGAGCTGACTGCGGCTCTTGAAACCTTGAAATCTCGGTGAAGAAATGCTCTCTAAAGAGCGCAAGAGCTGATTCGAATCTTGCATTTAAGAGGGAAAGACCTCCAGAATGAGGTTCAACGAGTGGGGTAAGTAAGTAAGCGTGAATGAACCTATGATGGTGCTACGCCTTTCAAAAACCGCAGCAGCGCAGTCGTTTCACACGCAGCAGCAGCTTCTTCTTCTTCTTCAGTAACCGATGCTAAAAACGTTGCAACAAATTCCAAACAGGTTGATAGAGTTTAGCGCTCATTATGGCCAATTATTCGAAATCGGCATCGTTACCGTTGCAATATTAATTTGGTACCCATCTGTATTTTATGTAAAACGAGTGCAGAAATTTAAGAAACATTAGTTATCGCTGAGTGCACATGACGCATACAGAAAGCCGTGTGATCCAGGCCTGTCTGCCTCCGAGTATGGCCAACGGAATGATTGCAGAGTTTGCGCAATATCGTTACCACTACATGTAAAAGCTTAACGGGAACTCGGCACCTCGCTCGCCAGCTGACTTAACTGAAACAATGCGCGCCATATTTTCGTAGAGTCCCTGTAGCGGCGTTTCAGCTATAGCGATATGTATACAAAGGAAGCGCTGCTCTACCATGTACGCAGTAGCCGCTGTGCGGTATTTTGAAACGATGTGCCGGCTGGCGCTACGTGCGCTTAGAATCCGCACGGTTTTAACTGAAACCTTAGCAACTACCGCAGCAGAGGACCGCAAGCGGAAGTCAAAATAGTGTGTTCTAGAAAATTCCGCTCGCGGAGAGGAAAGTTTGCTCTCTATATCCTAGTCCATAATGAGCGCTGGTGTTTGGAGAACGCGGGTTCCGTCTGGCCATACGCATGACCCAGTCGGCCCTTCCGGATACCTGCAATAGTGTCCCGCAGATTCGAGCATCGCTCAGGTAGTAAAACCGTGCTTCCTTTACAGAAAATGTAACGTGCCTAGAAAGAGATTCAGTTCTTTGAGACCGCTATAGCAGCTGTATTATTATTATTGTTGTTATCATTACAAGCTGGCCTGCAGGCTAGCGGAGCATATTGGTATGACAGTATCTTCTCGGCAGCAACCTTGACACTCGACGCAGTATTCACTACAATGTTCCGTTCAGCAGTGGTGAATACCTGGTGTATTTTAACAGAACGGTCCTTAACCGATCGCCAACGGTCTTTAAACAGACAAATGGAACGGCGAATTTATTATCCATAAAATATATGACGACAAGAGGAGGCTGAAACTGGTGAAGAAGTTCAGCTAGGGAAGAAAGAGTCAAGCCATGGCAGGCCTCGTGGGTCAGTCTACAAACTCCACTCTGTATCTGTTGATCAACGCGAATCCATCGAAGATCCTCCAGCAAAGGAGACACATTGTCAAACCTCTGGGCTTTGTTAAATAGCCTTGCAGCCACATTAATCAGTAGCTGCAGTGGCCTTTCGAGTAGCTCAGCCAAAATGGAATCGCAATAATCTAGCCGAGACAGAACCAGGACGCTTGTTAAAATCTTTGCAGGACTGTCCCTAATCTTAGATATGGATGGCAAGCAGTATACACAGTCTTATTAATGAAACTCTAAAACTTTAGGCAGCTGTCTAAAATGACACCTAAAATAACACCTAAATTCCGTGCACACGATGACAGTCCCACGAAGCATGATCCATTAAGAGCCCAATGTATTGTAGTTCAGCCACACGTGCTGGGCATCATGGGAGTAATAATAATAATAATAACATAAATAACTGTGATATAGCGCCGTGAGAGAACTCGATCTCTTTGTGGGCGCTTTACAATTGCTGCAAAAGAAGCATGATCGAGTGGTTAGTAATAGCATGCTCAATAAGAAAAAAGAATAACATGGTTACGGGTGACATGCACAGGGTCAGCATGCAAGTAGTAGTTAGTGGCAGCATGCACAGTGTCAGCACGCATAAGCACAAAAAGGATGAATCACAGGAACCCACTAAATGCTGTGATAAATATATGCGTTTTAGTTACTTTTTAAATGTGGACAAGTCAGGAGATTTCGTGACATACGAACTAAAGGCACGGTCTCCAAAAGATTTGGTGTTTGTACGAGGTATAGGGATACACTTTGATTCCGAAAAGCAGGTGGTACGATGCTTGGCCTGGTGGGGGACTAGATCTGAGAGATAGGCTCAGGCCAAAGAATGAAGGGACCTAAAAGTGAGTGAAAAAACCTTGAAGTAGATGTCCTGTTTAGCTTGAAGCCAGTGCAGGTTGGCGAGAAGTGGTGTGATGTGGCAACTGCGAAGCCCACGACAGACAAGCCTAGCTGCAGAGTTTTGCACCAGCTGTAAGCACCTGAGTGCACAGGCCTGTAGGCCAGCAAGCAGTGAGCTACACAAGTCAAGACGAGATGTCATGAATGCATTGACCAATATATATATATATATATATATATATATATATATATATATATATATATATATATATATATATATATATATATATATATATATATATATATATATATATATTGGTCAATGCATTCATGACATCTCGTCATGTGTGGTGTCTCTTGTTTAAAAAAGCCCACATTTTAGCAATGTTATGCAGCTGAAAGTAGGCAGACTTGACTGTAAAGCTGATGTGGTCGTCTAGTGAAAGGTCACACTGGAACAGGAAGCCTAGATTTCGTGCAGATTCAACCGGACGTATGCTGGCAGATCCGATTTTGAGCGCTAGACTTTCCAATTTCTGAATCATACTTGGTTTGCCCATAACTAGTAAGTTGGTTTTATCATCATTCAATCTAAGAAAAATTGCTGCCATCCATATGCTGATGTCGTCAATACATGCAGCAAGGGAGTTGAGAAATTTCGACGAGAAATTTCGAGGGCTGGAAGGGATCAAAGCAAAGGTGCAAGAGAACGTCATCTGTGTAAAGTGAAAGTCTAGGTTGTGCCTAGCAATCACTTTGGCAAGAGGGAGAGTAAAAACCGTGAAAAAGAACAGGACCAAGACCTCCGAGGTACCCCATACTTCAAAAGGCTCCTCGGCTAATCTTTGTCATTCACATCAATACTGTAGAGTCTCCCACTGAGATAGGATCTAAACCATTGCAATGCAGTGCCAGTGACGCCCAGGCGAGATGAGAAGCTCTCAAGAAAGACTTAGTGATCGACAGTAACAAAGGCTGCCGAAAGATCAAGCACAACAAGCAGAGAGAAACTCTACCTAAGTCTGCATTCCTAAGCTGGTCGTTGTACACCCGAAGCAATGCTGTAGCAGTTCTTTTTTAGGGCCATTATGTTTAAATAAATTCTCCACCCAGGATCTAATATCTGTAATGAAAGCATTTAGTTAATAAGTCCCGAAGCATATTCGATGGTTTCAATGACAAAAACAGCTGAGTATCATCAGTTCTGCCTGACCGATCACTGTTCACAATCGTCTAAGTAGGATATGGTGATCAATTGGGTCGAAGGCAGCTTATAGGGCTAACAGGGCTAGGGCAATGACATTCACAATATCACTGCTGGATCAGATGTAACCTGTTACACGAAGCAGAGCAGTTTCGGCTGATTGGCGGTGTCCGAATCCCGACTGAAATGCATCAGATAATTTATTCTTTTCAATACGTGCTACAAGCAGCTGAGCGACAATCATTTCAAGAATCTCTAATGGAAGCAGAAGGAAAACTGGGCGATAGTTTTCCACGACCTCTGAATCCAGTCGACGTTTTTTAAGTATAAGTCCAATTAATGACGGCCGATTGAAACGACAGGAGTACAACCGGTTTTTCAGAAAAGTGATCGATATCTCAGTTACGTCACGGCTAAGTTTCTCTGCCCCAAAAGATCTCTGAGGGAATGGTATGGGGTCATCAGGTGATAAGCTATTTCTACAATAATTTGTCAAGGTAGCTACATCGCATGCATAAACCTCAGAAAATCTCCAAAGTAACTGGCTTGACTTTAGTTTTTATTTGAATCAATAAGCCCTGCTATTCTAAGCTTACTATTGCAGACTCTGAGCAAGTCCTTGAAATTGGCTAGATTTCATCAGACCCAGATTTCTGAAAGCAGTGTTCCAGTCTGTGCTTAACACTGCGAATCTGTCGAAGTTTGTTGGTAAATTGAGAGGAGTCTTGGCGACTCAGTACAAAGACTGAATAAATGGTGCGTGCTCATCAAGGGCATCCTTGAGTTTCACGTTAACTACATCATAAATGAGGAGGGTATCAAAGCTTTTGGCCAAGTCTGGCTGCAGGTCAAGAAGACCTGCGTCACCGATTACAAAACTATAAGTTGTGCTGCTAGAAAACTTTACGTTACCCCGTCGGCACAACGGCACAGTAACAGTGTACGAGCAGCTAAGCGAATTACCACTAGTGACTAAGGTCCACCTCGTCCTTTGTGACCGATGACATCATTTCTCCATAACTTCTTAGGGACAGCATACCATAATAATGATCTGTACTATCATCGAATAAAACAACTAGATCAACAAAATTCACTATCTGGTTACTGAGAAATCTATTCAAAACATAGTGCGAAGTAAACAACCTAGAGCTTAGATGATTTTCCAGAGTTATAAAGCTGCTTGGTGAGCTCAATACCATTGCTAGAAGTTCTCGAGAAAAGATTGGCTGAATCAACAGCTCCATTCATAAAATAGTAATACATTTGTGTAGTGCCCTCAGACAACTGAATCTCTTTCTAGGCATTTTAAATACCAAATGATCGGTGAAAACATCCGAAAGCAGCAGGCACAGTGTAAGCATGGATTTGCATACGAACGACGAATCACAATGCCCCACTAAATGTTGTAATAAACGGCCGTTTTAACCATTTTTTAAAGGCAGTAATGTCAGGGGAAATTGTGATGTGCGTAGGGAGTGAGTTCTAGCAGCAAGCCGGCCTTACTAGCTATCATTCTGAATTGCAGTGGGCAACTGAAGGACTGGATCCCACGACCTGATCGTGAAGTGCAGGCACGTTTCTCTAGGCCATGACCCAAGACCTCCAAGCAAAAGTAAACAGATTCAAAGAATAATTTGATTTGTGGCAGAAGAGCAACAACAGCTATCAGTCATGCTTGCCATAGGCCAGCAATTGCTTGCTGGAGGACTCGGAACCCATGACTTTGGTCATTAGGTTTGAGCACAGATTTAGCATATTTCCACTGTCACTTGTATGCATAAGCTCAAAGTTACATCGCCTAAGCTGCTGCAACAAATTCAGTCAGGTCAAGCAAATCGCATTTTTAGGTTGATAAAGCCAAGAGCTAACGATAACCATTCCCGAGGCCCTGCATAGAACGAAAACTTTTTTCGTGTTCCCAGGCAGCCTTCGCAGTGAAAAATGTCGCACTGCAAAACTACTGCCAAATGATGTTATGTGCTCATGACATAGCACAATAGCTTACAAGAGTGAAGCAGTCTGAGCAAACCAAGCTCTACATCCCAGCCATTTGTTCCGGGCCAGGAAGATCTGAAGCATGATCTTGGTCCCGAGGTCATGGGTTCGAATCCTGCGGTTGGCAATCCTTTATTGCTGCTGCAAGCGGTGGTGATAGTCGTAAAGGCTCTTCTGTCGCTACACAAAAGCTGTTAAATCAGCTAGTATTAATTTATTTATTTAATGAGACGGCCAACAAGGTTTTACAGTGCAGGTCATAAAAAATTAAAGCAATCAGGGCAAACTTGGGCATCTGAGAGCATTGCTGACAGCCAGAATGGCAATTTTAAGCACCATACAGTATAAGTCTTGATGACGTTGACTGATACAATAGATAATAAAAGCATAGCAACCATGCACAATTTCATTCCAACACCGGTAGAGCATAATTAAGATAACAGCAATGACACATGCTATGTGCACAGATATCGGCAGGCAGCAGACCGAACAGCATCAGGCTGAATGCGACTAAGAAACGTCAGCTTCAGATCGGTGTCCACTCGGCAAGTAGCTAACATATGAGACAGGCCAGTTCGGCCAGGCAATTCCTGCACCTGCTGTCTGTTCGACTTGCTCGATGAAGACGGCTTAGAAAGAATGCAGCAAGCCATCATTATCAGCAGGTTATCGACAGCAGCATGATCGTGAAGAGCAATCTCAGCTGCTGAGTTGCTGAGCCAGAGGTGGAGCTGAAAAACGTCTGCAGCCTCAGCAGCACCAATCCGCTGCAAAAAAAATTGATTGAGCTCACTAATCGGACTACAACACGCTGAATTCACTAGCAAGCCTGGATGACGTCAACAGCCTGAAGAAAAGGTTAGATCAATGCTTGCTCTCTTGCTCTGTCACCTTAGAAGGATCAACTTCAAGGAGTGCTGCCACAATGGTATACAGGTTGAAATGCAGCCCACCGGTACCTATAGAAAAGGTTAATGCTTGTTTAATGTTCGACAGGTGTCTTGCCACAAGTCTGCTACGTTCGTTGGCAAAACGTCATGCAGACAAGCAACGATGCAGGAAAGCATGTGTTTTCACATAGCAGCAGCAGCCACGAGTCTTACAGCTGCTGCTGCTCGACTCGATGGGCTCCTGCTGCTTCTGCCTCAAGATTGAGCCACATGTGAGTCTGTGGCGCTTGTCGTCACGTGATACACCATCGGTTAGGATCTCCAGAGCAATTAGACCGGCAGCCCAGTCGTCTGCCTTCGAGTAGTCAATAACGACTCCGTGGCCTGCCACTGCATCGAGCACTTCCGGAGGCATGTGTGCACGGTTGCCTCCTTTAGAAACGACAGACTTCTCATAGGTTAGTCGTAGGCCGACGAGCGCATGCCCGAAGTCACTGACCACCAGCCGCGGGCAGCAGCATAGTCCCGAAACTGGAATATTGTTTCTGCCAGCTGCAACGTGTGCAATGAACGCACGACGACATTATGGGCGACCGGCTAACACATGTACGAGAGGTAACGGAGCAATGGGAGTTCAGTGGGGGCTTACCATGCACACACCCGCATGCTTCTAGCAGGATGTTTTCTGATTTTAAGTCCCGATGCACTACGGCGACTGACCCAAGGTAAGCAACAGCTTCGAGCAGTTGACAAATAAGCTGAGCGCGTATCCTTGGCGTAATGATGGCCGGCGTGAGGCCTCCGACGTCGGCACCCCGAATATAAGCATGCAGTGTCGAGTTGTATCTTAAAAGAAGAACAATCAAACGACCGGCAGGTTATTTCATGACAATGCTGGATTCAGGCGATTGAAAGAGATTCTTGGCAACAACTATCAGTGGTCAAACTTAAGCACATGCAGAATACTTATAGATGACTAAATAAATTTCAGAGAACAAAAAACAGCCAGAGCAGTTATCAAAGCAACTAAACTGAACGAGGCACACTTCACTCAATTAGATAAGCCTTACTGTATAAACGACTAGCCTTGAAAGCCCTTCAGCCTTGCATATTTTCTATTAAGCTACCAGCCATAGCAGCCATGAGCAGTTTGTGCAGCTGAAGGGACTCGAAAGTTCTGATACTGGACAGCTCTGACCCCATTCATAATAATTGGTCAATTTCCCAAAGCCACTAAGTTGGAGCAAATGACGGCAGACGAGAGTAACAAGCACTCGTTCTTAGTGACAAAAATCAAAGAGAAAAAGCCCCAGGACCTTCTAAAATCATGCAAAGTAAGCAATTCACGACAATATCGGCAGTCGGATGCATATCGGCTGAATGAATGCACTAAAGCATAGGTGACTAGATGACTTGAGTTCTTTGGCAGGACTTAGCAAACAAAGGGCTCTCAAATCGAGAAATATTTAGTTCTCACATATGCTACATGACACCACCATTACCAGTATATAATAAGATAACACAGCAACGACATACGACTTACAGATGGACACTTGGGCCTCATATGTAGGAATCTTTATTATTAGCCGCAAGACAGTAAGATAGGCTCTAGCCAAGCTGTAAGGGCATTCTTCACAGATTGAATGCACCCAGCATGTAAAAGGAAACGCGTGCACACAAGTGCACGTGGATGCAACTAGTTTCGTTATCATAATAATGATAATAAGACATTTGATAAAGCATCCTAAGATAACTAAATTTCTTTCTAGGCATTTTATATTTGCTGCAAAGGAAGCACCATCGAATGGTTAATGGCAGCATGACCAATGACAACAAGCATAACATGGTTAGGGGTGACTTGCACAGGGTCAGCATGCAAATATGGTGCAAGCACATAAAGGACGAATCACATGGACCCACTAAATGCTGTTACAAAAAGGTGTTTTCAGTTTCTTTTTTAATGTGGTCAAGTCAGGGGATGTCATGACGCAAGTCGGAAGTGAGTTCCACGCTTTGGGAGCATCCGAACTTAAGGCACGGTCTCCAAAGGATTTGAGGCTCGTACGAGGTATAGGTAAATGATTAGATTTCGAAATGCGAGTGGTACGATGCTTAGCCTGGCGGGACATTAGATCTTATAGGTAGGCTGGAGCCAAAGAATGAAGAAACCTAAAAGTGAGCCACAAAACGTTACGTCGATGCATGGCTTGACTAGTAGCCAGTGCAGGTCAGAGAGAATGGGTGTGCTGTGGCAACTGCAAAGCTCACGACAGACAAGCCTAGCTGCAGAGTTTTGCACAAGCTGTAAGCGCCTGATTGCACATGCCGGTAGACCAGCAAGCAAGCAGTGAGTTACAGAAGTCAAGACAGGATTTCATAAATGCATGGACCCATTTAGATGTGGTATCCCTGTCTAAGCAAGCCCGAATTTTAGCAAAGTTATTTAGCTGAAAGTAGACAGACTTGATTGTGGAGCTGATGTCATCGTTTGATGAAAGGTCACTTTGAAAGAGAATGCGCAGATTTCGTGCAGATTCAGAAGAAAGTATGCTGTCAGAGCTGATTGTGAGCATTAACCATTCCAATTTCCGAATCACACTTGGTTTGCCCATAACCAGTAAGTTTGTTTTATAATCATTCAATTTAAAAAAGTTTGCTACCATCCACGTGCGAATGTCATCAATACATGCAGCAAGAGAGTTGATGGAATTTGACATGCTAGAGGGCTGGGACAGATCAAAGCAAAGGTACAACTGACTTGTCATCTGCATAGAAATGAAAGCCTATACTGTGCCTAGCAATCACATCGGCAAGAGGGAGAGTATAAACCGTAAAAAGAACCGGACCTAGTACGGAGCCCCGAGGTACCCCATATTTCAGAGGTGCCTCGGATGATCTTTGTCCATTAACATCAATACTGCGGAGTCTCCCACTGAGATAGGACCAAACTATTGCAGAGCACAGCCAGTGATGCCCAGGAGAGGTAAGACAAGCTCATTGATACTAACCTTGCAACCGATCGCTGACTTGCAATCGGTTCAAAATGGCTGTTATCAGCCTTACTAAAAGATTGTAGAGGCACCAGACAAGAATACAACAGCGGCAATTAATTATGAGGGTGATGACATGGCTTTTGATACTAACCTCTTCATTGGAAGGAAAACAGTGAGGGATCTGCCGGACGGAGACTGCTGCATAGTTATATTCAAGCAGCTAAATCTGTCCAACAGCTGGTTCGACAGGACGTCCACAAATGGCTTGAACATTTGTACTATGTTCGGGTGCCGGAGACCTCTGCAAGCATGGTAGCAGGCTGAGCGACAAAGCTATAGCAATAGCCTAGTCAGCTTAAGATAACGGCAGGGGGCCGACGAAAGCAATGAACGGTGCCGGAAACTACAAAAGCTTAACAATGGCCTGACAAGAACAGAAACTTGCGAGGCAGGCATGTTTCCAGAGCACTCTAAAGAAAAAGTATCACCTCTGCTCATCACTCACAGCCTGTGTTTCAAATGCTACTCACACGGAACTATTCCTGATTTCCGGTATTGCAGATGCACAATCACAAAAAGCTGCAGTCAACTACCAACCATTTGCTTGACCACTCAATGTCGTCAGCAACCTACCTACCTAGTGATCGTTATAGTAATCTCGCAAATCTTTTAACTACCGTGTGAGCAAGCTAGATAGCTAGATAAGACCACATGGTTAAGTCAACCTGATTAGTAAGTGACATGCCCACTGGACTCCCAGTCAAATCATTGCCTTCTTCAGTGTGCTGACCTTTAATGCTACCACTAGTGATCCTATCCCGGAAGTTCAACTCTCTGTCCAAGAACATTAACTGCCCTCTAGTCCTAAAACCTACAGTGGTTCATCCGATATGCACATATTTGCAGCTTCCACGATTCCTTAACAGCGATAGCAATTATGTCATTAGCCTTAGGTCTTGTCAGTACTTCCTTCAAGTGAAACACTTTTTAGGCCTCTTATAACTAGAAAAAAACCCTTGCCCAGCGAAACTTCAGCAACTCCCGAATTGGGTATCTATTGCAGTTCTAATATCAGACAATCGCTGGAGCAAAGGCAGACCGAACAGACTCCTATACAGTAATTCAACCCTCGCTTGTCAAGTTCCAGACCGTTTTTTTTAACTAATAACTCTAAAGAATCGGTGTGGTTGGAAATCTATACTGACCTCACCCGTTTGAGCCCCTATTATTTCGCCCAGGCATTATACTGGCACAGCAGCCCAATGGCTTAGGTCGTAGCACAGTGGAAGATTTCAGAGCACTGACTTCGATTGGCAACGTCACGAGAGGAGCCAAGTAGTATTTCAGGCACATCCTCATTGTTATTTTTTACCAACAATTTATACTCTTCCTCTTGATAATGTAGAATGTAATCACCAAGCATAATCTAGGCATTCAGTTCTATGCAGATGATGCACAGCTATACTTATGCTTTCAGATCCATCACTGACTGCCAGATCGCCAGTCTCTTAACAGCAAGTATTGTGAACATTTGTATTCGGCAGCATTCTGTCTCTAATTAAATGAATATAATACCAGCCTACTAGTGATGGGTAAAGCTATGGTTACTCAGACATTAGAAAGCCTAAACCTTAAAGAGGGCTGGGCTTCAGAGTAGCCTTCACTGAATCCGTGCGCCCTGTTCCAAATAAAACAAAACCCATTACATAACCACAGCAAATATGCAGCTAAGTCTCTTTACTTTCAGCCAGGTAGCATGGCAAAAATTAGGGCTCGCTTTAAGATATCCATTCAAGATATCCATAACTCACTGCTCAGGTCCTTCTGCCCGTGCAATATGTCTCTTACAGCTGGAGCAAAACTCAGCACCTGTCTGGGGTTGTCTGTCGAGAACATAGAAATTTCCACATTATACAACGTCTCACTAACCTTCACTGGCTTTCCAGTAGCACTGAGTCGACTTCAAGGTCTTCTCACATGCTGTTAAGTTGCTTCATTCACTTGTACTAACTTATCCATCGGAAAAGCATCCCAACAGGTTGTGCATTGCATCACCTGCTCATCTGGCTTTAGACATTAGATCGCTGTGCCTCTAACAGCTTCAAATTCTTTTATGGCCTTGCCTTCAGCTACTATGCTCTCTCAAAGCCCAGAACTTCCGTAGAACTGAGGTCACAACATTCCCTGCCTAGGCGAATGCAGCAGCGCGCGGAGGCACAGCGGCACAGCGCAGCGCTACGTACCGAGACCGTCGGCCACTTTGTCCAAAGTGGCCTCCAGACAGAGGCAGCAGCTCTTCCCCGATCGCCATGAGGGCTCGAGGAGTGTTGAGCATGATCTTGACAGCCAGAGGCTCGCTTCGATTCGGTGGCACGCCCACGCCGTCGTCTCGCCCGGCAGACGGCAGAGTGCGGCCAAGGCCGGAAGCTAGACCAGGCGGCACGCTCGGCACGCTAGCGGCGCATTCAGCAGCTGCTTCGTCTGCGGCAGCACTCTCTGCCGCCGCCACTGCAACGGCTGCTGCCGCCGCCGCCGATAGAAGCTCTACGCTCTGGCTTGTGGCAGCCAAGTTGGGCTTCTCTGCAGCACGTTGCAACAGCAGCGGCGGCAGCGCATCTTGACTTGCCGGATGCAGAGAGCCCGGTCCCTCACCACTGCTGCCGCCGCCTGCAATGGAGGGCCGCGGCGTCGTCGGCCGCGCAGTGCAGAGGCCGTTGCCATCGATCACTAGAGCAGGCAGCGACTGCTCCGAAACGCAGCTCCCCAGGACGACGAAGCTGCTGCTGCTGCTAGCATTCGCCTCGTGAGGATCGCAGCAGACGCAGCGGCACGCCGAGCCTCGCCCGGCAGCCGCGTCGTGGTAGCACCAGTCGCTGAACTCGACGGCCGCAGCAGGGGTGGCGGCTTCATCATCGCTATTGCACCTCGGTCGCGGCTGCTGCTCTGGCTGCAGCAAAGAATCGCTCGGCGGCTCGGGTGCGGACGCGGTATCGGCCTGTGTCACCTCGGTCACGTCGCATGACGGGTCGAGTACCTCTATACCGTCCGACACGATCGCTGCTTCAGGAACTGAAGCAGTGGCAGCTGGCGGCTCGATAAACGACCGGTCGATCAGCTCAAAGCTAGATGACCGGCTGATGACGACAAAAGAGGGCACCTCTTCGAGGTCCTGCAGCTGCTCTGGCACGGCATGCTGCATCGGCTGAGTGGCCGCCAAGGGTTCGGTGAGGCTTAAGCGTAGCAAGAGAGGGCAGTCCAGCACGAGGCCCTCCGCCGTCGGAGCAGTGCGATGGCTGCTGGCACCTGTGACGGCTGCATGCACTTGGCCACCAGCAGAGGCCGAGGCGACCACGGCAGCCGTGCATGCGCTCTCGTCGTCGTCGTCGGAGTCCTCTTCATCCAGCGCTCGCACGGCCGCTGCGTCCGGAGCCGGACATTCGGTTCCGGCAGCAGTAGGGAAGCAGGCTGCTTGTTCTTGCCCATCGTGTCCTGGCTTGCTCGTCGGGCAGGCAGCGAAGACGAAGCCGCTGCAGCCGCGACCGAGCAACTCTCCGAGACGAAGGTCTTTGAGGGAGCGGACAGCGGGCGCGGCCGCATCACTGCACTCGGCACGCGGGTTCAAAATGCTAGCTGCAGCTGCCTGCAAGAACAGGTGGTGTGACAGGTCGTCGAAAACAGTGGCCCAACCTTCAGGCATCGCCCACGGCCGAGGCAGCGCGAGTGGATGAGGCTCTACGCACTATCTAGGCGTTAAATCTACCCGTGGGTCAATCAATCAGGGTAGAAACAGACACCTGATCAAGCAGACTGCGACACAAGGCAAACAGGTGGACCGGGAATACCCACATATGCTAACAGCACGACAGCGATTAGGTGGCGAAATGAGTCGTGAAAATGCATTAATAATAATAATAATAATACACCGTTCGTATAGCGATCAAAGCGAACGCGATATATATGCAGGCGCTTTACAACAATACTGCAAGAACATCGCTGGCCTAGGTTGGCGACATGCACTGTGTCAAGCATGCGAAAGCAAACGAGACACGAAGACACTCATAACCACCCATAGGCCCTCGCTTACCCTTATTTCGCGGCCGTCGTCTTTTTTGCTCTCGTTCTCGCCGAAGTATGCCAATCCCGCGACGAACCCGTAGAGCGGCAGAAAAGCTCTGGGCCTACGGCTGGGTCCACCGATGCGAAGCTGGGAAACGGCTTTCGTCAGAAGCCCGAACCTGGGCGTCGCTGACTGGCTCCTGGAGGCAACCAGCAGAGCCTGGCATGGCCGAAACGGAACTTTCGTCGGTTGGGAGACACCGAGAGAGCTGATCACTTTGATAAGGCCTCTCACGGCCGCCGAGACGGGTCGAAAGGACGCCATCTCGGCCGGACTGTGGTGGTACACCACGTGACATGTTTAACCGAGCCCGTGTTAGCAATCGAGGCGCGCGTGAGTCATAGCAGCCAGCCTCCGGGCCGACGTGGGCGGGCGGATGTACGGTGCTCAAGCAGCTCGTAAAGAGCCATTGCGCTACGAGCACCTACTCGCGGCTAGGCGCGTGGGTCTTGCGCGCAGGGACGTTTATTGAAGGATAGTGCGGCCGCGTGTGGGTAAGAGCGGTCGCAAGCCGGGGTCCCCGCCGCCGGCGCGGCCGCCGAGTGTCTGTTGCAGCTACACCGCCAGTATTTGTTCCGGTTGGTCAACGGATACAGAGATCACTTCTTCGGCAGACCGAAAAGGCCCGCCTCGGCTTGGCTTCTTCAAACCTAGCTGAAGCGATACACCAGTTTCAGCCTCCTCGCGCCCTCAGGTCCTGTATGAACAATACATTAGGCGCACCGTTCCTCCGCTTAAAGACAGTTGATCAATGAAACTTTTGCTCTGCAGATCGTAGACTGCGGAACTCACTTCCACAATTCCTACGCAACGATATCAGGTTAAGGTGCTTGCCCCGACCGAAGTCTGACTGTGGTCGCGGGCTCGAGCCCCAAGGCATATGAGAAGCGCATGAATAAAGATTAAGCTTTCTTAGGTTGCGATACAAATGAATTGTATATATAATATACTACCCTGCAGTCGACTGTGGCAGATACTTTCCAGCCGTCCTAAGCTGCTACTACCACGGTACTTACTGCATCCGCTGCCCTTCTGACACAGCCATGCTTTTCACTTTCTTTTTGTAGCGTAAATTGAAATCTGTTTGCTGCCAGATGGGTACCAAACGCCGCGTCCAGCACGTACTTTAGTGAGTGCACTGTACGAAACCAGAGTTCCATTCTGTTGCGAGAGCCGCGATGCGAGTTCTGCTAGGACAGCCTGCCAGGCCGCAGCTGATGGCTTTGCAAAGAAATACATTTCGGTTTTTGCTATTAGTGCGAGTAGCATTTTTTCTGCGAGCTGTACTTCTTCTGACTTAACGGCATTTAAATAGAAGTAGAAGCCCATATGTGCTAAGCAGCATTTGCTTAGAACTTGTGAATTGTCCTTACAGGCTTATGAATGCTGAAATTGTGCATGTTATATCACTAGGTGTTAGACACATTGCACACATATTTACCACTAAATGTAATTTACCATGAACATGAACATTTTCTAGCTAGTCATACAACGTTTTACCATTCTTTTAATTATATTATACGTTCTAAAAATACTTGTATATATATATATATATATATATATATATATATATATGGTCCCCCCTACGGTACATGTAGGTAGCTGCTCAGAATGTGATACTCCATGTGGTGGCAACTGTCACTGTTGATTGAGCGTAATTATACGGTCGTGGTTTCTTCTTGAGGCGTATGTATTTTGCCAGTGCATTGCGGCATGCGTAATTGTATTTTAAAATTAATATTAGAAAGTGGCTGCGACTGACCTACCATAATTCGTAAAAATCGAGGTGTTAAACTTCAACACAGTTCAACAGCTCGCGGCTCTCAAGGTTAATAATAATAATAATGCGCTTGATAAAGCGCCCTCAGAGAACTTAATCTCTTTCTAGGCGCTTTACATTTGCTGCAAAGTGAAATGCAATTGAATGGTAAGTAAAATCATGCTTGAAAAACAAACAAAAAGAATAATATGGTTAGGGGTGACATGCACAGGGTCAGCATGCAAATGTGGTTAGTGGCAGCATGCACAGTGTCAGCACGCATAAGCACATGAAGGACGAATCACAGGGACCCACTAAATGCTGTCCTAATTAGGTGTGTTGGTTGCGACAAGGGAAGAACTTGTGATCACGTCTGAAGCAAAACGCGAGTGGGACGTGAGGGTTTAATCGAGAAAAGGTTACTTGTTTCGGAGTAGTACACAGGCATGAAGGCATTGGCCAATGATTAGGCATGATGGCACACTAGGTAAGGTAGTTGCTTTTCACAATCTCGGTACCGAGGTCGTGGGTTCGAATCCTGCAGTGGGCGATTCTTTATTGCCACTGCAAGCGGTGGTGATAGCCGTAAAGGCTCTTCTGTGGCAACACAAAAGAGGCTGCTAAATCGAAAAGAAAGTAAAAAGAAATTCGGCATATTGTTTGCTAGCGTTCAGTATTTCTGTTTTGCCCCAGGTGCCACATTGACACTACAGGCCGTCGGTTTATGTTGAGAGCCAACTGGCTGGCAAAAATGTAAAGGGCTGAAGTCTGGTTAGTGATACCTGCAGCAGGATTCGAGCGCAGATCCTCATCGTGTAGCACCTGCGATGCGTAGCGATACCGTCACCAGTAAGTCAATCGCTAGACCAGGTCAAACGTAAGCAGCATTGCATTTACGTTGAAAAACGCTAAGGTGACGTTTTAATTGGGCTCCGACTAGCTTTTGTTAAGTATCTTCATCTGTAACTCCACAAAGCCACATGGACTAATTCTTCGTGTTACGAGAGCCAAGAGCTGCCTAATGTGGCTTTTCGGTGTGGGCGATTCGACTTATGAGTTATACCCGGCCGTTTGATGGACATTTATGGTTGGATTCTTCGTTGAGAGTTAAGTGAAGTGAAGATAAATTACCAAGGCAGGAGTATTCGGGCAGTTGGCTGTATCGTGCAGGTTCGAGTGGAAGTTTGCTCAAAAAATGCCCTGGAGGCCTCTGCGGACATGCAGATTGGCGTAGTAGGGTTTTGTCGGGCGAGTTCGGTTGGTCCAGGTTGATTCGCGGGGCTCGTATTCGTGCTACACCTACAACTGGAGTCGCTTCGATGAGCTAAACCGTCATCGTTTCCCAGAAGACTACTCGCCAGCGTCATGGCAATCGGGTGTCTGGATAACACTTTCTCATCTACATCCGTCGTTGGACGACAAGAGGTGCATTAGACTAAGATTAGGGTCGTCTGAAAATCCTATTTACTTGAAAAAACCTACAGCCAGCCAACGCAAATGGCTTCACAAAGTCTTTAAGAGACACCGAATCGGCCGTCGAAAATTGATTCGCCCTCTCGCGCCACTTCGCTCGTCGTGCTTCACTCTTCGCTAGAACAGAGTGGTGCGGTCAGGATGCCACAGCTCTACACTTCTCTCGCAGGAGCGGTCAGGATGCCACAGGCTTCCTTAACCGAAAGCAAAAAAGGAGTAAGGGGGTAAGGCGGCTAATAGTGGGAGTTAAAGTAATGTAATGTATCTATAATATGGAATACATAATGTAATGCAATATATCTATAAAAGTAATGTAAAGTATCCATAATATATTAAAAAGAGTGCATGAGCCGACGACTGTAGCTCACCGTGCGCATATACATGTATATAAGCTGACATCTGGACAGCAGAAAGATTTCGAAAGAGAGCTGAAAGTCACGCGTACTTTGTGCTAGCAAGTTGGACATCTGAAAATGCACGCAAAGTTCAATACCTTAAAGTGTTCGTTCTTCATCGACCGTGGTCGTGTATTCGAGTCCTTCAGAGAGCAAGACTTTATTGCTAGCTGTAAGCTATAGCGATAGCCGTTAAGGCTTTTCAGCAAACGTATTAATTAGGCTGTTGAATTACTTAATTCAACAACGGCTCTCTCGCCTTTGGGGACTGTCTGGTGCCGACCTGCGCACTGGTAGTTGCCTCCTTTAGAGCACCGCCGTCATTGCCGCTCCGCCCTAGATACAGTTGAAAGTTAACCCGTTGTGGCTGGTGCCGGAAAGCCAACTGTAGTGTCCTGCTGCCACTGGGTATGTGCGAGCTGTCGTGTAGAACTCAATTGAGAGAGAGGGAGAGACAGAGAGAAAAAGAGAAAGAGAGAGAGAGAGAGACTGAGAAAAAGAGAGAGAGAGAACGAGAGAGAACGAGAAAGAGAACGAGAGAGAACGAGTAAGAGAACGAGAGAGATAGAGAGAGAAAGAGAAAGAAAGAGTGAGAGAAAGACAAAAAAAGAGAAAGAAAGAGAGATTTGAGGCGCTAGAGAGGTTAGGCAATACAGAGGTGTAAGATATATAATGTAATGTAATGTATCTCCATCTGTAACTGTACAAAGCCGCAAAGACTATGTGTGTGTTACGCAGGAGAGTTTTGTATAGCGCACTCACAGCCTAAGCGGCTTTCAGTACGCATTCGGTTGCCAACAGACTTCGTCTCACGCAACAAAGAGAAAGTGGAAAGTATAGCAGAGTCAGGAGAGCAGTTGAGTTAGTGAGTAGCATGGAAGTAGCACCTCAGGACCACTGAAAAGGATGAGCCATAGTCGGCAGTAGGAGAGTAGTTGTCGTTTCGTAAGAATTGTGGAAGCGAGTTCCACAGTCTAGGACCTGCAGAGCTAAAGCTTCTGTCGCCAATGGTCTTTAAGCGGATGAATGGAACAGCGAATTTATTGTCCGCACAGGACCTGAGGGCACGAACAGGCTGAAACTGATGCAGCAGTTCAGCTAGGTACGAAGGAGCCAAGCCGTGGCGGGCCTTGTTGGTCAGCGTAAGAGCTTTGCTCTGTACTCCGTTGCTCAACCGGCATCCATCCTAGCTCTTTTAGCAAAGGAGACACGTGCTCAAACCGCTGGGACTTGAAGACAGCCATATTCATAGTCAGCTGCAGCGGTCTAATAGCTTTCTTTTTGGTAGTCCAGCCGATACGCGTTCTCTTTCGCCTGTTACTCTTGACTGCAATTCGTAGCAGCGACTAGGGACTGCAGCGAAAAGTAAAAGACACAAGAAAACACGTATCTCAATTCTCAGCTGAGCACTCGACAAGAAATTTGAGAAAACGTTATAGAAAAAGTAAGATTTAGCATTTAGGTGAGCCAAACCCTGCGGGGTTAAATCGCACTTGCCAGGTCGTTTCTAGCTGCCGGCTTACTATCAGTGACAGTGTTGTAAGCTGACGCTGTTATCACGCACGCGCCGGAACACAAACTTCGAAATGCAGACATCGAGGGGGGTTTCCACACTCGTGTATTTCGTCAACGCTAGCTACACCACGCACGGCCGTTCTCAGCTCCGTCTTGTTTTCTACTGCCAGCTCCAGTCTCCAGTGACTCACCCTTGTAAAACATCAACTCATTCCACCATAATCCCATATAACCCATAAATCAATAAAACCATAAAGCAGCAATAAACCATAGAGCCACATGACCCATGATCTCAAGATCACAAATCCCAGCAAAATACACTTTAGAATCAAAGCAGCACACCTGGGAAAACCACTTTACAATATTACAGCCCCGTCGCCGTCTAGAAACCACCATTAACATGACCGGCACTTTAACAAAATCAGATGAGCTCTCATCTAATGATAACAATCTCAGCAGCAACATTAAACTGCTGTCCCAACAGGCAGGCTACCTCACAGCTGCTCGAAGGAGGCGCCCTGGAGCACGGCCTTTAGCAACCATCAGGCTGCTTAAGCCACCAGCCTCTCTGTACCGCTCGGGTATCGCTACTAGACTTTTCCCGCGGCCAGGGGTCAGGTCCATACCTCTTTCCTCTGCCACAAGCCGTTCGGCAAGTATCTTGCCCGCCTTTTTAGAAGGTGCACAGCACTTTCCTACTGAAGCCACTTTGATCCATGCGACCGTCTTCTCAGGAACCAATGGCGCCGACTCGCTGGCCGCAGGCGCTGTATCGCTCTCTACCGGTGCCTCCGCGGCCGCCGCCACCTCTCTAAATGACACAGCCACTTCTCTAGTAGACACCACCACTTCTCTGGTGGACGCCTCTACTTCTTTGGTGGTCGCCGCCGCTTCTCTGGCGCACGCCGCCACCTCTCTGTTGGACACCGCCACCTCTATGGTGGACTTCTGTGGACGGTGCCTTTGCAGCCGCTTTGCAGCCTATGCATGCCTATACAGCCGCTTTGTCCTGGGTCGCATATACAGCCTGCGCCTACTCTGTCGCCTGCACCTCCTCTCTTCCGGACGATACCGCCTCCCGGAAGAAAGCTGCCACCTTTCTGCCTGCCGGACGCTGCCCCTATTTGCAGACGCTACCGCCTTTTTGCCGGACCCCTCAGCCCTGCCGCTGACCGTTGCCTCGCCGAACGACGTCGCCTCGTCGCATACCATCAGCACCTGGCAAGCCGTCACAGCATGGATCGCCGTCGTGCCGAGTGCCGCACAGTTGCAGCCTGGAAAACCTCCGTCACCCGGCACACCGACCGCAATTGCTGCTGCCACTTCTGGTCGCTTCTATTAGCCTCCTAGTTCCGACCAGTGTTTACCATAGCCGAGCTCAGCAGCCGCGCTTTACCGGCCGGGCTTGCCAGTGCTGTGATCAAAGCCTAACGCTGCAATCACTGCTATCACAAACTCTAAAAATTTAGTCGCCAGCGTATGCTATTTCGAGATTCACGGTATTTTATTCGACGAGTGATATTCGATGCAACATTTCGCCTCGTGGATAGTTACGCTTTGAACTGACCTAGCTGACGAAAAATAGTATAGACAATCCTGGGAGTTAGCTGTACTACTGATAAGTACAAAAATCTGTCATAATTGTAAGCACACGCAATGAAATAAGATCTCTTTTTAACTTTCTTTTAACACTCTCAACATGTTTTGAGTCCCAGACCCTGACATAGTGCACTCAGGCTAAGCGGTCCAGAAGCTGGCTTGCGAAATTCAGAGGATCAGCACTTGTACTTGTACCTAATGTTTACCTTTCTCACAGTGATATTATCCAAAGGTACCGTCAACGTTCATAACGCTTTGGTCTCGCAAGGTTTCCGCAATCCACGATTAACAAGCTGGTCAACCTGGGATCAAACGTTTACGTGACGAGTTATTATACAAACTAGTAAAACAGCAATTATGAAACAGAGTTATCGAGCCATCAGAAAGCATTTTCAGTAAAAAAAAATTGTTGAAATGTCTGATTTATTATACTCTAAATGCTTAGAATCCTATGCGTCGTCATTATATGTTTAACAGTGCACAGCTGCCCAGTGAGATTGACTAAATGCAATGCCTACCTAAATTCATTCGAACCCATTTTAGGACGGCGGTATCACGACAAAATGCCATGGTTCGGCCGACTACAGAAGCCATCGATATTCATAGCGACCCGCCAGCCACAGCTATCAATCAGCCTGCACAGGAGCCGTTGACTAGTCAAATCATGCATCGCTGTCTACTAGAGCGTCAAAACACATGGCATATCTGTTGTTGGGAGTTCTCGGCGAGTCTAAGAGCTCCCCTACGATAACCATTATTGTACCGATTCAATCATAAGATGACAGGGTTGGCTACATTCAAAAGATCTGCACTTTTCTGGGAATATCTTCTACCGTTTGTTGCTACATATAATGAACGATTTCGATAGTAACGGCAAGTCTTCAGTTTGAAGCCAGAAGACAGTCCGTGAAGCCACCAATCAGCCGCACCATGATGAGCTTCAAGAGGTAGAGAAAAACGTAGGGCGGATGGAGAGTTTTTTGAGCAATGCCACTGGTACCGATGCCAGCATTCTATGCTGCACATCCTGAAAGGTCACTGAGAGAACCACTAATGAATGTGAAGATGGACACGGGCGGTCGTTTGGACAAGCAGCTCGCCAAACCAGGAGAAGCACTATGCACTCGTTGACTCTTGAAGTCGATATTGCGCCGATATTTTATCTCCGACGGTGCATGAAAAAAATTCTCCTGTGGGGCTTCTCAGAAAAGTACGTGCCTTGCATACGATATGGCGTCGCCAGTAGTTAGTGCTAAATCAGGTGGTGAGTCGTAATCTCCATGCATACTACATATGCTATACGAAGACACTTTTCCTCAAATATATTAACCCTAGCGTTTAAATTGCCGTTTAGCTTTCTCTTTGGTAGAAACTTCCAAGCCGAGACTCAGCATTAAGGTGAAAGTCAACGGTGAGTAACCACGGAAGTTCCAGTTAACGTGTCTTGGCTGCGACTGCTACTCCGGCGACATGGTGCCTGGCATGCCGGCCACTTATCGGCATCACGAAGTTAGTAAATCGCTTGAGAGCATGTAAGCACGAGTAATTGTACCATCTGACCAGACCGGCTGTCACAGTCAGCTAGCAAATGCTAAATAAGCTCGCTTTAACCCTACTACTTTCATACGCACAAATCGCAGCACGTGTCAGCCTAATAAATCCCGCCTATTCTGTCTATTATTCAGCCTGTTATTAAATAAATGAATGCTCGCTTGCTACCAAGGCTATCAAGATCAGCTTGTGCAGGATAATCTATATGCGTATTTAAGAAACAAGACTCGGATGGTGCCTTGATGTGGAACTCGCGAGTCTAAGACCATCTCCATCGGCTTCTGATTATTTCCGTCCATTTATTGTGACAAGTTTGGTGAAGGTCGGCTGGTAAACCGCTTGGCTAAAAGATCTGCAGTTTTTCGCATAGGCAATCTTTTTGTTCCTGTGTCTATCATGTCCCTATCAACGACAACTAAACCTACCTCACTGTTGTGATCTCCTGAGCGTCTTTTGAGTGTGTTACCGAATGTCGCGTTTGGCTGAGGGGGTTGGGATTTATGCCCTCACCCACTATATCATTTATTTCCCTCACAGCGCATTATGGATATTTCTCAAATAACAATAGAGTAATCGACATGAAAAGTCGCACCCAAAATGCAACATTATCTGTCTTATGATGTAGCCGTAGCTGTTTTGCTGACCTTCTGATGACCTGTAAAGCCAATTTCATGTTTTTTCTGGTTTTCAATGTTTTTTGCGGCAAAATCATCAGATTCAACACTAGCTGCTGTAGAAACATTCTAATGATGTCAAAAGATGCAGATCACTAATTTCTAACGGATGTCGTATAAAAAAATATTCTTCATGTCAACTTTGCATGCGTTTACTAAAATCAATTTTAAGGGCTTTGGAAAAATGTCCAGCTGTACTTACAATACTGACAGCAATGAAAACCAGATAGTCGTTAGAATGGTCAATGTCAGCATGCATTTCAAAGTTAACGTCGCTGGATGGAAAATTTACCATTTTGTAGAATTTACTCATGCCGAAATTTTTTTTTGGGAATTCCCTCTTGAAGACAACTGGTGATTTAAAGCAAGTACGCCAAGAACAAATGCCAGAGCCAGTCGGTTTTTCCGATATGAACGTGGGAGAACAAGCAAAGAAGAATAAATCATCTTAAGTTTCCCGTAAATGAGATAATTTTAGCATACTTGTGACATTTGCATGACATGTGTGTAGCATTACAACAAAACGTGTTAAAACTCTAACAGCCAGTTTGTATTCAAAATTGGTCTGTAAAATAACGTCAACATGCTATGTCCTCGGTTACTGGACGGTTTAATTAATTCTGAACCTCAAGTAAAAGATATCCGGCCCCTGGATCGGTTTTCCCTGATACTGTGTATGAGAGATATTCGGCTGTACATGTCGTTTAAAATAACGAAGCCTGCTCCAGCACCTGACAACCTAAATGTTTGATTTAAGGTATACGCTCTTGGATGTCCGCGAATTTCCCGCAAATTAACAAGTATTAAAGCAAAACTGCTACTCATAGGACGACAAAAGCTCACTGCTATACTAAAAGAATTTGCACGTCAGATAAATGATCACTGTGTACGAATGTCACCATGCCTGCACAATTTAGTGCTTGTCTGTGTAAAACGCCTATGTTTTGAAAGTTTTATTAGGGAATAAGGAGACCCCTGTTAGCACACGTGGCCTATCCCGTTCAAAGATAGAGGACTGTCTACCTCAATGGCTTGACGGAAATTGATCTGGATCCCGGTTAGTATATAGGCTGAATCAATTCAATTATAATTTTGTTGGGCTACCAAAAGAGGCATCAACCAAGTGAAGCTGCTAATAAATATGCTCATTTGCTAGTAAAACACTTACAGAGATTCAGCCGTGCGTCATGTTTACTGAAAGACCTTTGACGGCTACCGTTTGATCGATAATTATAAAGTAAAGTTCTTCCGATGGCCCATTAGGCAAGTCATCGAGTGTCTCATTTAATTCCCATCTGAGCAGCTGCTGCGAGTTTCAGCCTCATCCTAATGGCAAGTTCTTCTTGAACAATATTTTAGAAGTTTCTTCCCTACGAATAACGACCATGGGCGACGGACGGTTTGCTCTGCAAATCTTGAACTTTGGATCTCAGTTGCAGAGTTCTTACGCAAACACACCTACTCTCCGTACTATTTTGACTGTGGTGCATCAATTGTAGTAGTTTTGAGCTGCTACAACCATGACGCCCACTTAATCGGCTGCAGTGTTTACTCTGCTGGGCTTTGCAGTTTCTCTGTATTGCTATCGGTAAGGTCAGTTAACTACCGCATGCATTCCGAAAGCCACTTGGGCTTTTGTTGAGCAGTTAAAAACTCTCTTGCCTACCATTCACGCTGTCTATGTGATGTTGTCGATCTACAGGTGGCGATTAACTGAAATAAATCAGATGGGCATGCTAATCCCGTATTCTTCGCCCTTGTATGCGCATCACGTCACATCACGGGTACGACGGGCACTTTACGACCAAGACCGTAGAGTCGAAAAATGTGCCTCAATTTTGTTTATAGACCTTTGATGTAAGGCTAAGATTTACCAAGGCTCTCTTCTGACCATCGAAATGAGGCGCCTGATTTACTATGCCTTGACTATTGTTATATGCCAGTGTCGCCGGCGGCGGCTGTTCTTTTTGAGTCTCACGGAAACACAGCATGGGCGCTAGTGGTGAACGAGACTCTATTTTTATTCCCTTAACGGGTACGAGCTGGCTGATTCTCAGCGGATGGGGTAGTGCATCTGTGGCGGGCCACACCCTGACATTACAGGCCGGACGCTGAGCCGAGTCAATTGCCCAACCGCCAGCTGCAGGTGGGGCATACATTAGTGGCCTATGCTACTTCACTAATTATAATAACAAAAGCGGCAGGCTCACATGTCACTTCTCAGGACGCACTAGGCAGGCTCGAATAGTAGTGTGATGATAGGCGAGTCTAATGTACGGCAATTTTTAAATTCTACGAGTAGATTGGATGGGCACCCTGCACAAACAGTGCGATCTTTACTAGCTTTTTGTTATACTGAACGCTCAGTCCCCAGCACAGACGTGTCATGAACGGTGGAGCCAGCACCCCCATCCCAAAAAACCGCAGCCGTCAAGAGTAGTCGATCTGTTCGACCACGCAATTAGCTGGCTCTCGTCGTGTGCCGAAATTAGACGGGTCGCTATGGAATGCCTAGGGCCATTTCCCGCCTAGCGGCACAAGCAGCGTGACGTGACGACGAGCATTCGACGGCAAAGCACAGCCAGGCTAGTAAGAGAGAGGCGATGCCGGGGGGGGGGGCGAGCAGAGGTTACGGAGTGGTTTCATTACTACTGAGGGCTCGCAGAGTGTCTGGGCTGGGCCGACCCTACCTGCTGAGGGGCGTTTTAAACTATCAGGATATCAGGAAGCAGGCAGATCGCGAATGAGACGGTGTGCCTGGCTTTCTTCCTGGAGAAAATCTGTCGACGAAGCAGATTATGCCGTCAGCTGAATTAGAGGGATCCTGTCCTGCCGATGCCGAGAAGTGGCCACGCAGCTATGCACTGCTGTCACTGCTCGCTCTGCCGCTCTGAGCGTTGTGCGAGCCCATCTCCACAGTCCGACAGTATAGCGCCACAGGTCCATTGACGAAGTCATTAGTCGTGATTGTATTGTTAGTGCTCCCGCATGCACATATCCCAGTTAACCTGTACGGTCAAGCAATAGGAGGAGGGGAAACAATTTATCGTCCGCCAGTTAGACGTACGCCGATAGGGAGCCGGAGAGCACTCGCTCTTCCTAATTATGTCTATACGGAGAAGACTGTATTAGCTTGCACAAACACTTGACCGAAAAGTCTAGATGCGTGTGCCTATGCCGAGCCAGCTGAGCCTAACAGTAACTTTTAGCATCTGAGGAAACGTGTCTACTTCTCTTAATGTGTCGTGAACGAAAAATAATGGCCCACGTATCGGTATAGCATCGTTCTGACCTGAGTGACACTTGTTGACACATCGAAAACAGCGTCGACGGCTCTAATGCACAATCGGTCGCTGTGGTGCACTTCCAGAGTTGCTAGTTCATAGTATGTAATCAACGCCCATCAAACTCCTATTGTACGACCAAGTGAAGGCCACCATGAAGCTGTACTTGCAAGCTCTAGAGAAAATTAACGCGACACGAGGACGCCAGTGAGTCGCTTATCAAAAAACTACTCTAAGATTCTTATACACGCTTTCACGCGAACAACAATGGCGTGCCGTTGCAAGAGCACCGGCACTTGAGCAAACAGATGAATAAAGCTAGCCATTTAACCTGGCATCTAGTGTCAGGTAACTGATTATTGTGGTAAGCAAGGTTTCACCACTTCGTACCTTACGAAATGTACTAAATTTGTCTTCCTATTGAAGCCGGTTTACGCATACCAAGGTCTCAAGGTTGAACATAGCAAGCTCACTTTAATGAGAATCAAATAATAATTCCACTGAAAATTCAAAAGCAACGCCTCATATCTGCTGCTTAGAGCCCATATACCTGAATCATCCGCTGATTTCAAGCCTCTCGTTCGTATCGGTGGGCTAACGACCATGTAGGTTGTATGACTTTCGTAAGTGTAAGGCACAAGTGCTCGTTAAAAATGCCTAGTAACACACCAGCAGCTGACTTGGTGTCTAGGTGGGGGCTTGAGACTAATGCTGTCGAATTCCAGGAATCGCGAGCCTGACACCACGCCCTGAGGCACGCCTGCCAACCGCTCACAGCAGATTATCGGACGCTGTAGATAAAAGAAACCGTCGCCTGCCTGGAGCTGCACTGCTGTGACGGCCGCTTCTTCCCTGGGATCGCACGAATCGATCCGAAGCTTGAGGAATGGAGTACGCTGTGATTTCGCTCGCCTGCTGCCTATGCGTTCACGGTGAGAAGCGGCTGAGCAGAGTTCACCGACGCCTACTACTGCCTCTCGCAGGAGCTCCTTGCCGATTTGGCTGTGGCCAGTAGCACCCGTCAGATTTGTTTGCATTTTATAATAGCCCTACACATTTGTCTTACTGTTCTGGCTTCTTCTTGGGGCTGGAAGAAAGACGACGGCAGCAGCAGCAACAACAACAATAATAATAACAGTAACGATGACGATAACAGTAACATCAACAACAATAACAACGATGGAGACAATAACAATAACAACAATAACAATGGCGGCGATACAAACAACAACAACAACAATAACAATAACAACAACAAAATGCCAAGCGTCGAAGGAAAGTTCCCATCAAGACCGTCGGTATTCTGGTTCCAGTTATTGAGAAGGTTCCTGAGCCTTACCCTGTGGTGAAGGAGGTCACAGTGCCAAATGAAGTCATCAAGGCTGTCACAGTGCCCTATGAAGTCATAAAGGAGGTTACTGTGCCTGTTACAGTGGTGGAAAAGGTCCCTGCGCCCTATCCAGTTGTTGAGAAGGTCCCTGTACCTGTCCCAATTCTCGCTGAACCTAAGGAGTGTTAAGTAAAACAAACAATCTCGTGAACCGGTAAGCATGCGTGATGCCTGGGAGGTAGTGTCAATAAATCTTGGGTTACTTGATTACTATGTTTTCCTTGGCTTTCAGGCTTTCAGCGTATCCCTTAAGTAGCGGCCGCACCGACAATTTTGAAGCTGCTCAGACGGATGCTTGATATCTTACGATTCACTGGCGAATGAACTTACGTTCTACGTTGTGGCCTCTTACCGAATCACTATTGCTTCCAGAACTGGTCAATCGATAATACTGGTTCTCATTCACTACAGCAAAAGCTTCACTAGCATGGTCGACACAAACAATTGATCAGCTTCAAGTTACACGGCTTGTAAGCATTTCAACTGAGTCTTGTGCTCACCTCTGTAAGCGTCACGTTGCCCGTACATGCTATTTCGAGATTCATGGCATTTTACTCGACACGTGATATACGAAGCAAGATAACAGCTCAAGGGTAATTTTTCGTCAAAGCGGCTGAAGACAAAATAGTGCATACAAGCTGGTGATTTAGCAGTACAACTGTGAAGTATGGAATTTTATTTAAATTACAATCATAGGTTTTTGTAAAATCTTATTTTATCTTTCGATAACACACTGATACGTTCTGATGCCTGGCTTATATTACATATCCCGGCTCAGCCGTCCACAAGCTGGCTTGGCGAAGTTCACAGGATCAGCAGTTGATCCTCTTTGTACCTCTACCTATTGTTTATATTTCTCACAGTGATATTATCTAACGGTACCTTCAGTGTTCATAACCCAGCAGTCTCGAAAGGTTTTCGGCAAACAAGGCTGAACAAACTGGCCTACCTGAAATGAGACCTCCGCTCGACAAGCTACTTGGCAAACTACCGAAACAGCACCGACATAACAAGATTATCGATAGCGAAGAGCATGTTCAGTCATAAACTTCACTGAAAGTTCTATTTAAAAGTACTTAAACCACGTAGAATCTTAAACGTCTTCAGAATATGCTTACGATTTCACAGCCTGCTTAGTGAGATAGACTAAAGCTATACCAAATGAAAGTCAATAGCACAAACGTTTAGCAAACAAGTATCTCAAGAAACTCCCAGCGATCTTTCGAATACAGAAGACTTCGATGTGCACATTCGAATCGCCAATAACGACTTTTGATTTGCCGGCACCGCAACCGTTGACTTGTCGAATGCTGCAACGCTGTCTAGTAGAGTAGCCAAACACACCTAGGGATAGCTGCTTGGATGTCACTGCCAGCCTATGACCTTCCCAATGAGAACCCTTATCGTCTCAATTCCGTCATAAGATGACAGCATAAGTGTCAGTTAATGGATATGCGTTTTGTTAGGGAATATCGTCAACCGTATTGTTTGCTATATGTTCCGAAAGATCTTGATATCAACGAAAAATCTTCTGTTTGGTGCCAGAAGACCGTCTGTAATGCGAGCAGTCAGCATGTTCACGATCAGCTTAAAGAGGTCGAAAATCCTCTGGGTGAAATTTGTCAGAGCATCGCCACTGGTACCGGTGCCAGCATTCTCTGCTCTACATCCTGAAGGTCACTGAGAGAACCACTAATGGACGGGACGATGGATCCTCACACGAGCGGTCGCTTGGACAAGTAGCTTGCCAAACCTGGAGAAGCAATCTGTGCTCGTCGACACTTGAAGTCAATATTGAATCAATTTTATATCTCCGACCGTGCATGAACAACATTTTCTGATATGCTTTTCAGGAGTACCCGCTTCCCATAAGTCACGTCGGCAGTGTTTAGCGATAACTGGTAGACCTTATCAGGTGGTGAGTCGTAATCTCCATGCATACTACATATGCTATACGAAGACGCTTTCCCTCAAATATATTAACCCTAGCGTTTAAAGTGCCGTTTAGCTTTCTCTGTGGTAGAAACTTCCAAGCCGAGACTCAGCATTAAGGTGAAAGTCAATGGTGAGTAATCACGGAGGTTCCAGTTAACGTGTCTTGGCTGCGACTGATACTCCGGCGACATGGTGCCTGGCATGCCGGCCACTTATCGGCATCATGAAGTTAGTAAATCGCTTGAGAGCATATAAGCACGAGTAATTGTACCATCTAACCAGACCGGCTGTCACAGTCAGCCAGAAAATGCTAAATACGTTCTTCTTAACCCCACTACTTTCAGCCGGACGAACCGCAGCACGGGACAGCTTCATATATTCCGCCTATTAGCCGTGGGCTAACTAGCTTATAAGGGTTAGTCCACCTAGATCAGTGTGTGCAAGGTAATCTAGATGCCCTTTATGAAAAAGGAACTTGGGTGATGCCATGACGTGGCTGTTGCATGAGTTAGACAATCCCACTCGGCTTCGCAGAATATTAATAGTTACAACACACTTGATAGTGCGCCCTCAAAGAACTCATACTAATAATAATAATAATATTAGTATTGTTAACACACTTGATAAAGCGCCCTCAGAGAAATTTAACTTTTTCTATGCACTTTACATTTGCTGCAAATGGAAACGCGATTGAATGGTGAGTAGTATTATGCATGATAAATAAAATGAATGGCATGGTTAGGGGTGACATACACAGGGTCAGCATGCAAGTGTAGTTAGTGGCAGCATGCACAGTGTCAGCACGCATAAGCACATAAAGGACGATTCACAGGAATCCACAAAATGCTATCCTAAAAAGGTGTTTTTGTAAGTTCTTTTTAATTGTTGTCAAGTCAGGCGATGTTGTGACACAAGTCGGGAGTGATTTCCAGGCTGTGGGAGCAAACTATCTAAATGCACGTTATCTAAAGGACTTGAGGTTTGTACAAGGTATTGGTAAACCTTTAGATTTCGAACAGCGGGTGGTACGATGCTTGGCCTGATGTGGGAGAAGATCTGACAGATAGGCTGGAGCCACAGAATGAAGTGACTTGAAAGTGAGCCACAAACCTTGAAGTCAATCCGTTGCTTGACTGGTAGCCAGTGCAGGTCGGCGAGAAGTGGTGTGATGTGGTAACTGCGACGCTCACGACTGTCAAGTCATGCTGCAGAGTTTTGCACCAGTTGTAAGCACTGGATTGCACACAATCACTTTCTAGGGGCTTTACATTTATTGCAAAGAAACCACGATCGAACAGCCATTCAGCCAAGTCCCGTTTTAGTTTTATTACTGTTGATCGTGCTTGATGACGGCTGTGCTCCATGGCGATGCACAGCCTGGATAGTAATGGAGTTATGATGCTTTGGGGACAGCTGACGTTACTCAGTAGCTCTAGGACTACTAAGAGCTACTCAGTGACTGGGCATGGCCGACCCTACCGAAGCGAGGGCATTTTAAAATACCCCAATAGTAGGAAAGACACGAATTACAGAAGAGGCACTTTAAAAAGCGTCTAGGAGGAAGGCTTCTCGATGGAGCAGTGTATGCCTACTGCTGAATTAGCAGCACGCTGTCCCGCTGCTCCCTCAACTGCTGCAGCTCCTTCGTCTGCTTCAACTCTATTTGGCTTTAGCATGCTACAGTTAGAGCGTTCATTTGCATGTGTTAGCAGCATTAGCCCTAACGTTTTAACCTCCTTCTTGAATTGTAAAAGTGTCGACACTAGCAAAAACGATAAAAATAATAACACCAGCAATGACGATAACAATAATAATGACGTTAACGGTGCCGCTAATAATATTTACACCAATATTAGTAGTAACTTCGACGATAAAAACAATGAGAACATGATTAGTATTAATCTTGGAGGTGCTAACAAAAATTGCAACAACATTGACAATGCTTGACATCGAAGGAAAGTGGCTGTCAGTACAATACAATACGGTTCTAGTTATCTGCTTAAACATCAGAGCCTTACCCGGAGGTAAGGGAGATCTCAGTGCCTTATGGAGTCATCAAAGAGGTCAAAGTGCCGTATGAAGTCATAAAGGAGTTACTGTGCATGTTCCAGTGGTGGAGAAGGTCCCTACGCCACATCCGGTTGTTGAGAAGGTCCCAGTACTTGTCTTCATTCCGGCTGAACCTAACAGATGGCAATTAAAACCAGCAATCTAATGATGCTGCAAGAGTACGTCGTACTTCTTTTTGAGTGGGCAACAATTTAGTTTTCCTTGATCACGGTATTTCTTATTTATCCGTCTGCCAGGGCATCCATTAAGTACTAGCTTCAATTATAAACTTCGAGGTGCTCAGACTATTTTTCAGTATGTTACCAATCACAGATGCAGCTCATTCTTTCATCATTGTGACGACTTGCTGGTATACTCTTGCCTTCTGATCTGGTCAATAAAGACGACTTGATCTCGTTGATTACCAAAAATGCCGTCTAATCTGGTCAGCACAAAAATGAAGTAGATTATGTTTTCTTCAAAACATACGGTCTTGATTTAGCCCTGTCAAAACGGGTTGGGGATATTTCCAGGCCTTTGGTGCCCATTATTTTATTGATATTCTGACCTCGAAGCAACATCTCTGCCGGTTCTAAATATACACTCAAAATTCGCGGAAAGCGCACTGCAAAGAAAAACTCAGGAGTTGCTGTACACGTGTAAGTGAAGAGGAAATCTATTTGACTCTTAATAGCGTTACTGAAAAATCCTCAGAGTGGCATATCGTCTAAGGTTCGCTTTCAATATATACCTCATTGTATACCAATAATACACCCAAGACTTCGTTGTGCCAAAGCCATTATTGAATGCGGTCCTTGCATAGGTGCGCTTGAATCAACTGCAACCATTAATTCAAGCTTAAGTGGTTGGCTTAAAGATAATCTGCAACTCATAATTCGATAATGGCATCCCCTATGAATAGCGATAGTGAACTTCCTGGATTCCTTTCTGGTGTAGCATTGTGGTAGCGACAAACAACTTATGTGAGAAAGCTGTATGCTTATGGTATGTGTGGAATGCGAATGAACTTGCTCTGGGCCCACCCTTGAAGAGCTTTAGGACCTGAACTAATGCAATTAAAGCAAAGCCCCTCTTTATATCAAGAGTAGGCCACTGGAAATAGGTAAAGTGATTTAACAGCTATCGTTTAATTACAATGACGTTGAATGCACCTTGCTCTCTTTTAGGAGCCAGCAGAACTGAAAACGCATCTCAGATTAGGGCAATATAACTTTTTTGGCACTTTTTTATTTATTTTTCGCCGCGTCTAGTTGTTTTGTCAATACATACGTACTAGAGTACAACACATTCGGTGACAACTCAACATCGGCTGCATCTCCATGTAGTAAATTCCTCAACTAAGTAGAGTGACCCCAATATGCCATTGAAGGTCGTTTTGCTTTAGTGACTAAGGTAAGGGCAGCGAAACCTCTATCGCAATTTTAAGACGTTTAATATGCGGTTTATCAAAGGATATGGCGGTTAGTACCTTTTTAAAGCGTGAATGAGTTGACTGGTCTTTCAGAGATGAAGCATGAGGTAAAAAAAGTAGAGATTGAACATAATAACTAAGGCAAGTACGTATGAAAAGCGCCGGGCAGTTCAAAAAGTCGTTCCATGCAAACTTGATCCGCGGTCGCCTTCAACAATTTCACTAGTTCATGGGCGATAGTTTACTATTTAGGGCACATTTACAAAATGGTAACTACTTGGCCAGATTCCGACATGTGATATCATCATCATCAAGTAATAACCTCTGCCTTATTTCTAAAACCTACCAGCTATCTGGAAAACTTTATCACCAATGCTTATTGTTAAAATTTGCTCCAGCGGCGAACTGCCGAACTTCGTTTCTTTTAAGCAGGTAATACCCATCTGGCTAGCATGTCACACCTGCTATTGCAGTCTTAGACCGTTAGCAAAGCAAAAATTGAAATTGATCGCTGTGCTGCCGTGCATGTTGATATATTTAAACGAAAGTCCACCTGGCCTGCAGCATTAACCTTGCAGTCAAGGGTAACGTTTGTTGATTGATGTTTAAACTAGTTGATGCTCATCCCACAACCATTACTCATCAATTTCTTTCTGCAAGCCCGCATAATGAGAATACAACAATTACTTTAAGCAGCATACACACATCCATACTAAAATTCGGGCTTGTTTAGATTAGGATACCACGTCCAAGTTGGTCCATGCATTTGTGACATCCAGACTTGACTTCTGTAACTCGCTGCTTTCTGGCCTACCGGCATGTGCAATCAGGCGATTACAGCTTGTGCAAAACTCTGCAGCTAGGCTTGTCTGTTATGAGCTTCGCAGTTGCCACATCACACCACTTCTCCTCGACCTGCACTGGCCCCCAGTCAAGCAACGGATCGACTTCAAAGTTTCCTCGCTCACTTTTAGGTCGTTTCATTCTTTGGCTCCAGCCTATCTCTCAGATTTACTCCCCCCACCAGGCCAAGCATTGTACCACCCGCTTTTCGGAATCCAGCAGTTTACCACTACCTCGTACAAACCTCAAATCCTTTGGAGACCGTGCATTTAGTTCTTATGCTCCCAAAGCCTGGAACTCCCTCCCGAATTGCGTCAGAACATCCCCTGACTCGACCACATTTAAAAAAACTTAAAAATACACCTATTTAGTGCAGCATTTAGTGGGTCGCTGTGATTCGTCCTTCATGTGCTTATGCGTGCTGACACTATACATGCTGCCACTAACCATATTTGCATGCTGACCCTGTGCATGTCACCCCTAACCACGTTGTTCATGTTGTTTATCATGCATGATATTACTCACGATTCAATCGCGTTTCCCTTTGCAGCAAATGTAAAGCACCTAGGAAGAGATTGAGTTCTCAGAGGGCGCTTTATCGAGTGCATTATCATTATTATTATTCACGCACTCGAGAGCGCGACCGAAGAACAGGGAACGTGCAGGCAGACACACACACACATACATGTATGTATATATTATACATATATTCATAATGTATATATATATATATATATATATATATGCATATAATAGTATATCCATGTAAGAGTACATCGGCAATATCTTGCCTGGCCACGAAGATGGCCTTCGGTTGTTCTAATTCTAGTGTCCTTGTAAATCAATACTTACAAAGGCTTCAGGCCTCTCAGTTTGAAGGCAATACTAAGACAGAAGAATTTATCTCGGTCCGCTATATTTCGCTAAATTAGTAATCACAAAACAGGTACTTGTAGTGGCGGACTGTTTAAAGTCATACGTCAAACGTTTTAGCCTTATTAGAAAGTTCAGCCTTTAGCATTAGGGTTAAAAGCTCGTCAAATTGTTTCAGCGTTTTATGGAAGCATTTTTAGGCAGTATGCGACCGGTTTAATGCCAAATCCTTTATGCAAGCACCTCGTTTCTCCCTGAATCCTCGTCACTGCTCCGGAATTTTGGCCTCTTACCTCAATGGCATACTACAGAAGTTTGATGTCAACGAGCAATCGTTGTCTTTGGTGCCTCTTAAATATAGTCACCTCCGGCATCCATACTTTTCCCTCTTCATTTCAAAATTTTACGTTCCCTGTAGCCGATGTATCCTCCAAAAATAGCCTAGGCTATCTTTAATGCAGATGACATAGAGCTGTAGCTGTTTTTAGGCCCTGGATTCTGGATTTTAGCGGGTCAAAGCCTCACAACTTCCATACTGCCTTAATAGCTGACATTCGTACTTTAATGTTACGAAACTTTTCTAATTTGAATAATGATAAAAGTCAACTAATATTTTGCGAAAACTATGTGTTATTGTAAAATTGTAAAACTCAACTGTCAAAATCTGCACTGCCAGCATATCCGCTGTGAATTTTTCTCGGTGTCTGGAAGTTATTTTACCAATATACCTGTTACGAAATGGGCATATGAGCTTCTCAAGCGAGTCTGTCTATTTATAGCTGCTCAAAATTGAAAGGTTTTCTGCCTGCCTATCCAGGTTATATGCTTGTGCAGATTATTCAGGTTCAAGTTGGTCAACGCATTAGTGGTTTTTAGTCGTGTCTTGTGTATCTCACTGCGCCTCACTACTTACACGTCTCCCAGCCTACCTATGGCAATAAGACGCTCACAGATTATGTCAATCTCTTTGGCCTGAATTCTGTCATGCAAGTGCCAATTGCCTCTTTACAAACTCCTCACAGACCCGCACTGACTCATTATACAGCAGCATATTGACTTTAAGGTGTCGCCACTCACTCGTAGGTGTCTTAATAGTATGGCTCTAGTATACCTACAGTATATAAACTACTTACCGGTAAAATAAGCTGTTGTACCACCCGCTCTTCCTACTCCTACGTTGGTTGGCTGTGGATGTAACGAACTTCAAATCCAGTGAATGTGGTATGTTTAATTTGTATACTTTCAAAGCCCAGAGTTTTTTCTACTGATTTAACAACATAACTTGACTTTTCCAAATTTAAAAAGATACTAAAAGTATACCTATGTGACACAGCATTTGCTGGAGCCACTGAAATAATCTTTTGGGCATTTAAAGTGCTGAGACTGCTCACTGTATATCTAAACAATTGATATGATTTCCTTATACCGTAGTTGAAATGCAAAGAAAGAGACTTAGTCCTGTCAGGATGCTAACAAATTTTCGTGCTAATAATTTGGTCGGCTGAGCTGCTTCTTAATAGACTAGGACTGCTTGTAAGCATTGTCCCTTACCAATGTATTATTGCTGATTACGACACTGGCTAGAGTGTTGTCAAAGAACGGTGTCGTGCTAGGATAGCTCTTGGCTTTATCCACGGCTGGGTCTTCGACTGCAGCATTCCCTTCAGTACTAACGCTGCAGCATAGGTTCTTGCTGTTTCGCAGTTATCTTTGTGAGACACGGTGTCAAAATGATAGATATGATGGTGTTCACTGTTAATATTAGGACGAAACCAGCATTTGCTTAAATGAGAATATAACTGCTATGGATTGCTACTGAAAGCTGGCTACCACCCATGTATGCACATTCTCAGATTAAACTATTCTTATTTTTAGTCAGCAGCGCAAAGCTACATCAGGCTTATTCGCAAGTCAACTAATGCGAAAGGCAGGCACTCACCTGTGCTTGCAACTCTTGGGGTCGATTTCTGTGAGCCGTTGACGATAAATTTCAATTAGTCAAGCAAGAAAGATGAGAAAACAATTATACTAGTAGGAGCAGCTCACCGCCAGTGGACTCGCTTGGCTGAGTCATAATAGTTCCGTCACGAAAGACACCACTGCGGCATCTTGCCACTTGGCGGAAGTGCGCCGTCTAGCCACCTGCCGCAAGTACTCCGTCTTGAGGCGTGATGTAAATAATAATAAGAATAATACCTTTGATATATTACAATCAGAGAGCTCAATCTCTTTCTAGGCACTTTGCATGTGCTGCAAAGGAAGTACGATCGAATGATTAGTGACAGTAGTGACAGCATGCTCAATAAGCAACAAGAATAACATGGTTAGGGGTGACATGCGAAGGGTCAGCATGCAAGTATGGTTAGTGGCAGCATGCACAGTATCAGCACGCGTAAGCACATAAAGAAGGAGATCTCTTCATCATCAGGAGCTACCAGCCACGAACAAGCTTATCTTGGTTAGTTAGTGTATCTTCTGGCTCTTACGTTAGCTAGTAATGGGTCGCACGAATAACTGGATACACTGCAATAGTGTTAGCTCGTTGAACAGATTAGTTTGTCTAGCGGTTGAAGTTCCTTAATGATAATAATAATAATAATAATAATAATAATAATGCACTTGATAAAGCGCCCTCAGAGAACTCAATCTCTGTCTAGGCACTTTACATTTGCTGCAAAGGGAACCGCGATTGAATCGTGAGTAATATCATGCATGATAAACAACATGAACAACGTGGTTAGGGGTGACATACACAGGGTCAGCATGCAAATGTGGTTAGTGGCAGCATGCACACTGTCAGCACGCATAAGCACATGAAGGACGGATCACAGGGACCCACTAAATGCTGTCCTAAATAGATGTGTTTTTAAGTTATTTTTTAAATGAGATCAAGTCAGGGGATGTTCTGACGCAGGTCGGGAGGGAGTTCCAGGCTTTGGGAGAATAAGAACTAAATGCACGATCTCCACAAGATTTGAGGTTTGTACCAGGTAGTGGTACACTGTTGGATTCCGAAAAGCGGGTGGTACGATGCTTGGCCTGGTGGGGAAGTAGATCTGAGATATATGCTGGAGCCAAAGAAGGAAGTGACCTAAAAGTGAGCGAGAAAACTTTGACGTCGATCCGTTGCTTGACTGATAGCCAGTGCAGGTCGGCGAGAAGTGGTGTAATGTGGCAACTGCGATGCTCACGACAGACAAGCGTAGCTGTGGAGTTTTTCACAAGCTGTAATCACCTGATTGAACATGCCGGTAGGCCAGCAGGCAGCGAGTTACAGAAGTCAAGTCGGGATCCTTAATTTCAATCACCACCGCTTGCAGTTGGAGATAATTGATTGCCCACTCCAAGATTCAAACCCACGACCTCAGCCGTGAAGAGCGAGAACTTACCTCCTGGGCTATGAAGGCCTGCACAGCGATGCAGCTGCATTTCTTACAATAAACGTATGAAATAGAGTCTTGATACCGATTTATACAGAATGGTGTTACGGGTTTACTCTCGTGTATTCAGGCAATTGGGCTTGCCCGTTCTCGTGCACGGCCTAAAATGGCTCCCGCCAGCCAGCCTCTTTACACATTTGAAAGGCAATACAGCTACCATTTCCACAAAATGCTTCGCTTAACTGCGATTTTGATTCATAACTTTAGTTAGACGTAAGCCAAGTTCACTAAGCAAATTGCATGCTATCGTGCGTGGGCGTTCTCATTTTATGGCCTCGGATGTTCCCTTCAAGTGACAGCCCAAAAATTGGAACTCCAATGAAGGTGCAACTTCCACAAAAAGCTTTGGTCAGCTTCGATTTTGATTTCTGCTTAGAAAAACCGGTGTGAGAGGTGCCCATGCACTATGCCGCGAGCTTTGGTTAGAAAAAATACAACATTGTCATCTGCGGGAGGGAATTGAAAACGCAATTGCATGACGCTTCCTAAGCAAATGGCAACTGCATCAATGTTCGACATTGTACGCGGCCCGGACCGTTGGAGGCCATCGCCTGAGAACGTGCATGCTCAATTAAAATAAATTGGTTAGTAAATTCGGAACACTGTTTTCAATAATGTGTAATCCAAAGCCCATTTGTGCAACTCTCATAGTAAAAATGGCAGCTGCATAGCAGTCCGATTACGTAATGAGGCTGCTGGCCTGGGCCAGTGCAGACCGTAGGAAAGCACAGTAACTCAAAACGAAAAGTACACCTCGCAGACCATCTGAGGTCACAGCATGCTAACGTACAAGTGCAATCGCACGAAATATTATCAGTAAATTCGTGACACTGTTGTCATATAATTTGGAATCAAAACCGCAATTGCACGTCACCTACTACGAGAATGGAAGCTCAATCGCTTTGTGGACATTCCACGGTGGTCCAGACCATTAAAGATCGTTGTGTGAGCAGGCAGGTGGGTAATTGCATTCATTACGTTTTGCATGTAAAAGCGGAATAGTGTTTTTTATAAAGTTAGATCAACACTGCAGCGGGAGAGGGAGATGCTTATTGTGGAAGCCGCAGCTGCATCGAGGTTCGATGAAGCTGCGATGGAGGCTGGCTGGGAAGGATAATAATAATAGCAATAATAATGCACTTGATAAAGCGCCCTCAGAGAACTCAATCTCTTTCTAGGCGCTTTGCATTTGCTGCAAAGGGAAACAATCATCCGAGGCCACAGCATGAGAAGGCACAAGAGCAATCGCTTGAAAACGGATGGATTAAATCTAGGACCCTATTTTCTTTCATTTTCAATTAAAGCCACAGTTTCGCGAGGCTCTCCGTGGAAATGGGAGCTATATGGCAGTTCAGTTATTTAAGGCTGCTATGGAGATCAGGTCATTAACGGCCATAGCGTAAGAACGTCCTATATCAATCGCTTGAAATCTGGTGGCCAACGTGCAACAGTGTTTTTTATAAGTAGAAATCTGAAATGCAGTTGTGCAAAGATTTTTGTAAGAAAAATCGCAGCTTTATTGAGATTGAATGCTTAGAATTTTTATTAGGCCGTGACTTATTCGAAACCATAGAATGAGAATGAGAGCTCAATAAGATTTTATGAGGTAAACTTGAAATTATTTTCTCCCTCATTTGGAATCAAAATCACCGTCGCAAAATTTTCATTTTGTGGAGATGGCATCACTGTTGTCTTTAAAAATTTTTAAAAGGCTGGCTGACGTGAGAAATTGTAGGCCATAGCACAAAAGCGGGCCATTACATGAAATTGGGCAGGTGAACTGGTAATGCCAGTTTGTTTAATTTGTAGTCTATATCGATGTTTTCTTAATTTTATTGTGAAAATTGTAGCTATATTGCAGTGCATAGAAGTTTATCTCAGTATTCTCGTGACTCGCTAGTAACCAGTAGAGACTGAAGCGGAGCAGCTTGAGGTGCAAAGTGGTCAAATTGTGCCTACTTTCAGCTTCATAACATTGCTAAAATTCGGTCTCTTTTAGACAGGGATATCACATCTAAGCTGGTCCATGCATTTGTGACCTCTCATCTTGAAGTCTGTAACTCACTGCTTGCTGGTCTACCGGCCTGTCCATTCTGACACCTACAGCTGGTAGAACTCTACAGCTGGGCTTGTCTTTCATGAGCGTCACAGCTGCTGCATCTCGCCACTTCTCGCTGACCTGCCCTGGCTCCCAGTCAAGCAACGCATCTTCTTTAAGGTTTTGTCATTCACTTTTAGTTTCCTTCATTCGTTGACTCCAGCCTACCTATCAGATCTACTCTCCCAACAGGCTAAGCATCGTACCACCCGTTTTTTGGAATATAACTGTTTACTTATGCAGCGTACAAACCTCAAATAATTTGGAGACCGTGTCTTTAGTTCTCCCGAAGCCTCGAACTCACTCCCGCCTCGTATCGCGGCATCTCATGACTTGACTGCATTTAAAAAGGAACTAAGAACGCATCTACTTACCTCAGGATTTATTGGGTCCCTGTGATTCGTCCTTTGTGTGCTGATGCGTGCTGATGCTGCGCATGCTCTCACTAACCAAACTGGCATGCTGACCCTCTGCATGTCGCCCCATGTTATTGTTATTGTCGCCCCATGTTATTCTTATTGCCATGTTATCGTTGTAGTCTATTGAGCGTGCTACCGCTAGCCATTCGATCGTGATTACTTTGCAGCAAACTTAAATTGCCAAGTACGAGATTGAGTTCTCTGAGGGTGCTATATCTCATGCGTTATTATTAAAAATTTAATTAAAATAAATAGTGTTGAATTTTAACCGCCTAAGATACTAGGAGTCTGCCCGAGTCACTGCCACATACGTTAAAGCAGCTCTGCACGGTAGATGCTATAGGCAGTAATTAGAGTCCCGCCGAATTTTTAGTGCAAATGAATCACATGATATGAGCAACTTTATTAACCACCGCTATGAAGATAAAGTCTGTCTGTGCAATCGTGACAACTACCAGGCGATTAACAGTAGGCAGACAGTGAATATGCAGCATAATATGCAGTATCTAACACTGAGGTGCTCAATCAAAGCCTGAAATCCTGATGCTTCGGGTTAAAAAGTGCTTGCACAGCGAATTAGTTTATTTATCGCCATTGTTGTCCCGATCCGCTCAGCAGCAATTGGGCTACCCCAACTGGCACCACTAAGGGAAGCATCGATATCTATGGTGCTGATACAATCAACCACCGACTTACGACAGCTAGACTAAAGAAAAGTCGGCGCAACGAACTCGACTATGATCAGGCAAAAAATTGAAAATATAAATGTATTTAAGAAAACTGTCAAAATCTGAGCGTGGTCAGTAGTTTTGACAATGCATCAAACAATTGGGAGTAAAAGATGTCAAACAGCGTCCGAACTTATCGTGGTAGAACGTACTGTATACCATTTTATACTAATGCACGTTCGAATTACGTCATTTTTTCCCGTACCTGTCTATTTCCCAAGTCGGGAGCTGACTGTACTTCAGATGGCAAATGAATCGTCTCCTTACTAATGACTATAAAGTTCTTACAAGTGGGCCTGAAGGTTGACGATGGACGTATGAGGGCAAGAGTTGCGACTCAGCTAGCATCAACTTTGAGGCGTTCAGGTGGCAGTTTTTAATCTGGAGACGTCAGTGTCAGTTGGATTTTGGAGGGCCGCTGGGAGATATTGAAGAAAAATAGTGTTACATGTTTTGAGACTGATCTTAATTTATTTCCGTAATTTTGGTGCCCTAAATATGTGACGAATTTTTAATATGGTAGGGATACTCGGCCACATGTTTGAGACTGATCTTAATTTATTTCCGTACTTTTGGCGCCCTAAATATGTGACGAATTTTCAATATGGTAGGGATACTCGGCCGTCGCCTCTGTCAAGCGGCGAATGTCAACTGATCAATCTAGACAAGAGTAAGATATCTCAGAAAACAGCTTTTGACGCACCAACTGATATTCATTCAGGTATTGTAAAAAGATACCGCGGTAGTACGGACAAGCCTTTATTTGCACAGCACGAGAATCCCTGCTGCCTTGAGCCTCTCGCGTACCAATATAATGTCGCAACTTCTCCCATTTGCAGTTTCCCTAAAGATAGCATGGGGGTGTGATCAGCCGCACAGTCACGCAGCCATAGTAGAGGTTTGATAGCTCATAGCCTAGTGTGTGTATTTGGTATAGACAAAGGGTTGAGCTGGTCCAAGATCTCATCGCTCAGTTGGTCCAGATTTATGGTAACGGGTAGCGTTAGTGTGTCGTTCGTAGTCGAGTAAACAATCGGAGGAGCCGATTTGAGTAATGCCTAGATAAGAATGGATATATAATCTGTAGTTTCCTGAATGATCATCCGTGGAGGCTGATTGCTCTGCATCATCCAGCCTATCTCTCCGACATACTCCTTATCAGGTCAAGCATCGAACCACCCGCTTTTCGGAATCCAACTACCTCGTACAAACCTCAAATCCTTTGGAGACCGTGCATTTAGTTCGTATGCTCCCAAAGCCTGGAACTCCCTCCCGACCTGCGTCAGAACATCCCCTGACCTGACCACATTTAAAAGGAACTTAAAAACACACCTATTTAGGACAGCATTTTGTGGGTCCCTGTGATTCGTCCTTGATGTGCTTATGCGTGCTGACACTGTTTCGCGCTGCCACTAACCACATTTGCTTGCTGACCCTGTGCATGTCACCCCTAACCATGTTATTCATTTTGTTTGTTTTTCAAGCATGATTTTACTTACCATTCAATTGCATTTCCCTTTGCAGCAAATGTAAAGCGCCTAGAAAGAGATTAAGTTCTCTGAGGGCGCTTCATCAAGTGCATTTTTATTATTAGTTTTATTATTATCGTCACTATTATCGTGAAGTGTGTATTTTCCATCAGTCAGATGTTTCTGTTCTTCAAAGCGAGACAACTGTTCACGGTGTAAAACGAAAGTTCTCGCCTATCCATTCCTGATTCAATGAGAAAGGTCATTGATCTTTCGCATAGAATTTAGCGAGCCGCAGCGTAAAACTCATTTAAGCGAGAATCGTAGCAAGATTTAGTAGTAATTGACAGAGAGAGATGGAGAGAACGAGAAAGACAGAGAGAGAGAGAGAGAGAGAGAGAGAGAGAGAGAGAGAGAGAGAGAGAGAGAGAGAGAGAGAGGAGAATATGAATGGGGAGAAATAAAAAAAAAAAAAAAAGAAATTAAGCAAGAGGCTTAGAGGGAAAATAATGAAAGAAAGAGCGAGAGAGAGAGAAAATGAGAGTATGGGAGAGAGAGTTCGAGAGTGAAAAAGAGAGAGGGGGAGAGAGAGCGGTGCGAGAGTGAAAGAGAATGAAAGAGAGAGAGAGAGAGTGAGAGAGAGAGAGAGAGAGAGAGAGAGAGAGAGAGAGAGAGAGAGAGAGAGAGAGAGAGAGAGGGGGGGATCGGCATTGACAAACGACTGAAGTGCGAACTCTTAGATGGAGATACATACGTGCGAGTCTTTGTCTACGTATTTACGTCTGTAATCCAACGGTACCACACAAACTATTGGATGGTACACTATTGACTTTTGCCTAGTGCACTCAAAATCTGAGCGGCTGATCTGACTTTATCTTACATAACACAGAGAAAGTGAGAAGCGTAGCTGAATCAGGAGAGCAGTTGAGGTAGTGAGTAACATGAACGTAGCCCCTCAAGACGGCTGGAAAGAATATGCCATAGTCGGAAGCAGGCAAATAAATTAGGTGTCCGTAAAGCGGACGCAATAGAACGTTTTCGAGGAATGTTTACGGAAGAAAAACTGCTAACCTGAGCTTAGTTGGGCGTGAAAACTGGAAAATCATCCTCCACGGTCGTGTAACGCCGAAGGCTCGGCGGAGTAGGATTGACCTGCCGCTTACCTAGCGGCGTAACCTAGCGCCTAATGCAGTTCGGTGCGCGCATACGCGCAATAAGCTGGGCGCCACGAAACGAGCATTTCTGGCGCTGACCTACTTATCGTTACTAAAGGGGGTCGTGAGTCCACGGCGTGAATTGGAAAGCGAGACACACAAATTGGGGACTTTACTGAGCTTAATTCGCAAGCGCACAAAGTCGGTGCGCGTCTAACTCAGTTTTACCTCCACACTCCCCACACGCTCTCGACAGCGCAAGCACTCTTGCGGAGGAAACACGTCTCCACACTTAGGCTCCCTGCATAACGGCCCAAATAGACAAAGGAGCACGAACCAACGGAATATCTCACACCATACCAACTACGTTTAGCTCGCACCAGCAAATCTTTATGCCGGGACCACGTGCGAGCGCGAACACTTTAAACACAAAAGAAACGCAAAATGCTAGCTTGGGTGCGATACGACCGTATTCGGAGTCCACCAAATCCTCCTAGCGCTGTCTCGTCCTGTCCCGTCAATCGCCGGCGAACAGCCCGCCCTCCTCCCTCGCTTTCAGAGAAACGAGTCCGACGGTGTCGAATGTAATGTAATGTATCTCCGTCAGTAACTCCACAAAGTCATAAAGACCATGTGGGTGTTACGCAGGAGAGTTTTCTATAGTGCACTCACAGCCTAAGCGGCTTTCGGTACGCATTTGGTGGCCAACAGACTTCGTCTCACGCAACAAAGAGAAAGTGGGAAGCATAGCAGAGTCTGGAGAGCAGTTGAGGACCGCTGAAAAAGATGTGCCATAGTCGGCAGTTGGAGAGTAGTTGTCGTTGCGTAAGAATTGCGGAAGCGAGTTCCAGTCTAGGACCTGCAGAGCTAAAGCTTCTGTCGCCAACTGTCTTTAAGCGGAGGAATGGGACAGCTAATTTATTGTCCACACAGGACCTGAGGGCGCGAACAGGCTGAAACTGATGCAGCAGTTCAGCTAGGTACGAAGGAGCCAAGCCGGGGCGGGCCTTGTGGGTCTGCGTAAGAACTTTGCTCTGTATCCTTTGCTCAACCGGCAACCATCCTAGCTCTTTCAGCAGAGGTGACACGTGCTCAAACCGCTGGGACTTGAAGACCAGCCTTGCAGCCATATTCATAGTCAGCTGTAGTGGCATAATAGCTTTCTTTGGCAGCCCAGCCAAAAGGGAGCGAAGCCGGAGAGAGAAGCCGGACAAAAGACCAAGAGTGAGCGTCGCTCGACTCTTAGATACCCAGCTGAGACAATGGGGAAAGAGCTTAGTGTGGTATTGGGTTCGACACCGTGGCCCCTTACGGTAAGGAATTAATACCGCCACTAGGCCACTGGAAGGGCACCTCTGTCCAGCTTGAATGCCGAGTAGGTTCCAGACGATTCTTTTTGGACAGAGTTATGGCCGAGGTTGACAGGCCAGCCAACATCAATCAGCAGCTCCCACGGATATCAGACCAATTCTAAAGACCGAATCGCCACCGCTGGTCTCAGAGCTTCCTGGCTAGCTCTTTGGCTCGCCTCTCGCTCGCTCTCTAACCGCACTGGCGCTCCTCTCTGGCTCCCTGCTCCAGGACAAAGGAGTTCTTGCCCGCCGCCGAACAGCTCTTGTTCGGGCTAAAATTAAGCCAAGGCCAGCAAGGCGCTACAGTTGGGCTGGCCCGCGGAAAGTGATTGGGGTCGCGCTAGCGAGACCAATTGGACGTCTGGGCAAGCTGGCCCTATAGCTCGTATCCTCATTAGCAAGCACCTCGTTCGATTGTCCAGTAAGCACAGAGGCCCTGAAGGCGTTATCAGTGGATAAATAGGCTTGTTTGAATACGCTCACGCTGTAACATTATTCCTCAGAACTAGGCAATGTGCTTAAACAATTTTCGCTTCATTAGGTCCTGGAATTTTAACTCTTCAAGCAGAGATCTTGATTGAGAGTTTGGAATCCCTTGGGTCGTGGTATAATCAGGGAGCACATATGACACATCTCCGTGGGGGCGGGGCGGGGAGAGGTGACCCGTCTCATCTTGGGCACTTAAAAATAATAAAACGGCTGCATTCTAAGCCATCCAATACTACCACTACATTCGCTATTCACAGTGCTTGGACTATAATGGCCAGTGAACGGTTATGCGGCAATCTGTGGCTAGGAAGCAAAAAAAGCGACGCAATGTAGTAAGCATTCAGCTTGTTGCTCGTAGGCTGTCGAGCTGAGTCATACTCCAGGCATCTGAGCTGTACCAGAGTTAGTGTGCATCGTGGTTCCTGTTAGGTGCCTGTAACCCTCCGTCGGTGACAAATGTAATTCTCCAAGCTATGGACAAGGACTTGATATTATAAAGTGTGGGCATCCTCTCTTGCTGATGTGTTCAGCTACTTTCGTTGGTGAACCTGCATGCATCGGAGCTGCATATATGTATAAGCTATTAGCCGCCATTGCCCCTACGGGCTATGCCGGTATTGGTCTAGCGTCTGCTAAGACTAGCACAGCTATGAGCGCTGCCTGTGGGGCCTAGTTCTTCTTGGATGTGGAAGCCGCCACATTCAGTTTGCCACATTTGATGTCGGAAGTGTTAGATAATTGCTGAGGACACTTATCAATCATCTTGCCTTGAGCTAGTCCTATCGTCGGAGAATATGTTGGTAAACTTTAGCCGGGAGGATGTTTTTTTCTTTTCCTTGCATGATTATGCCATGATTTTGAGTGTTTGAAAGATAAATTAGTTGAATGAAATGCGTGACTTTCAGATTCAGAAAAATCTCATGCTTAATTTCATAAAAATTTAATGATGAGCTTAATCAATACTAAGGTAATGAACAAATAGAATTATCCTGTCCTTACGCGGACTCCGATTACACGCACTGGCCGTGCTGCATCCGAGGCCATCCAAGGCAGTACTGGCATCCGAGTGCCACTTAACAGCATATTTTAATAGGATCATTGTGAAGGTTGTGGCTACCGTGAATGCAGATGTAAGTCGACGAATGAAGAGAATGTTAGTGATAAATCTACCGTAAACGTTATAGCCAACAATTAGTGGGCTAAAAATAAATCTTCGACAGCTACACGTTTTGAAGTTAAATTTTCAAACGACGGAAGAAGTTTTTAACTTACAGCTGATTATCAAGATGATGTTAAAGGCCAATTTAAGGTGACCGGTGTAGCACAGCTGGAGGTCATAGTTAAAGCTCCGCTGGGTAACATCGAAAGCCCGAGACACGGTTTGAAAAGCCAAAGATAATGATTCTATACGACAGCATAGAAATGGCTGTTAAGATTGTACAGGTATATGGTAATCTAGTTTTGACTGACTTGATATTAGTAACATATTGGTCGTTGTGCCTATGCCAGTTAGGCCAAGGTGGTGCCTAATACTGTCGTAACTTGCATCAAGACTGCTACTGTCCAAACAATTCAGATTACGGTCGGCGGCTCCGATGCTTGATAAGCCACTTTAATTGACAGTGACAATACTGCTGATGGTTTCTGCTCGAGGAAAAATGTGACAATTGCAATGCACTGCCGCTGCTCTGGCGCTCTGGTGCAATGAAGGGCTATGTGGTTATGCTGTCAATGACATTGCTTTAAGCAGGCAAGGTGTCATGTTTGGCAATTTTCAGTGTAGTAATAAAATTATGTGTTACGAGGCACCGAGTTACGATGATAGTGAGGATTTATTGTCTGTCTCTGTGTTGCGTTGATAGCCACAGCTCGTTTCAGGTCATGGCTTCGACTCGCTCGGCTGGCAATCCTTTTTAGGCCGCTGCAGGCCGGTGATGGCTGCCAGCACTCTTATGCCGCTATATAAACGAGCCTGGTGAATCAGCCAACCTTAAGTTTATTTCAAAGATGAACGGGATGGCTAGGTTGGACACGCGATGAAAGGCCGATGCAAGTGTCGTGGGAGCTTTGTTACTAGCTGGCGGAATTTGTGGTAAATTATTGCCTGGCTCTTCCGTCATTATCGCCTCCGTGCAAGCACTCAGTGTTGTCTTGCACATTCATTCTTGTTTGCAAGGATTGGGGCACGACGGTAAGAGTCAATATGAGCGCTTTTGATGCAGCCACACTGCCTGCCGACCGTAGGACCTCGTGCCTAGAGGTGAGCTGATTCCAGGTTGGGAGGCTGCTGCCGATCCACCGCCACTCCTCACGACCTCAGGATCTAGTCTTGCAAATTATTGGGAAATCTTCGGTCTAGCGTATGCACTGACACTGCAGTTTGCCGGTTCCAGGGGTTCAGCACACCGTTGATTGATCTCGAAGTAGATGCTAGATGGGCATCGAATAATCCAGTAACTTGCTATTGGTAAGTAAGAGCAAGCGAGCAAGGAAGTCAGAGCGAAGAATGGAGAGCCAATTTCCCAGCCAGGAGATCGTATCTAACGCACTACTAAAAGGCTCGCCGGACAAACTGTGGCCAACATCTGACTCCCATCAAACATGAATGGTGTGGCTTGCCTACTGTGTCAATGAATTGGTCTAGCCTGGGCAGCTGTCATCCACATGCTCGGTTAGGGTAAATGCTGGGCTGTTCCAAAGACATCGTTGGCTGGGCGTACAACCACAAAGATTTGAGTATTCTGCTGCATTCACGCTTTTCGAAAGCGTTCAATTCGGTTTGTTTCCTCGGCAGTTATAGAAATGTTGGCCAGGTAGCTCGCTCATCTGGTTAGGTTTGCAATTTCAATTGAACAAAGGGCTGATTCAGAAAATTAAGTGCCTAGAAAAAGAAATTTAATTCTCTCAGGGTGCTATTGAAATATCGTATTGGCATCATCACGTCTCTCTCTCCCGCATTGCTTTCGTCAAGACCAGAAGCGTGCAAGCTCGTTGCTGGCGTTCTGTAATGAAGAGTTATGGCCCTCAAAACACACCCCTGTGCTTGAGTTGCCAACCCCCGTCAACCACGCCTGGAGCTGGCTCACCTGTCCAGCTCCCGAATTAGACGAGTTGCTCCGGTGTAAGGCCGACGCCTGCCTCCCGTCGTTACTACGGAAGCAGGATGGCAACGCTCATATCATCAAGATCCTCAGCCTGGCAAGAAGGCGGGAGGTGTTGAAAAGATGAGAGCAGAGGTTACCGAGCCCAATGACTGCTCCTCAGGGCGCAAGGAGTTCGTGGGCAAGTCTGACCCTACAGGAGCAGCAGCGTTGCAAAATACCCGAATACCGTTGAAGAACTACCGCCTGTCAGGAAAGCAGTTCGACGAGCATCCTCATAAGGAAGGGCATCTCGATGGAGCAGCGTATGTCGGCGGCTGGATAAGCTGGAGGCAGTCCAGCCACTCCCGTCGCATAGAGAGGCTGCTTAGAGTGTTATAGATCGCTGGATAGCTGGACTTCTTTGCTGACGGTGGCCTGGTCATTTTAGTCTCACGCTCACGATTGCCTTTCTTCATATGGGCAGTAAACAGTAATGCAGTGTCGTGTGCTCGACCGTCGAAAACAATCTAGATTAAGGTGCTGCGTTCGGTTGTCTGAGGGAAACCTGCACCGGGAAGCCTGACTGCTGAGGCCGTAGCTTTGTTTTCTTTAAACCAAAGCAAAAGCTTCAAATAGAGCTCGTGCCGATCATAGTTTAGGAAGAGTAAGATGGTTTGCAGATCATTTCTGCTTTACCAGCAGCTCACACTCTGCCACAAAGAGGAGCATTCGGTGCAGTCTTCGCAAGTACTCGGAAAGTGGAGCATCCCTGGTTATTTTGACGGGTGCAGACGATCTGTGGCTGGCATTTGATTGCGACTGCAGAGAACGAGCGGTCCATTTCTCTCAACGGAGTCGCATTACCCTCAGTTAGTCTGACAATGAATTAGATAGATCACCAACATCGAAATTATTTTGACTCTTCATTATAAGTTGCCACACCGGTTTTAACCGATGACCACTCGCCTTAATTAGAGGTAGAAATATAAACAGGCGTGACCGTCGCAACTATTGCCAGTGACAATTTTAACCATCGAGACTGTTGCACCATAGACTGTATAGGAATATGTTTGAAAGTCACATGCAAGTAGCTCAACAAAAGCAATAAGGACCTCGATAGACCGTAGTTCAACAAGTTGGGATGCAAAGCTCACATGATGCAGAAATAGGTCAATTTAATAACAGTGAACATGTCGCCTACGGTTCACTTCTTGTTAGACATGATTCGCATAATTAATTTTGTTAATGCTTACACTTTATTTAGAAAATATCAGAACTTTGAAGTGCAATTCTAATATATTGATCTTCTTGTCAGGCACAATAAAGTAAATAAATTTCGTCATTAATTTTCTGTTTTTTTTGCACTTCGGCTTCAAGATATGGAAAGTTACTTTTCTAGCTTGCGGCTAAAGTATCTTCAAACTCACTTCCGAAATGACATTACTATTCAACAGTTTCTAACCAAGCTAAACAAAGTCGTCGCTCACAGGATGTCATAAGTTTCATATCGATGGGGCAGAACCATGCTAGGACCTCCTGTCACCTCATGGTATGCCATTCGTGCCCTTTTACAATACCTTAGCAACAAATCTATAGCAGAGATATTGAATTAGGAAACAAAGCCGTAAAGCTAGATCATCTAAGGTTCCTGAGGAGAGAGTAAGCTCTCTGAGGGCGCTTTAAAAATGTATAATAATTATTACAGCATTTCGAAAGCTTGTTACAGATAAAATGTACCTGCAAATGACCTCGACTGCTTCGAAGCTGCTCCGACGGCTGATTCTTTTTTAAGATTTCGACAATGGAACCACAGCTTGAAGAATGAAGTACGCTGCCATTTTGCACGCCAGCTGCCTAAGCGTTCGCGGTAGGCAGCTGATGAGCCAGAAGCTCAAGCCCGGCTCTTCGACGCTCAAAGACTTCTGGGCTACACGGCTACAGCCAGTTACTGCTGGCAGATTCGTAGGTATGAGTAAGCACTGGGGGACTTCTTAAAATTTTGGCTTCCTCCTGAGGCCAAGGAAGTGACAGTAACAATTATGCAAATAACCATGATGACAGCCACAGTAATACCTATCTTAAGGGAAATAAGTACGCAAATAAATTATAGTTTTACATTTCATATAACAACAGTAACAGCACAAATGCCGGTGGTCAGAAGAGAGCAAGAGTCACGACCCCTGGTACTGAGGCTGAATCACAGGTATGGTAAATAAAACCAAGGAAACCGTCATGCGGAACCAGTAGGTGATGCCACAGTAGGTTATATGCATTTTCTTTTCTTGATCAAGATTACCCTATTTATTGTCTATAATAATAATTATAATAATAATGATGCACTTGATAAAAGCACCCTCAGAGAACTCAATCTCTTTCGAGGCGCTGTACGTTTGCTGCAAAGGGATTGTCTGTCACCAAACATTTCGAGCTGCTATTTAGATGGACAGTCATCTTAGAAATTGCAGGTTCTTGCACAGGCTTCCATCGTAGGGACGATATGTCGGCGGAATATTGCCTCACAAACTTGTCAATCGAAGCTCCAAGAGCGGTTCATTTACACAGGAAGCTTTGTGAATCTGGTTTAACACGAAAATGGAGCTGCATTAAATTCTTTAGCGAGAAGCATTTGCAGAGTCGTAGTCTAGCCTTGTCAATAGGTGGTTAGTGGTGTTCGGCTACCGCTTGAGAACACAAACCCCAGGCTGTCAGTTATCAAAATATGTTCTTCTGCTTGGCTCATCCTGTTCTCTGACTCGATTTGGGGTGCGGTATTTGTTGACCTTGTAAAGTTCAAGGCAATATCCAGGTTGTTCTGTGATTGCGCATACAGCTCGGAGAAAGTTAACTAGTAAGTTAAGTGGTCTTACTTACGATCTAGTGCTGCAGCATCCGTAAGGTTACATATCTTTTAAAGTTTGGTTTTAATCAGCGCACTAGTCTATATCAAAATTACATATCAGATAGGTCTTTGGCATGCTAATGTTAAATGTTGTCATCACATCACTATTTGTGGAAGCAGATGCAACTACTGGTGAAAGCTTGGCAGCATAAATGTCTTAGCCTATTTCATTTTTTTTAGAGATGGTCAGCTAAAATAAGCTGGTGAACTTGCTGGATACCCGTCGGATTGGTATTGCCGTATCGCTGAGAGTAAAGAAAACTGTACATGCTATGACTAAAGGCGAGTTCGCATGCTCTCGACTTATTTAGGAAAGTCTTTTTTTCTTACCTGTACTGCAAACAAACGAAGCCTCTTTTTATGGATTTCAAGAGTAGCCCACTGCAGACGAGGACAAATACTTCACATACTATCGTTCAACTACAAGCACATAAAACAAATCGTGTTTTATGTGGAGCTAGAAGAACACTACATTATGAAGCTTTACCGGCGTCCTTTCAACTAAAGCTGGCCACATAGAGAGACGTGGGAAATATATGCATATACGCTAAGGAGAGAACCCATCATGTATTAGTCTAGCGGCTGCTCAAGGTAATACCTTGCCAGCTAAGTAGATGATCCAATCTATACAATTCAAGGACAAGCAAAACGTGGAACTGCATGCACACCCCACATGTTTGCCTTCAGCCTGCATCACAATGCTTCAATTTTGCCGACCTTTAGATATCATATGGTTTACAGTATGCAGTCATAAATTTGGACAGAAAGCTCGTGTAGTTATACGATGCAGCTTATTTTTAATGTAAAAAATTATGACGGTCTAAAACCATGTCCCAACCAACTGCTGCATGATTTGAGCCAGTTAGCCAGATTTTCGTCAACACAAGTCTTAAGCTCAGTGTAATCGGCATGCACAGCAGCCTAATTCACAGGAGTTTGGCATTGGCATGTTAAAGATCCTTACAAAGGATCTGCAAGCCTATACAGATGGCAGCTGCAAAAAACAACAAGGAAAGAAAAGCACGGCATGATCAGAGCTAGTTGCTGCTCTGACATCTTCGACCCATATGCTGAAGCAGCATGGATGATGCATCTGGAAGCAGCCTATTAATGGAAGCCACTTCTTCTACTTCGAATGCTGACAATACGTAGTCAGCCACAGTTCCACAGAAATTCGGATGATCATCAGGATGGCCGATCCCGACGCGAAGGCGCTTCATGTGCTGCAACGACGGCGGTGAGTGAGCAGCCTTAACAGTCAGCTGCTAGGAGGAACAGAGTCGTTAAGCAGCAGATTAAGCACACTTACATTGGACTTCAGATGAGTGATTGCAGATCGCACGCCATTGTGGCCACTAAAAAGATAGGGTGCATGGAAACGCTGAGGACATTGAGACTAAACATACCGATGTGGCATTCTTCACAATCATGCTAAAAACGTTTGGCTGCACATAGACCATTTTTTCTGTAACTCACTGCTTGCCGGTCTCACTGCATGTGCAGTCAGGCGCTAACAGCTTGTGCTGAACTTTGCAGCTAGGCTGATCTGTCGTGAGCATGACAATTGCCGCATCCTCCTGACATAGAGCGCTCTAACGTGCGTTCTTGTTCGTTGCAGAATTCTTCCGAAAACCGAAGTTCTTGCGAACATCGTATACGGAAACGATACAGCTAAGACCTGTTTAAAGTTATTCTGATTGTTTTTTGACCGTAGCGCGTAAGAAATTACGTGCCTATGGACATCTAAACGCTTATCGCTTCGGGCTGCTGGGTCTCCCACGCCGGCGGCTGCATTAGCTACGCCGGCGGCTAGTAACCTACTTGTTAGTTATGGTCGTCAGCAGCTGCTATCGCTTCGTCATCGTATATCAAATGCATTCCTAGATATTAATGTTGTTGCTAAGATTCATGAACTATGCATTAACAAAAGGAAAGCACCCCGTAGCCGCCGCGGTGGCCGGAACCGCCAGCTTAGACGCTGCTCGTTTGGTATTCCTAGCATTGTCTCGAACCGCTTAGCACGCTCCCCCGCATGCGTCACTGTAAATCTCTCAAACTTAGTGGTCATCAGGCCTGTTGTAACCCAATCGGCCAGACTTAACGCTTGCCTTTGGAATCCTCGCTCAATGTGCAATAAACCTCTAGTAATAAACGACCTTATTTCTGAAAATGGTATCGACCTGCTCGCCCTAACTGAAACTTGGCTGAAATCGATAAACTGCCCGACAATTAAAGAAGCTACTCCATCTGGTTTCACGTTCTTTCACACCCCTAGATCAATCAAAACTGGAGGTGGAGTTGCTATGATCGTGCGCTCGAAATTCAACTTCAAGCCATTTTCGGTACCCTCGAAGCAGTCTTTTGAATCAATTGTCCTGGTCTCACCCGAAAACAAGCTACCGATAGTGGCAGTAGTCTATCGCCCACCAGGTACCAAATCCTCCTTTATCTCAGATTTCTCCGATCTCATTTCGATTCTGTGTGCAAGAATTCGATCCTTCCTCGTTATGGGTGATTTCAACGTTCACTTTGATAACTTATCTGACGCTTTCAGCACCGAATTTCGTACATTGACAGACTCATTATCTCTTGTGACTCATGTGCATGGCCCTACCCACATCAAGGGTCACACACTCGACCAAATTTTCTCATATAACTGCACTTTGTCATCACCAGTTATCACCAAATCCTGCTTATCTGACCACATGCAGATCTCATTCAATCTACAGTGTGTGCCCACATTCTCCTCTAAAATAACCTATGAATCGCGAAACCTCAAGACCCTTGACATCGATGCTGTCCGTGCGAGCATATCTGCTTCACCTTTGCTGCTTAGTCCTCCCTCCGATCTGTCATCACTGGTAGATTGTTACAACACGACACTAGCTGACACGCTCGACGAGTTTGCACCTTTGACAAAGCGCACTGTGCGCCCCCGCCCAGACGGCCTATGGTTTACCACAGACATTAAACTAGCCAAGTCTACTAAACGAAAGCTTGAAAAGGCATACAAAAGATCCGGACTAACTGTCCATCGACAGGCATATGAAGACTACTGTAGGTCGTACCAATCGATCCTAGCAAAGGCTAAGTCTAGCTTCTATTGAAACATTGTTGAATCACAGATGCACAATCCAAAAATGCTGATGTCGACAATAAACCATCTCCTCAACCGTTCCCAGGTTAGCTCGTTACCTGATGATCCTTGTGATGATCTAGCCGATCGCTTCTCTCGATTCTTTGTGCAGAAGATAGACAAAATCAGGGAATCCATCCCTGCGATGACAACCTTCCCACTAGAATGCTGTTCCTCGGTTCCTGGCTGCGCCTCAATGTCTGCATTTAAACAGGTCACTAGTGATGTAGTCCTAAAGCTCGTATCTCAATCAAAGAAGACAACAAGTCCACTGGACCCTATTCCCACTGTCCTGCTCCTACGTTGCATTGATCTGCTGCTGCCATGCATAACCAACATCATTAATATGTCATTAGCCTCAGGTCATGTCCCAGCACCTTTCAAAAAAGCTGTAGTCAGGCCACTTCTCAAGAAAGCTACACTAGACCAAGAGAACTTAAGCAACTACCGCCCAGTCTCCCTTCTACCATTATTTTCAAAGACACTGGAACGGGTCGTGGCAGACCAGCTGAACTCGTATATCGAAACCTCACACCTTGCTAGTAAGTTCCAGTCTGGCTTTAGAGCTAATCACTCCACAGAGTCAGCATTGCTTCGGGTATACAACAACCTACTTAGGAATGCAGACATGGGTAGATTGTCTCTTCTTGTTTTGCTCGATCTTTCGGCAGCTTTTGATACCATCGATCACAAAGTACTTCTAGAGCGCCTCTCGTCTCGCCTGGGCATCACTGGCACTGCTCTGCAGTGGTTCAGGTCCTATCTCAGTGGGAGACTCCAGAGTGTTGACGTGAATGGACAAAGATCATCTGAAGTACCTCTAAAATATGGAGTACCTCAGGGCTCTGTGCTAGGTCCGGTCCTTTTCACCGTTTATACTCTCCCTCTCGCTGATGTGATTGCCAAGCACAATCTAGGCTTTCACTTCTATGCGGATGACACTCAGTTGTACCTTTGCTTTGATCCCTCCCAGCCTTCGAGCACCTCAAATTCTCTCAACTCACTTGCTGCATGCATTGATGACATCCGATCATGGATGGCAGCAAATTTTCTAAAACTAAACGATGATAAAACTAACTTACTAGTTATGGCCAAACCTAGTGTTATTCAGAAATTGGAAAGGCTGACTTTCAAAATTGGCTCTGCCAGCATATCTCCAGTTGCATCAGCTCGAAATCTAGGTGTCATATTCCAAAGCGACCTCTCGTTAGACGACCACATCAGCTCCACAGTCAAATCAGCCTATTTTCAGCTTCATAACATTGCTAAAATTAGGGCTTGTTTAGATAAGGATACCACGTCCAAGTTGGTCCATGCATTCGTGACATCTCGTCTCGACTTCTGCAACTCACTGCTTACTGGCCTACCAGCATGTGCGATCAGGCGATTGCAGCTGGTGCAAAACTCTGCAGCTAGGCTTGTCTGTCGTGAGCGGCGCAGTTGCCACATTACTCCACTTCTCGCCGACCTGCACTGGTTACCAGTCAAGCAACGGATTGACTTCAAGGTTTTGTCGCTCACTTTTAGGTCTCTTCATTCTATGGCTCCAGCCTATCTTTCAGATATACTACCCCATCAGGCAAAGCATCGTACCACTCGCTTTTCGGAATCCAACAGTCTAGAAATACCTCGTACAAACCTTACATCCTTTGGAGACCGTGCATTTAACTCGCATGCTCCCACAGCCTGGAACTCCCTCCCGACCTGCATCAGAACATCCCCTGACCTGACCACATTTAAAAGAAACTTAAAAACATACCTATTTAGGACAGCATTTAGTGGGTCCTTGTGATTCGTCCTCGATGTGTTTATCCGTGCTGACACTGTTCATGCTGCCACTAACCACATTTGCATGCTGACCCAGTGCATGTAACCCCTAACCATGTTATTCATTTTGTTTGTTTTTCAAGCATGATTTTACTTACTATTCTATTGCGTATCACTTTGCAGCAAATGTAAAGCGCCTAGAAAGAGATTAAGTTCTCTGAGGGCGCTTTATCAAGTGCAATATTATTATTATTATTATTAAACCACTTCTCGCCAACCTGCACTGGCTGGCAATCAAGCAGAGCATCGACTTCAAGGTTCTGTCACTTACTTGTAGGGACCTTGATTCTCTGGCTCCAGCCTACTTATCAGAACTCCTTCTGCACTAGGGGAAGAATCATTCAACCCACTGTTTTGACTCAAATCGTTCCACCATACCTAGTATGAACTTCAAAACCATAGAAGGCTATACCTTTAATTCCTATGCTCCCAACGCCTGGAACTCACTACCAATGCATGTCACACTGTCCACTGACATGATGACATTTTAAAAGAATCTTAAAACACACCTGTTTATTACAGCATTTGGTGTTTCTTTGTAATTCGTCCTTCGTGTGCATGTACCTGCTTACACGATGCCTGTTGCTTGAAGATGTTACCAACCAACACACTCACACACACACACACACACACACACACACACACACACACACACACACACACAAATATATATATATATTTGCTTTACTTTCTCCTTTTTGCTTTACTTTCTCCTTATATATATGTGTGTGTGTGTGTGTGTGTGTGTGTGTGTGTGTGTGTGTGTGTGTGTGTGTGTGTTGGTTGGTAATATCTTCAAGCAACAGGCATGGTGTAAGCAGGTACGTGCACACGAAGGACGAATTACAAAGAAACACCAAATGCTGTAATAAACAGGTGTGTTTTAAGATTCTTTTATATATTTGCTTTACTTTCTCCTTTTTTCTAAATTGTAGGACAGTTAGACACGGGTTGTGAGCAAATGACAAGCAGCTCCAATAACCAGGGACACCGAGAGTTGAAGCCATACTAACTCAGCAGCAACTCGGTCCTGGCGTCATAGTTGCTGCTCCTTCCGAAGGCAGACATCCCAGGTTTCATGCTAACCAGATGGCTTAGATTGAGCCGTAACAGCCTGCATCCAAGAGATCGGCAGTGCAGCTAGGGCAGCATAATCAGTAATCAACCCGTGATGCCGTGGGTAGAGTCGAGACAAACTACTGACGCTCACATTCAAAGGTGCAAGTATGAGGCTTCCTCCTTAAATAGCAACGCTTGTCCTTGGCTTCTCTTGCATATATATGACTCGAAGCAAGTGCCTGCATTCACAGCTTTCATATGCATTTGAACATGAATTTCCTACAAGTAATCCTTAAATCGCATAGAGTGGCAAGCCTGCCTGACAGTAAATAAAGCAGGAGCTTTTGCGGTTCCGTAGGACTAAGAGAAATAATTTCACTGCGCCACACTGACCTGGCGCTTCCTTCTTCCTTAATCGATAGCTTGCCGAACGCTCGCTCGAGATCGTCGTGCACGAGGTAAATGTTACCAGGATTTACGTTGAAATGGCGAGCTAAAATAACGTGGAACCAGCTGCCACGTCACGGTTTTGCTGTATACCTGTAGCTACACCAAAAAGCTTGAGCAGTAGGTCGGAGATTGCACATGGAACACAGCTAGCTGATCAAGCACTAACCGATAGTCAAATAGCACAGATCCAAGCTTGGCGACAAAGGGACAGAAATGCCTACAATAACGACTGGAAAAGGCTATACTAAGCTGTGTGTGTATGACCTTCAGAAAGAATGACGGAGGCCTAAGGGAGAGAGAATGGGCACTTTTCCTTGCACCTCGTTAAGATCAATGCTTAGCCCCGTGACAAAATTCCGGCTATGGAGTTAGTAAGGATGTGCTGTAAAATAGCCGTACATCCAAAACTTGAAATATAATAATAATAATAATAATAACATATTGGTATACCGCCCTTAGAAAACTTAACATCTTGTAGGCACTTTACATTCGTTGCAAAGGAAGCATGATGGGACGGTTAATAAGTGATGTAACAAATAGTTAAATCATCAGTCAGCATTAAAAACACGATGGATATACTAGAAAAATAATCTGTAGGGCCTAACTTACAAGGGAGGATACATTTTGCTGACCCCATAGTTTAGCAATGACACTTATGTGACAGGCTGCCGAACAGAGTGGGTGCCAATTGACAAGAAAAAGTCGACCACCAGCTAGATTCTAACCCGGGACACTTAGGTAAAAATCATGCAACAAGAACCACTAGGCTGCAGACCTAGTTGGGCAATAAAGGATCAGGAGCCCCCACCATAATGTTTCAATCATGACTAACATTGATCTTCCTTTCGGTGGCATAGCGCAATGTGGAGAAAACACAGCTTCAGATATGAGTTGCGCCTGCACCACTCAAGGAAGCAATGTTTATCTGCACCCATTTAGTGTGCTCTCTTCTATGAGCTGCTGATCACCACTGGCCAAACTTCTAGCTCTAAGTGTCTTCTTTCACTGACCGTCTTTTGGGGCAACTTAGTTATGGCTGTGGTCATCAAACAAGCAATTTTTCCTTATCGATTACCCTAACAGCATCCAATGTAGATGGATGCAGTCCTACTGAGCCAAATATTTGACACTCTATATCAACACACATGCAGATCCCAGGTGCAGCCTATACTCTAATAGTGGAGATGTGAGCAGAACAATGACGACGACAGATGCTCACCGCATGAATCCTGAATGAGCTCCAGTCATGACTGGTGCCACTGCTACACACATTCTCAGTGGCTAACAGAAATATTAACAACGGCATATGCGTGATATCGCACCACACAAGCCAGATCTGAAGAGGCCCTTGCTGTGCTCATTATACAGTTGGGTGAGCCTCGTTATGGCATGAGATGGTACTCGAGAATGCTAATCTAATCCACTGAGTATGGGCCATAACTAATACCCTAGTACCATAAGAATGCAGAAGTCAGGACCAGATATTTGCTTAGCCATTGCATCAAGAGCTAGCTAATCACAGCAGCTCTGATAGACAAAAAAAGCGAGTCGGACGACTTGCATGCTTTGACGCTAAACTGGTGTATATTTGGAATGTTGGGAATGTAGGAAGTTACTGTAAACATAGCTCTCGAGCAATCTATAGGAAGCTACTTAATTTGTAAGTTTAAAAGTATTCCAACATGTTCAAAGCCGATCCGCGTGGCCGCTATAAAATCAGCAGAAAGTGTAGGATAACCTGATATACCACAGGGTGTAATGTTAAAGATGGTATGCTCAGGCTGCTGAAACCTCACAGAAGCTGCTCTTGCTTTAGTATACTTAACATACAGAGAAAGCAAAGCATCAAGAAGCCGACTGCACAGAAAGAGTAGTAAGCAACAGATACCACCTTCGACGTTCAACACAACAGCGCAACTTGGAAGAAACCATTAGTTGAAAAAAAGTAACATTTTACATGACAGCTAAGGCAAGTCTGTATGGCAAGAGCTGCTACTCAGTCTAAGCATCATGGGTCCACGATAACCTTTAATAAAAATCTAGTCACTGGACACATGTTCACTTGCTCAAGCAAGTACACACTCATTTTCATAGGTCTGCATCATGCAGACATGACTAATCAATCCTCAATCAGTATTTGCATTCCTATGTAAGCGCGCAGACCTACCAGCCTTCTGGATAGCTTCACCATTGTTGTTCATCATTACATTGGGCTTCAGTAGCACCATGTCGAACGACTGCTCTGCTAGGCGTGTGGTAGCTATCCATCCTCCAGCTCTGGGATTCTTCGACCACCTAGAGCAACAAATAAGAATTTCCGTCTGTACTGCTGTGCATGTTGCTTTTGCTACAGAAAACCACATAGTCAGCAGTTTTAAGATTTTCAGTGAGACCTCACTTAAAAGGATTCTTTGTACCATCACCGGCCGGTTTGGCCCAGTGGTTAAGATGCTGGCTCGTCCAACGTTTGGCCGAGGTCGTGGGCTCGAGCTCTGTGGCATATGTGAAGCGACTGAATAGAGATTAAGTTGACTTAGGGCACTTAACAAATATATATAAATATATAAATATATAAATATATATATATAAATATATATATATATACATATAACCCCACAATAGAACTTTAAAAGGTCTTGTAGTCTAGGATAAAATACGGTAGCATATAAGTGTCACACAGGTTGAGTCATCTAGAAATACAAGCCCACATACGAATATTCCCCAATCCCACCTACAGGTAGATTGGCCCCATTTAAGGCAAATCTACACTGTCACTTAGTACACTAAGTGTACACGTGCACTTACACGTAAACATTAGACACATGTACATACATGTATGCAGGCACACGCACGCGCACACACACACACACACACACACACACGCACGCGCACACATATACATGCAAAGGCTTGAGAGCACAACGAAGCCTCTGAAGGTCAGTTGCCCCATCAGCAGCCGGCAGGACTGCTCTGCAGATCCCTAGCAAAAGTCCATGCCATCTTTTGCAACAAATGTTCACATGAAAGCATTTGTCCTCAAAAGCATCCAGAAGCAAAATAAACTCAACATTAGCAATAGCTATCAGGCAACTGTAAGCAAACCAAGGAAAGCATGATAGGCTAAGGGTACAATCAAATAAGGTTTCCAAGCACATATATTCTGATGTCAAACCAAGCCGAGCAGCAGCTGGCTATGCTGAATGCTGGGGATTAGCACTGGTACCTCTGTAAGTTCAACTTACTCACACTGTCGTTCTCGAGCAATAAAATCTACAACCATCGTGCCGACGTTGTGGCGGGTCTTGGGCATGCCAGGGTTACCGAGCCCTACAACCTGAAAGGTGATCTCAGCCTGACATAGAACAAAGAATGATGACACAGCACTAACTGGACATTTGTAGGACTATCACAAAAATCCTTGACCAGCATTTAATCTGACGTATTAGACGTATTATTAGACTGGCAGACCAGCTGAACTCGTATATCGAAACCTCACACCTTGCTAGTAAGTTCCAGTATGGCTTTAGAGCTAATCACTCCACAGAGTCAGCATTGCTTCGGGTATACAACAACCTACTTAGGAATGCAGACATGGGTAGAGTGTCTCTTCTTGTTTTGCTCGATCTTTCGGCAGCTTTTGATACCATCGATCACAAAGTACTTCTAGAGCGCCTCTCATCTCGCCTGGGCATCACTGGCACTGCTCTGCAGTGGTTCAGGTCCTATCTCAGTGGGAGACTCCAGAGTGTTGACGTGAATGGACAAAGATCATCTGAAGTACCTCTAAAATATGGAGTACCTCAGGGCTCTGTGCTAGGTCCGGTCCTTTTCACCGTTTATACTCTCCCTCTCGCTGATGTGATTGCCAAGCACAATCTAGGCTTTCACTTCTATGCGGATGACACTCAGTTGTACCTTTGCTTTGATCCCTCCCAGCCTTCGAGCACCTCAAATTCTCTCAACTCACTTGCTGCATGCATTGACGACATCCGATCATGGATGGCAGCAAATTTTCTAAAACTAAACGATGATAAAACTAACTTACTAGTTATGGGCAAACCTAGTGTTATTCAGAAATTGGAAAGGCTGACTTTCAAAATTGGCTCTGCCAGCATATCTCCAGTTGCATCAGCTCGAAATCTAGGTGTCATATTCCAAAGCGACCTCTCGTTAGACGACCACATCAGCTCCACAGTCAAATCAGCCTATTTTCAGCTTCATAACATTGCTGAAATTAGGGCTTGTTTAGATAAGGATACCACGTCCAAGTTGGTCCATGCATTCGTGACATCTCGTCTCGACTTCTGCAACTCACTGCTTACTGGCCTACCAGCATGTGCGATCAGGCGATTGCAGCTGGTGCAAAACTCTGCAGCTAGGCTTGTCTGTCGTGAGCGTCGCAGCTGCCACATTACTCCACTTCTCGCCGACCTGCACTGGTTACCAGTCAAGCAACGGATTGACTTCAAGGTTTTGTCGCTCACTTTTAGGTCTCTTCATTCTATGGCTCCAGCCTATCTTTCAGATATACTACCCCATCAGGCAAAGCATCGTACCACTCGCTTTTCGGAATCCAACAGTCTAGAAATACCTCGTACAAACCTTAAATCCTTTGGAGACCGTGCATTTAGCTCGTATGCTCCCACAGCCTGGAACTCCCTCCCGACCTGCATCAGAACATCCCCTGACCTGACCACATTTAAAAGAAACTTAAAAACATACCTATTTAGGACAGCATTTAGTGGGTCCTTGTGATTCGTCCTCGATGTGCTTATGCGTGCTGACACTGTTCATGCTGCCACTAACCACATTTGCATGCTGACATAGTGCATGTAACCCCTAACCATGTTATTCATTTTGTTTGTTTTTCAAGCATGATTTTACTTACTATTCTATTGCGTATCACTTTGCAGCAAATGTAAAGCGCCTAGAAAGAGATTAAGTTCTCTGAGGGCGCTTTATCAAGTGCAATATTATTATTATTATTATAACTAACCCAAATTCAAGGAGCATTAGAAGTCACCACCTGTTTGAGAGTAGACAGGGTCACTGCCTGAAAGATTAAATGCAATGCACATGTAATTTCGAGAAGTACCTACCTTAGGGTGGCAGTATCCAGAAGGACCACTATTGTTCTAGGTACCAAACAAGCATTCAGTCTTCAGAGCCTTTGGCAACTCACAACAAACAAACAGCCGACAATATACATAAATACATACATGCATATATATATATATATATATATATATATATATATGTATATATATATATATATATATATATATATATGTATATATGTATATATATATATATATATATATATATATATATATATATAAACATCTGATGCACACCCCATCGGATCTGTCTCCCTCTCTCTGTGTCTCTGTCTGTCTGTCTGTCTGTCTGTCTGTCTCTCTCTCGACGGCCGCAACTGCAACTGCCACATTACACCACATCTTTCAGACATGCACTCGATCCCCTTTAAGCAGCACTTCAGCCTTAAGGAGGCAGCCTTTCCAGCCCCATCTGAAAAATGTGACAATTCCTCAGGAGCTCATTCACATTGAATCGGTGCACCATCGACAGGACACATGAAGTCTCTAGAGCAGCTCATATTGAGGTAATTCGGTTGGGAAACGGCCAAAGGCCAGAAAGATAGTTCTCATTTAGGCTTCGGTAGGTCCTGTGCTTGAGGAACAGGGACCGACATGGCCAAGTTACCGTCCTCCTACGAACTGCTAGCCATAGAAACAATTGGCAGTCTATGTTTAGCAGCCTACAACACTAATTTAGAAAATTAAGTTTTCTTGGCACCTCCTTAAACAAGAGAATTCCACCTGCTTTTGGCTCTGCCCCTCAGAGACAGTACCGACTTACAGTACTAGTGGATATTGCATATTTGTAGCACAACTTGCTGTGGTGGTCTGCTATTGGCTTCTTGCTAGCGCAGTCATTCAGCCGGGCCCACATTTTGGATGAGCTGCTTTGCACTCAGGTAAGGCAGAGTTTCCTAGGCACGGCTTGACAGGATCCAAGCTGGCCCGTGCGAACCAACATCAAGCACAGAGGCAGCTTCATCGGGTCTCACTTGCAAATAATTAAGCCATACCATTGTAAGAAACATACTCAAGGTGATGGACGAGACAGCACTCGCTGTAACCTTCGGATGAGGCCTTCTGTCTAAACCAGAATAAGGCAACTAAGAAACGATTGCTGCTGCAAGCTTGCGATCTTTCAAGCACATTAACATGCTGTTGCACAGTAATGTAAGCAGGTTGAGCAGAGATATAATGATGAAAAGAATAAGTGACATCAGCATTTGAGCTATCAACAGATATGTTTATGTCATGCTCTTTATTTATTCTACACGTCTACATCGCGTGAGCATATAAAGCTTGGAGCTGCAAAAGGTGGATACTCGTTAACTATAAGCATCATTAAGTTTACATTTTTCGATGCCTTTAATGGTAAGGTCGATTCGTCAAAGAAGCAAAAAGCAATATAATCGGTAACCTTTTCAATATTACTATAAACTGTCGAGTTCTAGGCCATACTAATATAATAATAATACATTTGTATAGCACCCTCAAAAAGTCTAATCTCTTTCTAGAAACTTTATATGTGCTGCAAACCAGGCATGATGATATGGTAACTGGAAACATGCACAGCCTCAACATGCATACTGTGGTTACTAGTAATATGCAAAGTAGAGAGAGAGAGAGAGAGAGAGAGAGAGAGAGAGAGAGAGAGAGAGAGAGAGAGAGAGAGAGAGAGAGAGAGAGAGGGAGAGAGAGAGAGAGAGAGAGAGAGAGAGAGAGAGAGAGAGAGAGAGAGAGGATAAATGGATGCTGCTGACAGATGAAGAGGGTGGGAGTAAGCATGCCTGAGCTGAAAAGAGAGAACAAATGAGAGGAAGAAGACCAAGGAAGGACGATTGTAGGATAGTGACAGATAGTGATAGAGAGAGAAAGAGGGAGGGGGAGAGAAAGAGAAGAGACACAGAGAGGGAAAGAAAGAGAGACAGAAGAGAGGGAGAGAGTAGAGAGATAGAGAGGGAGAGAAAGAAAGAGAAGAGAGGGATACAGTAGAGAGACAGAGAGGGGGAGAGAGAGGAGGGAGAGAGTGCGGGAGGGAGAAGAGACACGGGCGAACAAAATATGTGAAAGGCAGACGAGAGATATCAGGAGCCAGCGAGCAAGCGTCCGGTTGCTTGTCAGTGCTGGGGAACCAATAGTAAAAAGATGCACATGACGACAGTCTAAGATGCAAGAGTTACGCCACGAAGAGGCCCAAGAGAGAACTTCCTCACAGAGACCAGAGTTTGGCTTTCGGTTGATTGACGCTTTCAGCGAACATTTTGCCAGCAAGCCATTGACAATTCTCAGCACATTATCGAGGTTCGACGAAGCAACACATGCGCTCTCATTGTGGAACATTTAACTCCGCAATCGCTATTTTTTCACATAACCTATGGCATATATCTACTAGAGAAGAGTACAGCGGCGCGATAGATAATTCAGAAAGCTAAGAGGACTGGATAAGCTGGGCCTTGCGAGACCTAGCGGCAGGCACCAAAACGTCGGCAGTTACACTGTCAAAGCAGCTTACCAGGTACGTCCGACCATGGCTAGTGCATATATGCGAAGCCATCACAATTTGGGTGGTGCACAAGTGAAAGCAGATCCGGGTGTGCATCTTGTGCAGGACACCGGCGTTGGGTTGCACAACAAACAGAAAGCAGAACCGCTGACGGAAGTGACTCACGTACGCTATTAGAGATAGACAGCCAAGGTCAACGCAGGAGAGGATAACTCCAATAAAGTCAGTAAGAATAAAATTCCTAGTTGAATTTTTTTGAAGCTGGCAATGGTCCAGAATTCGGCAAATCATCTCACAGTGCTTTATCTAGGTGCTTTCCGATGCACACGTTGTATTGGCGTGTTTTAGGCCCGTAACCTAATCGGCTGGAACTGAAAGAATGTGCTTATGGCAACGGTACCTCGCAGATGGGTCGGAGTCCTAAAAACTATTTCCAGGGCCACACACATATATATATATATATATATATCTCTATTTGTGTGTAGATGTGTGTGTGCGCGCGCGAGCGCGTGTGTGCGTGCATGTGTGTGTGTTTAGTATTGCCTAGCTGGTTGAAAGTGTTCTGGGAAAGTGGAATGGTAGCCCAATTAGCCGCCTCATCTTGGAATTTATTTTTATTGGCTATTTTTTAAATGATATTACTAATGTTGCCATTAACTGGAAATTGTGTAGTGTTATACTCTAGAGTACGTTTTTAAATGCATGCGTGTAAAGGTAATATTATATTGCAGCTGGAATTTTTTTAAAGACAACTGGCCCAAAGTCAAGCAGCATGCAACATAATTCCGACCTTTATTGGGGTTTGATCAGCAGGTCTAAAACAACTACCGCTCGGCTTGACTCAAGCTGAAAGCATATCAAAGGTTACTCGCATGTAATCAGCAATGATGTTATGCCTAGTAGTGGATGAGGTCTGCAATAGCTCCCGTACAACAACCTGAGACGCAAATCCTATACGACGCGGCTCTACTTCCATGATCCAATAATGGTTAAAATAGCTATAGATGAGATTGCGATAGCAGTTATGGAAGTATTTTAGAATGAGAGGGGAACAAGTAAGGCACCCTTTCTCGATGAAGGATGTAGCTGATGTAAGACTATCCCACTCTCGTCAGTACTGGCGAAAAAAAGATCTACACTGACAATATCCCGAGAGAGACTGATTTCACTGAGTCGGCTTTACACCGACGAGCGAGTGGCAAGCGGTAGATCAGTATAGAAGATACAGGAATTATTCAAGCACTAAGAGATTTTTAATTTTTAAGGAAAAATGCTGCAAGCATTTTTTCATTACTTGATGAGACAACCTTTGGAGTATTCCACTCGTTTCATTCGGCTATAGCAGGCGGTACTTGTTATATGAACTCGAAAAGAAAATGCTTTCAAAGAAGTCGCAAAACAGAATTTTGGTAAATACCAGGAGGCCAATAAAATAGCATCAGCACATGCTCGAAGCAAGGAGCAGATAGCTTGGACCGTTGGTTACTGTCTCTATTCTGATAAGACACGGGATTCCTCTCACAAAGATAAATAGGAGTGCTACATTCGTTACCTGTAGTTACAAGCAAATATGAAGTACGAATCGCCACAGTGTCTGTTTTAGTGTTTTAGCCGGCGTCTATTTAATTCAAGATTGGAATGCAGCTATTATTTATTAATAGCATTTAATAATTCTGAAACCGTGCTCCGGATGTATTGTGCCAACCTAATGCTATTTTGAAGAAGTATAAATTGAACGAAATATATTTAAAATGGATCTATCCTTTCAATTAGCATCCTTGGGGCTGTCATACCTCGTTACGTTGATGTCGCTAATAAAATACACTTCGGTCGAAATGTATTTATATCAAGAGCAAACTTTCTCAAACTTGTCCTTTCTCTGTGCATACTTTCTGAATCTAATCTTTCTTAGCCAAGCAAATTAGAGTAGCATAGAGCGGCTGTATTGCGATACAGCTAGTCAAGGGTCACCAGATAGGCTCGGTCTGACATTTGACGTGAAACCGGATAGCACCTTACTCCGGGCAGACGGCTACACGAGAGATCGTCGACTGACACGTGCGATCTGGCGCTCGCGGATTGCCCCGGTCGCTCAGTAACCATATTCCGAAGGAAGGGTGGCTGGCGTTCCTCGACCGTGCCGTCAACTGCGGAAGGCCGTGATGACCCACTGCCCGAGCTTGGCTGGAGATAAGCACGCTCGCTGTTATGGTTTGCATATTTCGCGTTCCCCTGTAGTCAGCTGTTCGAAGCCTCTCCATTCCTGGGCTGGATCCATCGGCAAGCTGGGATACAGCGCTAGTAAGTTTCCGGTACGGAGACAATGTCGTACCTCTGTCATTGTCTTTGGTATTTGTGGGATTGCTGCCCCCCCTCTCGATAGCTCCGGCCGATAGTGCTGTCCAGCGTTGGGAGACTGACTTTGTTGTTTCCCACTCCCCCATTGCATAAAATGCCTAGGGTCGCCGTTAGTATTGTTTATTTACCCGTTATTGCCGGGGCATGCCATAGTGTTATTGAGAGGTTCAATTGAACAGCCGCTCATCTTGCCTTGGCACTGCAATAGTGACGTAGCAGCTTTCGGCATTGCTCGTACAGTGTGGTTCTTGGGCGGAAAGTAGCATACCCAATAGTCTAGGTTTCATTCCTAAGCTAAAATAAACATTCTAAAGATTGGATATTTAAAGCACTTAAACATGCACTCACATTGCTCCCCGAATAATTTTTCATTTCTCAGTCGCGTCATAGCTAAGGCACCGACCACATTGGAAGTGGGTTCTGAGGAAGATTTTCTGCATTCTCATCATTTTCGAGTCAAACAAGATACACAATTTTTTAATAATATAAGATTACTATATCTCCTATTGCTATTCATTGTGAGCTTAATAACTCGGAGTAGAAAAACAATTTGTACTTAGGTTTATGCAGCAAGCCTGGTGGGCTGTAATGGCTCACTAGGTCACTACCGGCGGTTGCTCGAATTGTTGCTCGGTTGTTCGAATCCTGCAGTGGGCAATCCTTTATCGCCACTGCAAGCAGTATTGATAGCCGTAAAGGCTCTTCTATTGCTCTACAAAATGACGATTTCAAATCAGCAAGTATTATTATTAAGCTATCTTCATGCACCTATATATTAATAAGTAAAGAAATAGCAAGAACTAGAGTGTATCTTAGTAATAATTATGGTAAATGCTACATGAATGTTTCGAGATCTAATGGCGACTCGATGGAAATTGATAAAGAATGAGATGAGATGTTGAGGAGAGAAAGAGAAATAAGGAAGAAGTTATAGAGCGAGAGAGGGAGAGAGAGAGGGAGAAAGCAAGAGCGAGCGAG